>OX155898.1:46083494-46567494 GCA_944588485.1 Phosphuga atrata
TTTGTTATTGATAGTTCTATAATTGTAGTTCCAAAACTGTTCTGCGAATCTTTCTGAAGCTGGAAAATTGCGCATAAATTAAAGCAAACACTTCTTACATTGAGTCCCAAAATTGTTAAATTGTTTCTCAACTTCCAGCACATTTTCTGTAAATTTTACAAATTCCTTATAGAGATTCGTAAAAAAAATAAAACTGGCACCTAGAAGTTTTGAAATGCCAACAGAAGGTTTTTTAGTGACACCTCAAGGTATTGTAATGACACCTCAAGTTTTTGTAATGGAACCTCAAGGTTTGGAATGGCACTTCAAGGTTCTGTAATGGCACCTCAAGGTCCAATGTTCCAGAAGTTTTTATAATTCTTCTAAAAGGTTCTGTAATAGCTCTATAATGATGTGTATTTCTATAATTATTCTTGGAACCTTTCTGAAGCGGATAATATTCTGCCTTGAATTAAAACAAAAAATTCTAAAATTCCGGTACATTTGCTTTAAATTTTATAAAGCCCTTATCGAGATTAGCCAAATAAAAGCAAACAGTTAATTCATTTACAAAAACTTGGACTTATTCTTCGAGATTTTGTAATGGCTCCTCAAAGTTTTGTAATGCAAGACGTTTGTTTTGTTTGCTCAACGTTTTGTAGTGACACCTCAAGGTGTTGTAATGACACTTCAAAGTTCTGTAATGACAGCTCAAGATTCTGTAATGTCATCTGAAAAGCCTGTAATAATAAAATCATTTGCTAATGTTCTTAAATTGAGTTCTGAAATTGTTCTTTCAAACTGTTAAATTGTTGCTCAGGTACCAGTACATTTGCTTACAATTTTATAAATCCCTCATCGAGATTCGTCAAAGAAAAAGAAAAATATATAATTCATTTACAAAAATTGGAGATATTCCTCGAGATTCTGTAATGACTCCTCAAAGTTTTGTAATGCCAGCTAAACTTTTTTTAATCACACCTCAAGGTGTTATAATGACACGTCTAGTCATTAAAAAAAAATCCAAGTTTTGTAATGCCAGCACAAGGTTTTGTAGTGTTACCTCAATATGTTATAATGACACCTCAAGTTTTTGTAATAAAAACTCAAGGTTCTGGAATGGCACTTCAAGGTTCTGTAATGGCACCTCAAGGTACCAAAGTTTCAGAAGCTTTTATAATTCTTCTAAATGCTTCTATAATAGCTCTCTAATTATGTGTATTTCTATAATTGTACTTCGAGCCTTTCTGAAGTGGATAATATTACGCCATGTGTTCAAACAAAAAAGTTTTAAATTGCGTTCTAAAATTGTTCTTTATTTTTTTTAAATTGTTTCTTTACAGTAGTTGCTAGTACATTTGCTTACAATTTTATAAATTCCTCATCGAGATTCGTCAAAAAAGCAGAAAAATATTTAATTCATTTACAAAAAATTGGACTTTTTTCTCGATATTCTGTAATGGCTACTCAAATTTTTGTAATGCCAGCTCAGAGTTTTGTAATGACACCTCAAGTTGTTGTAATGCCACTTCAAAGATCTGAAATGACAGCTTAAGTTTGTGTAATGTCATCCCAAAGTTCTGTACTGACACCTTAAGATTCTGTTATGGCACTTCAAGGTTCCAAAAGTTTATTTAATTCTTTTAAAATCCTGTAATAGTTCTAGAAGGGGTACTAAAGTAAAAATTTCTTAAATTGAATCAAATTGTTAAAATGTTTATCAGCACATTTTTTTCCGAAAATTGTTCATCGAGATTCCCCAAAAAAAAGTTTTGAAACGTCAACTCAAGGTATTGAAATGATGCCTGAAGGTGTTACAAAAATAATAAAAAATACAAATCAAGGTTCTGTAATGGCACCAAAAGGTGAATTTATGGCAATAGTAATGGCATCTCAAAGTTCTGTAATCACACCTTAAGGTTCTGTAATGGCGCTTCAAGGATCTCTAATAGCACCTCAAACTCCAAGTTTCAGGAAGTTTTTATATTCTTCTAAAGGGTTCTGTACTACTTCTAGAAGGATGTGTAACTGTATAATTGCGCTTCGAATCGTTCGTAAGCCGGATCAATTGCGTTTGAATTAAATCAAGTTATTAACGTTCTTAAATTAAGTTCTAGGATTGTTTTAAAATGTTGCTCAGGCTTTACATCACAGTTCTTCAAGCTCTTTAAGTTGTGAAATTATTTCCTGGGTTTGGAAGTACAAGTACTGGACAAGTTGGCTGTGGGTAATGCAACCTACAAATTTTATGGTACTTCGTATTCGGATGTTTTAAAAATAAATTATGTCTATAGATTTGTCCAGAGCCGATTAATAATAATTACTTCGATGACGATTTGTCCTGTACCGTCTGAGGGCCATCAACTTGTTAAGATCCGAAAGAATTTTGGAAATATGTCAATAAACAAATTAAATACTACATTTTTTTCACTACCTTCACTTGCTCAAATTATAACGCTTAGTTTCATCCGACAAACATTGAAAAAAACTTTTCAAAATTTTTTCAAAGACAATTTAATAATCTACCAAAAACATTAATAATTTTGAAATTCGGTCTACAAACAACTGAACTGAAATTGAACAAATACTTATTGAATTAAATTCACACAAATAAAATTCTAGTTTTAATTTAAATCTAACATTTTTCAAATTAAATCCAAATCAAATTGAGTTTATTGCAAAGTGTATGTATCAAAAATTACAAACGGTTTTTGTAGAGGTTGTTAAATTCTAAATGCAACTTCTTATAAATCAAAATCACTGGTTTGCGAATGAAATTCAAAGTTTGGTAAATCAAATCCAACCTTTTGTAAATCAAATTTAACGTGTTTCAATTCAAATTCGTCCTATTGCAAATTAAGTTTCTCTAAAAAAGTTTTTTTTTATTTCCAGATAGAAAAACTAATCGAAAATAAACTTTTCTAAACGTAAATAAGTAGGATAAAAGTTAAGAAAAGAATATGGAATTGTTGTTTGCAGAGAAAAGTAATCGAGTATTATCTAGATTAGATAGTATAATATAAGAAAGTTATCGAAAACGCAGATTATAATATAAGTTAATAATAGTTTTGGCTATAATGAAACATTCCTCAGAGCAGAAGATAAAACAGCAATAATAAAAATGATAGTGGTTAGGGCGAAGGCTTTAAGATTTGTGAAGTTTCTCTATAAATAGAGAAGAACGTAGTCGAATTCATCTGGCCGAAATCCGCACAATGTTTAGTTGTATCAGAGTTTGTAATCTCCCGTCAGTCCGGCAACTTTCCTAGAACTCGTTATCGGTGGCGTGAGCTGCCGGCCATCAGCCTGGTCCTAAACTACCCTTCCCCGCCCGATCTATGCGTCAACTAACTTCTGTTTTAGATAACTTCCTAATTAGTTTATTGCCATGTGCTAATTCCCATCGGCAAAATCCCGCAGCTAATAAAAAAAAAACTAGCACTCCATTAATTTTAACTGAATTTTAACTGAAAAATGAGAATTTACAAAGAAAAAAAAAACCGTTTTCTTCCAGATAGCTTTTAATGCCGACAAATGATTTTCTGTTTCTCATAATTAATGCATTTGTGCTCAGAAACTGTTATGCGCGCATAACACATACATTTGCGTGATGTATTTCCGGCTGTAAAGTAGACAAGGAGAATTTGTTTAGCAGAATAATACTTACAGTTGACGTTTAGAGCAATTCTCTTGCTGACTGCAGGTGGAACATCGTTACTTGCTATGCAAAGATATGCTCCCATTTGTTTCCGGTCTAGACGCCAGAAGTATAAGTTACTTCCGTTATATGTGTCCACTGAAAATAAATAACATAATGTATTAGTATTTGGAGAAAAATGCCTTTCAAGGGTTCAGATTAAGGGACCTGAACTCGTTTCTGATAATAGTAATAAGTAACTAAATACGCGCAGTCTGGGAGTAACGAGACAAATTGCTTCTTAATGCTTTATTATTACGAAAGCTCCAAACTTGAAAAACTCCAAACTTTTGAAAGCCAGGTTCATAAAATATTTAAAACTTCTGAGTTATCATACCTATATTAGTCATATATCAGACGTTTAACGCAATTTGTGTAAAGCAGGCTACACACTATGAGAATAAGTATGAAGGATGACATATTTTCTTGCACACTGGCTCATACTAATTGCTAGATTAAAAATTAGAGGAATTTAGCCTCTAAAGAAACCTGATAAACTAATAACCTTACAGACAAAACTGAGTGTCTGAAGAGCCTCTTACGAACATATAAAGTGAAGTAGATTTATTCAAAGGTTTAAACAAGTACATTCGTGCTGTCTCACTAAATTTCCTCGTCAAGTTTAAGACTACATTTTTCGAGATTCAGACTTGATATTTAACAATTTGGACTAGAATTTGAAGTTAATTGTTTCAGATTGAGATTAAAACTTAATATGAAATTCAAGAATAATAATCTTGGATTTGGACTAAGCAGTTTTTAATTAAAAACGCAAGTTTTGGAGTTTTAAATTTGGCATCTTTAGGTTTAAAGCTAGATATTTTAAATATCAGGTTAGACTATTTTATGTTCAGACAAGAAATTTCCAAAGTGTTGAAAGATTCCAAGTCCAAATTGTTCAAGATTTTAACTTAACCCATTACCTACCATGATCCCCATTTGGGGATCAGTGATTATAATGTTTAGCAGTTGTTAGTAGTTGACAATTTTATGTTGCTGGCAACTTCTTATGACAGTTAAGACAGGTAAGTTGATTGTAAAAATATAAAAAAGTGCTTGATACTTGTTATGTAGAAACTAATAAAGTGAAAATATCGAGGTAAGTCTTCCATAAAATAAATATTGTTTTTCAGATGTATTCTTCTTCTTTCGAATAGGCCTACTTTGGACCACGCTTGTTCAACTGTTGGGCTTTGACCTTTGCCCAGTATTGTCGCATCTTCTGCCGGTGTAACTCCTTTCTATCTTCTGTCCAGGGGGTACCTTTCCTTCGAGGTTTTTCCTGAAATCCACGGACTTCCTTTAGGGTGCGTCTCACAGACTGTCTGTTTTTGAGATCTGTTATTCCCAGTTCTTTAATACCCTTCTCGGTCTCTGTCAACCAAATGGTACAAAGCTTCTTGTTTTGTCAGAAGGTGAACAGACAGTTGGTTAGTCGGTTTGGAGGCAATCTTGCAACGTGGCCATAGAAAGCTACCCTTCTTTTCCTTGCACAGTCAGAGAGCATCTCAATATGTTCGTTGAGCTCAGAGTTATGCCGTCTTCGGAATTCCCCATCTTCCTTTACCGGGCCTAGGATCTTCCTGAGGATTCTCCTCTCTCTGATTTCCAATTTCTCTATTAGACCCCTTCGGTTCAAGGAAAGACACTCCATTTCATATAGGGCTTCTGGTCGTAAGACTGATGTGTAGTGCTTAAGTTTCAGGTTGCGTGACAGGCATTTCTTATTGTGTGTTCTTAGTCAGCCGATAGGCTAGTTCTAACTTGCTGACTCTCTTGGATAATGATGCTCTTTCTGATAAGTTGGGTTCAATCCATTCGCCGCGATACTTAAATTTCTCAGTCCTCTTGATGTTTCCCTGTTCTAGTAACATCTCTCTGTTTGCTTCTCTGATGATGGTGAAGAATTCTGTTTTCTCCAGCGACACTTGAAGACCCACTTTGGCAGCCTGTTTTCTGAGGCAGTTTACCTGCATTGTTGCCATCTCAAGAAAATCAGCAAACAGTGCCATGTCATCTGCAAAGGCCAGGCAATCTACAACCAGTCCATCGTTCTTACGTCCCAGGTAGATACCACTCTTAGCACCCAAATTGTTCAGTTCCTTGCGCCATCCTCTCATAACCTTTTCAAGGATACAGTTGAAGAGAAGTGGGGAAAGTCCATCTCCTTGTCTCACTCCAGTTTTTATTTCGAAGCTTTCTGAAATCTCGCCTCTAAATTTAACCTTGGAATGGGTGTTGGTCGAAGTTTCTAGGATTGGTCTGCGGGTTTTGTTGTCTAGTGCTAGTTCCTGGAGTACTTTGTTAAGCGTTTTTCTATCGATGGAATCGTAGGCCTTCCTAAAATCAACAAAGGTGACGACTACCTTGCGGTTTCTCATCTTGGAGTATGCAAGTACAGTTTTAAGGTTGAGGATCTGTTCAACACAGGATCGGGTCTTCCTGAAGCCTCCCTGGTATTCTCCCAGTTGACGATCCAACTGATTTTCTGCCCTTGTTTGCAACGCCTTCGAGAGAATCTTGTATGTTACCGGGACGAGAAAAATTCCACGGTAGTTGTTTAGATCCGTAAAATCTCCCTTTTTGTGAAGCGGATGGATCAGAGCAGATTTCCAATCCGGTGGTAATTTCTCTGTTTCCCAGATGTCCTGGATGATCTCGGTTAGCTTGAGCACGGCATTTTTCTAGCACCTTTCCACAGTTCAGAAACGATAGAGTCCTCTCCAGCTGCCTTATTATTCTTAAGAAGTTGAATGATCTGGCCAACTTCTTCCAATGAAGGGTAATTTTAAAATTTTAATTAATAAAATTTTCAAATGTATTAATTTATAATTATTTATTATTTTACACATTATACTTTATACTTTATCACATGTTTAATTTATAGTTTATAGTAACTAACTGTAGCATACAGTTTGCTTTCAAATCATCTAAGATATAATTATGGCCATTTTAATTATGATATCCATTTGGGGATCGTGGCTCGTACAATATTAAACAATTATTATAATTATTAATTTCCTTTAATTGCCAGATATGGGTACCAGACAATTTGTATCACTTTCTCAATTGAAAGATATAATAAATGATCCAAATTTCTTCGATGATGATGAGCCAGAAGCGGAGATAGATATTGTAGAACTTCCACCCGATAACGTTGATGTGGTATCGGATGTTGAATACTTTGACGAAGATGTATTGGAAGATACACATCCGAGAGACGTGCCTGGCAGAGTTGAGCTTCATTCTTCTGCAATTCCTATAGCATCAACTTCTAGTCCAATAGCATCTACGTCTAGGCAATCAAATGAAAAGATTCCATTACCAAAGCGTCAGAAAAAAATATAATCTACTACAGGATGGCAAAAAACAAAAGCTGATTTTGCAAAGGAGATGGGTCACGACAATGAGATCTTAGAGATGAGACAAAATTTAAAAATAAAACTTGAAGGAAAATCGCCAGTCAAAGTCTTTGAGTTGTTGTTGAAGGAAGACATTATGACCTATAATGTGAAGGAATCCGTCAAATATGCAGCCCAAAACAATCGGCATGGTTTTACTTTTTCAGTAAACTGCCTAAAAAAATTCCTTCGATTTTTGTTGCTTACAGGATATCATTCCTTAGCGCAGAAGCAGATGTATTGGTGTGAGGATGAAGATGTATGTATTGAAAGTGTGCGGAAATGTTTAGCAAGAAATCGATATCTCGAAATAAAGAGGAATTTACATTTCAATGACAATTTGGAAATAGGAACTCAAAAATCTACAAAGACTTACAATATAAATCTACTACTTACTAAAATGAATGAACAATTCAAAACATTTGAAGTGTTTTCAAAGAATTTAAGTACCGACGAGCAAATGATTCGATATTATGGCCACCACTATTTGAAGCGGTTTTTAAGAGAAAAATCGATCAGATTTGGGTTCAAGCAGTGGGCAATGTGCAGATCTGAAACGGGATATTGCTTTCATTTTAAATTGTATGAAGGAAAGCAAGACGGTGGACATCAGTTAGATGGATTGGGTGCTTCCGTTATTATGAAAAATGTTTGGACTATCAGAAATCCTTCGAATCATGTCTTTTATTTTGACAACTTTTTTACGAGTTTTGAGCTTATGAAAGTCCTGAAAGAAAATATTGCAGCTACGGGAACAATGCGTTTTAACAGGATGAACAACTGTCCTATAAAGGCCGATAGTGACATGAAAAAGAACACCGTGGTGCATTTGACTACCGATTTGATGTTAAAAATGACATATTTGGGGTGATATGGAAAGATAACAATTGTGTCAAAATGTTATGGAATCACCAAGCCCTTCTACCACTGAAATCAGTACGCAGATGATCAGATGGTCAAGTCACAGAAGAAGCAAGTCAAAATACCGCAGCGGCAGTGCTTAGATCGTTACAACAAATATATCGGAGGAGCAGATAAGATGGACTGGCTTATCAATATAGAATTAAAATTAGAGCAAAGAAATGGTACTTCCCTATTTTCACCAATCTATTAGACATGGCAGTGGTGAATGCGTATTCACTTTACTGTCTCGATGACAATAGTATACCCCTCCTAGAATTTATAAGGACGATTACGAGGGCCTACTAGCGCACATCATCGATCATTTCTAATCCAAAACATGCTGGCAGACCCTGTTTGCAAAAGTTATCTCAGAACCGGGTTCCTGAAGATGTTAGGTTTATGAGAGTTAGGTTAGAGATCCTGTAGGGCATCATTTAGAAAGAACCGAGGAAGGAAAGCAAAGAAAATGTGGCAAAAAGAATACACGAAAGCAGTGTACAAAATGCTGGACTGCATATGCAGTGTATGATAAATTGGCATAATTTGTAATTGTTATAACATAATTATATATACTAACAAAATTTCTACTATTTAAAAATAGACCTGACACAATCCCCAAATGGGACTTTTTCAAAATTTGGATTTTTTTCAGCAATGGTTGTTTTTTTTTTGTTAACTTAACTTACTAAAATACTTTTCCAGTAAAAAACAATAATTAATTTACAAAAAATAGAAATAAAAAAAATTGGTAGGTAATGGGTTAAGATCAGATAATCTTTTAGATTAGTTTCAGATTAGATATCTCAAACTTTTGTTTAAACGAAATTAAATTTTACTTAAACTACATATTTTAGCTATAGAAACTAGAACGATTTGTTCTTCAAATAATGCGTTAGATGGCACACCGTGGAAGTTTTGGATATTGCCTGAACCATGTAATTTCTTGTTCACGAAATATTGAAGCTTTACATTGAATTGAAAAATTCACTATGTTTTTACAAAAACATAGTGAATTTTTCAATTCAATATAAGAATGAATTACCATGTAGTAACTGTCGCAACCATCCTATTTTATCTTTTTGTGTGGAGTGGGTTAGCTTATTAGAACAGGTTGAGATGCCAATAGATCTATAGGCATCTATTAGTACTATCTATAGTTCTCGGCCGCGGGCCGCACGTGGCTTGTGTCGAAATTTTATGCGGCCCGTGAAGCATTTTATAAATTACTTTATTTAAAACAAAAGCGTGTGCGGTCAGGTGACCCCGTCAGGAACGAAGTTCCTTACGCATTTTTTAACTCCGAATTTAGAATGTTTTCAAATGCAAATAATGTAAATTAATGTTCTGCGCGCGGACTGCCAGTCCGCACATTCTTTTCTATTTAAATAACTAATAAGTCCCCCACTGCCCGAAACGACCCTTCACGGTATTCTTCGATCTATTCTTAAGCATCATTAGTTGAAAGTTACAAGTTAATAGGTGTAGCAGTGTGCGTTCTATAGAGATTTGCAGAGCGAGAGTCCGCGGCTAGTAATGTTTATACTCTAATTATACTAATTTTAATTTAATCTAAATAATACTAATTTTTATAAATTAATACTGAAGTGGTAATTATTCAAACTTGCGCTGGTAAGATACTTTTTTTCAAATTTTGAACTAGAATATGCATATAAACATATTGTAGATGTAAATATCATTCCACATTTTCCTACAAAAAACATCAGGAAAAACTGTATAAACTAATGTTAGAAGCGTTGAATGAGGACGATGATGATGAAGTTGAAGTTATGAATGATTATCATGGAAATGACGATGAAGCAGATACAGTAAAAACACAAGAGTTGGATTCAGACGTGCAACAGAAAATGTCTGATAATGAAGAAGAGGAAATGGTTCCACAAGGACCATTTTTGGTTGGAAAAGATGGATCCAAGTGGTCAAAACATGATGCTCCTTCAACTAAAACCCGTTTAAAACTTGATTAGACGTTTGCCGGGTCCTACAGTAATTCTAAAAAACATGAAAGGTGTTTCTGAAATTTGTAAATATTTTTTTGATGATGGCATGCTCAGAAAAATTGTAGAATGTATTAACAAACATATCTATCGTAAGTAAATTACGCCCGTGAAAGGAATGCGAAAGAAACCAACATAGCTGAAATTCAGGTATTGATTACTTTACTCCATTTGGCCGAGTCAAGTCGTCTAAACGTGGACGAATTATAGAAATATAAGGAATCGAATATAAGGAATAACCATGCGACTGGTGTTGAAAAATTCCTGCTCACCATGTCTAAATTTCGTTTCAGTTTCTAACTGCAACATTTGCGATTTGGATACGCGTGAGAAGAGACTGACAAATTGGCCCCAATCAGAGATATATGTTACATTTGTCGAAAAGACCCATTTCACCATTTCTAAACGTAACAATTGATGAAAAATTAGAAGAATTTTGCGGTACACGTAGCATCCGCCAATACATCCCGAGCAAACCCAACAAGTGTGGGCTAAAAATTTATGCGATGGTAGATTCGAAGACTTTTTACGCATGCAGTTTGGAGGTCTATGCCGGCAACTAACCAGACGGACCTATTATTCCTTGAATAATTATCCTGTACCGCTTGTTCAAAGACTAGTTGAACCAATTAGACAATCTGAACGAAACGTGACGTGTGATAACTGGTTTACCAGTCTCCCATTAATGCGTACTTTATCGGGCTTGAGACTTACATGTTTGGGAATCGTAAAGAAAACTTGCGTCAATTACCCTTAGAAATATCAAATCCAACAAAAGACCGGTACTATTATAAAAATATAGCATTGGTGTGGTATGTCTCGAAAAAAAAAGAAAAAGAACGTATTAGTGATATCAAGTCTTCACCACGACAGTACTGAAACCTGAAATGATTATCGACTATAACGAGTGAGTGGTGTAGGCACATTAGACAAAATGTGCGCGGCATATGATTGTGCCAGAAACGCAGCATTTTTGGCATATTTTTTTCGTTACGGCCAGCTTTGGGTCACGTTATTTCAACTGTTTCCTTCCTTGGGGTTTAATGTTAACCCAGTATTGTCACATTCGTTCTCGATGTTTCTGCTTCAGTTCTTCAGTCTATATCTTGCATGTTTTGAGCTTGGGCTTATCCTGGAAACTCTGGAATGATTTCAGCTTCATCTTAAGACTTCTTCAATATCTGCTCATGTGATCCCCAAGTCTTTGTCCAGTTATGTGAACCATGCTCCCTTGATATTGCTTCCTAGGTAAAGATTCTGTTCAATCTCGTTGGGTTCATTCAAACTATGTGACCATAAAATGTGATCCTTATCTTCCGATTTTTTTTAAACTTCTTTTTCCATGTGCACGTAAAGTTCATGATTATGTATTCACCATTTTCCTTTACTTAACCCAAAATTCTCCTCCGAATCCTTCTTTCCCTAATTTACAGGGTTTCCATCATTCCTTTCCTGTCTATTGTAAGGCATTCTGTAGCATATAGGGCTTCCGGCCGAATAACTATTTGATAGTATTTGAGCTTGGCATTTAGGGATACATACTTCTTGTTGTAGATGCTCTTGGTCAGTTGATATGCAGTTTCCATTTACCTTTACACGTTAAGTGAAGGCTTCTTTCTTCAGTATGTTGGGATCTATCCATTCGCTTAGATATTTGAATTTGTCGGCTCGCTTAATTTTTCCTCATTCCATGACAAGTACTTTGGGTGCTGGTTTGATGTTTGTGAAAAACTCTGTTTTTCGAAGGCAATCTGAAGACCTGGCTTAGCTACTTGTGTTTATAGTACGTTGATTTGCTCCTCTATCCACGGAATCTGATAATATCGCGAGATCATCTGCGAAGCCTAGGCAGTCTACTGTTACCTCGATGTTTCTGTATCCCAATCTGACACCATTTTCAACTCCTTTGTTGTTGAGGTGAGAGCCGATCTACCTACCTTACGCCTGTCCTGATTTAGGAGGCAATTGAAATCTCTCCTCTAAATTTCACTCTGGATTTTGTGCGACCAAATATACAAAGATATAATCACAGAATAGAAGAAGAAGGTGAAAGATAGAAAGGAATGGAAGAAAATAGTACAAGAAACAAAACCACACAAGAACCTATGAGTGGAAAATATAATACGTGGACTGATCCAACACAATAAAAGGATCAAAGAGCTCCAGAATTGGGCGGCCGATACCCCATAAGGGGTCTATGGCGTTATGTATGTATGTATGTATTTTGTGCTACAAAGATGGGTAATGTTAATATTTTAATCATTACTCATTATAGCTGGAGTGAATTTGACGAACATTTTTGCATGTTCTGGTTTCCGAATTGGCTGATAATTATCTACGTGCTCGAACAATCCAGACCAATATTCCCAAAACTTTAACGGCGAGATTGAAAGAAATACATGGATTAGAAAATTCCCAACCTGTAGCGAATCCCGCAAATACTCGAGGACGTTGCCATTATTGCGACCGGAGAAAAAACCCCGATTTTCTTGCCAGGCATGTTTCAAGTTTAGGTGCGTGGAACATCTACCCTGTTTGGGGTACTCGATTTCGTCCATTTGGGTTAGTTTAGTTTTGTCTATCAAGGTGTGTTTTTGGTTTTGTTTATCACTAGATGGGTATAACACTAGATAGCAAACTCCTGTAGAACAGGTACGCTGAGGAAGTGCTACTGAAAGCCAAACGTGCTGTAATGATGCGCAGAAATCTTGCAGCGAAATCTTGCAGAGTTGTAACCCCACAATACTGCGATGGATGTATACCATGATAGTGGTATCAACACTTACGGGGCAGGTGAGTGGGGAAGTAGAAGCAAGCTGGTCTCTGTGAAGAAGCAGCTTGAGAAGATTCATGTGAAGACTAGGTTTTTTCTGTATCACGGGGGCGGCGACAGTGTCATTGCAAATCTTTTTATACTCTGCCGGCCGTTTAAATTCATCTTGATTTTAAATATTGGTGAATTTTAAGTGATTTTAAAATAATTGCATCACATAAATAAATATTAAAAATAAAAATAAAATAATATGTTTCACCAACTCTGTGGCTTATTCAGGTAATAATATACAAACAATACCATATACGCCCACTACCAAATCGATTGGCCATATAAAATTCATCGAAAAAACAGCTTATATTGAGAAATACTCAGACCAAGAAATTTTTGGGTTAATCCGTCAACATCTCAAAAATAAATCATCTGCTGGTATGAAATACAATGGCAAAATTTTCATGGATTACCTTGACTTTTTGGTTTTGCGAAACTTTTCCAGAGGTTTTAAATACAGCCATCATAATTCGTAGATTAAAAAAAGCGTTAAAACCAAAATTAATAACTGCAGGCCGATTGCTCTTCCCTCCACCTTATCAAACATTATAGAATACAATATTCTTCGCCGCCTAAATTCATTTATCGATAAATATAATTTAAAACCCATAGAACAACATGTATTTCGTAAGGGCAAAGCTACAGCCACAGCTATTTCCGAGTTGTACATTCAACTTCTAGCAAAGAAAAGCATGCAAAGAAAAAGAAAAACTAGAGGAAGAATTCGAGAAGGCAGGACTTGATATTCTGGGAATAACAGAAACCAAAAAGAAAGGCAAGCGAGATAGAAATAGAAAGAGGACATATTCTGATATACAGTGGGGTAGAGATCAAGCATCAATGTAAAGAAGGAGTTGGTTGTATAATAAAGAAAGAGAACGTAAAATACTTACACAAATATAATGGGATCTCCGGAGAATACTGAAGATAGAAATTGGAAACGACACGAAAACAAAAACAACAGTCATAGTGCCATACGGTCCAAATGAGAATGAGAGTGTAAAAAAGAAAGACAACTTCTGGGATCAGCTAACGGAAGCAATAGAGGAGGTTAAAGGAAGACTAATAATAGGAGACTTAAACGGAAGAGTAGGCAAAAAGGACGAGGAAACAGAAGAAGCAATATAATTCCATGGAGAAGACACCAGAAATAACAATGGAACAAGACTTATCGACATTTGCATACTATAACAATTTAATAATATCGAATAAATTCACAAAGATATACATAAATATACAAGAGAAGAAAAGAGCAGAGGGGGAAGATCGATAATAGATTTTATAATAATAAACAGAGATTTAAATATGAGGTAAAAGATACAAGGGTGAAAAGAGGTCCAGAAATATATTCGGACCATCATTTAGTGTTGTCAAAAATACAATTAAAGTTAGAAACAAGCAAACAACCAAATAATACAGGAAAAATGCGAAACAAGACCAAAGAAAAAATCACAACATATAAATTAAAAGAAGAGGAGACATCAAAGGAATTCAACCAAAAAGTAGAAGCTGAGTTAGCTGAAAACTTCATTAACACATACAATGCAACGCTGGAAGAAATATGAAAGTATATCAAAGACATGCTATTAAAAATAGCAACAGAAGTATGTGGAACAAGCAAATTTATCGAATTTAAGAAGCAAACGAATTGCTGGAATGAGGAAGTAAAGGAAGAAGTAAAAATAAAGAAACAGTAATGGAAAGACTATTTAGGAAACGCAAGAATGGAGAAGTACAAAAAATACAAAGAACAGAGGAACAAAGTCAAGGAAATGGTGAAACAAGCGTTACAAAAATCTTGTTAGCATTCGGAGAAAAGATGGAAAGAGGCCGATTTGGAAACCAACAATTATTCTATAAAATTATCAAGGGTCTGCGGAAGGGAAAACCAGTTAGAGTCAACCATATAAAAACTAAGGACGGAAGCATACTGGGAGACGAAGAAGGCATAGCGAGAAGATGGAAGGAATACTTGGAGGAAATGTTAACGATAGGGCAAACAAGAGAAACACCAGAAAGCGAAGAGAGGGAAGTAGAGAGTAATGTAGAAACACAGGAACAAAATATAAAGATCGAAGAAGTAGTAGCAGCCGTGCAAAAAATAAAAAGGGGTAAAGCAGCAGGGCACGATAGGATAACAACAGAAATGGTTAAGAGCCTGGGAACCACAGGTCTAAAAATATGAACTAGTTTGTTCAATAAAGCATAGGGATAATACTACCACTCCATAAAAAAATTCGACAGAAGAGAATGTAATAACTACAGAGGAATTAATATGCTATGCGTAATATCAAATTTATATGAACGAATACTAGAAGGAAGGTTAACGAAAGAAACTGAAACACAACTAGAGGACTCGCAGTGCGGCTTCAGGAAAGGCAGAGGGGTGCAAGACCATATACTCTCCATAAAACAATTGATAGAGAAATATCGCAAAGACAAAATATTCGTGGCTTTCATAGACCTAGAAAAAGCATTCGACAGCGTCACAAGGAAAAATGTGTGGAACGGCTTAAAAAGGAGAAGAGTGAACAATAAACTACAGCGATGCATACAAAGTATATATGGACATACAAGGAACATAGTAAGAACAGGAAACCTACAATCAGAGGAGTTTACAACTAGGGATGGTTTAAGACAAGGAGGAATCCTCAGCCCAGCTTTGTTCAATATAGTTATGGATGATATTATAAAGGAAGTAAAGAGTAAAGTGAAGAAACTAAAGGTTGGATATAAGAACATGCAAATGGTAGAAGTATCAGAGAGTGTATTTGCTGATGACCTGGTAATATATGCGAAAAACGAACAAGATCTGCAATATAACCTGAATATATGGAAAAATGCACTAATAGATAGAAATTTGAGAATGAATGCAGGAAAAACCAAGATAATGGTGATAGGAAAGGAAGACTTGGAAATATCAATAAAATTAGATGAAAAACATTTGGAGCAAGTGTAAGCATTTAAATATTTGGGAGTGAAGATTCACAAAAATGGAAAAGTCGACGCAGAAATATATGATAGACTGGAAAGTGCTGCTAGGTTATATAATTCACTGAACAACACCTTCACAAGGAAAAAAGAAATATCCAGCAAATCAAAAATTACGGCATTCAAAACTATTTTTAAACCCGCATTAACCTACGGAAGCGAGAGCTGGGTGTTATCCAAACAAGCAAAAAGCAAGATCCAAGCAATGGATATGAGGTACCTACGCGGAGTGAAGGGAATTACACGAAAAGATAGAATGAGAAATGACTTAGTAAGAGAAGAACTGGAAGTAGAACCCATCATATAAAGCATCAAACAACAACAATTAAAATGGTTTGGACTCCTAGTGAGGATGAAGGAGGAAAGATCAACAAAACAAATATGGCAGGCGAGATCACACAAACGCAGAGCAAGTGGCAGACCAATAAAAACATGGGATGAGGCGATGACAGAAACTTTAAGCCAGAATGGACTGTCATGAAACGAGGGAAAAAGGATCAGTAAGGACAGAAAGGAATGGGCTAGACTAGCCCAAAACTAATATGAGTTTGTCATTTCCGTAATACTGCACCTAAGTCTATATAGATTATTACCTTAACACCTAACGGTATTCTAAGGTTTGGAATAAAAAAAAACATTCAACTTCTAAATGATATAGATTTCGGAAATCATCCCATCGGCATTTTCGCCGATTTACCGAAGGATTTCGATTGTGTGTCTCACCCACAACTTTTAAATAGACTATTTCAACTTGGTATACGTGGAGCCATGAGCAACTTAATACAATCGTATCTATTAAACTAAAAATAACAAGTAAGAGTCACCTCAAATGTCGAAACAGGTATATCGGAGCGGCTGAATATTAACATAGTCAATCCCCAAGGAAGTGTTCTGGCTCCTACCTTGTTCTTATTATATACAGCGGACCTTGTTTAATTTATGCAGAACTTCCGATGCATCTTATATGCTAATGACTCAACATTCATTATATTCAGAACTTCAACGACTAAGAATGAAATTGAAGTCAACAATGTTTTATCCAAAATCCTGGTTTGGTTTCCCCGCAAACAACCTATTTCTAAACAAGAATAAAACTGAATACCTCATTTTCCACAACGATGTCAGAATTTTTACATATAGATCGATGGTTTTAATCTTCAGGGAACGAAAGCAACAAGATTCCTGGGACTCAATCCCTGGAGCGTGGCAGTGGATACGTGGATAGAATTTGTGTTTAAGGCACAAAAAATGCCATACGCTCTCTGGTAGGTATTCCTCCTATAGCCACCTGCAGACAGCATTTCCCAAGGCTAAAAATATTAACAGTCACTAGCCTATACACCTTGGAGGTAGCTTGTTTAATCCAGAAAGATTATGAAGTTAGGGTTGAACAGAAACATGGATATCCACTATCACTTTACAAGAGGACGTACAAAACTATATACTCCCAAGTGTAACTTACAATGCTGCAGTAAATCTCAAATTATTCTTGGAGTCTCTTTACCTACAACCACCTACTAAATAGTAATAGAGATGAAGTTTCATGGAGAAACTTCAAGAAGAAATTGAAACCCGTTTTATTAAAATATACTCTTTATTCTCTTCAAGAATTTATTAATGTATATTTTTGATTTCTTTTTTGTATTACATTAACTTCTTTTTTGACTTTATCATATCTGTATTCTAGTGTACACCGTTTATGAAATAAATTTAATTCTGATTTGATTTTGAACAAAGGAATCATATGTTGTATTTATACAACAAATTTGAAACTTAAAAACAGTTTATGTTTTTGACTTTAATATTGAAATGAAGTTTCAACATGTAACTCCACATACAATCAATTATGTACATAAATAAATATTCTTCAGGATTCACTAGATATGTTAAAATCATTACCATATCAATTTCATATTGCGAGTATATTTTTTTTAAATATTGTATTATTACAAGTGAATACTTTTTTTCTCGAAGATATTTTTTTTCAAACGAATATTTACGATGTAAGCGAATTCAAAGAGCATATTCTGTTTCGGTTGAGTGCATGCCCTTTCGAAACGTCCGAACGAATTCTCAAAGAGCTCGTTTTATCAAATAATAATTCAGAAATGATAATAAACTATGCGGCTTCTATAAATAATTTCAACCGAGACGAAATTAAATAATAATAAAAACGTGTTTTGCGTGTTCATTCGCTTCATTTCTGTGAAAATTTTTATTTACAAGAAATATTAAACCTACCCTACAGGTCTAATTAATTTTATTTGCACTGCAAAAAGGTAATTAGAAATATTTGCTATGAAACCTCGTAAAACTTGCGCGTGAATAAAATATTGCTAGTAAATAAGTTACATAAAATATCATTTTATGACTTTATGAAACATTTCTGGTAAAAACTGAGTTCATTTAAGCTGATAACACTGTTTTTGTTGATTCGGTTGATATCCATTAGATCTACTGATAATTGTAAAGGAACTGCAATACCGAAACAAACGGAAAATTTTCTCCGGTCGGCGATAATTGCTTTGTATCGTCCAATCGAAAAACGATTTTCGGTTTTGATTGAGTTTTTCCGTATTTTTAATGGAATGATTTTCTCCATTTATATCTTTTTTTCTTCGTAATTTGAAAATATCGAACGTTTTTACATTTCTAAGGATCTTGCAAATTTATTATTGCTCGGTTCCGACTATTTATTTATGCAATTACAGACTGGACTACAGAGAAAAAATTGGAAATCGGTTGAAAGTTTCTAGAGAATTCAATTAAAACCTAAAAGCCCTTCAATGTTAAAAATAATAATTAAAAAAAATGTGTGTAAGGTTAGATAGGAGAGGTACATTTTCTCCGAAATAATGAGATTTATGTTAAACAACCCTAAAAATATAGTTACAATATTTAACAATCTACAAAAATTACGACGGCCGTAAAAAATCCCTCCATCACAAACTCGTAACTCGAAAGTACCTTCTCCATGTTTATTTTACCCTCTCAATTTTATGCTTAAGATCTCATTTACACTTATGACCAACGAAATATGCAAAATTCACCGATAACAGAACAGTACTACAACTAGATATTTATTTCAAGCAAATTTAGGGATTTTAAGTTTTTACCAAATTTAAGTTTTAAAATTACAAAACGAAAACATTATTACGTATTAGACTGTTATATACAGGGTGTTAGATAAACATGTGGCAAAAATTTAAGGTGTTATTTCTTGCCCTATTATAAAAATATTTTGTCCTATGATGATTTCTGAAAACCCTCTTTGTTTCGAAGATATCGGGTGAGCAAAATTTGCGACAGTAACAATATTTTATTATTACAAAGTACATGTAAAGTTGCTCAACAATCTACAATAAATGCTAATCTACAATAAATGTATTCGAACTTCGAAATGAATTCTTCTAGCATAGACACAAGCATTCAATCTTCTCGTTATTGAGTGCTGAACTCTTTCAAGCACACCAGGGTTGATTCTATTTGAGTTAAACCCAGCAATTATCCGATTTTACAACTCGTCCAAATTCTCAACTGGAGTAGCGTTTATCTGATGACTTCAGATAGCCCCATAAGAAATAATCCAGGGGGGTTCAATCTGGGGATCGAGCAGGCCATGCTTATGGCCCTCCTCGAACAATCCAGCGATCTCCGTATATTGCTGTTAAAAAATCACGAGAAACCAAACTGAAATTTGGTGGAGCACCATCGTGCATAAACTCCTGCAAATGGAACCTCAATATACACAAAATATTCTTCGAATAGGGCAAGGAATAACCCCTTGCCGCAAGTTTAGCAAACACCCTGTATATAACAACAGTACGAAGCAATTTATTCCTAGAAAGGTAAATTAGATATTAAATCATAGCAATGCCATTACCAACCAGAATATCTCCTAACTCTCCTCAACTCCACCATAGATATAACACCGACACCACATGTGACTGACTCTCAACTATAGACTTTACTTTGAAGACCATTACTTTCAAGACCGACGTGTCACGATGCTATACTAACAAGAAAGAAGCAAATATTTGATATACAGAGAATCTGCATACAAACTGTTACGAAAATATACAAAGCTATATGCAGACTTATCCTAAACTATTAACATATGCTTAGAACTAACGCACGTAAAACATACTCAAAGTAGCTGAAACTACATCGTTACGTGTAATAACGAAATTAAAGCATCCTAATAACATCGTCCAAAACCCACCCAACGATCTCTTATAAACCTTCACAAAAATTCCAAATATCCTCACCTTCACTCACCTTCATTCCCACCCACATTCACTCACCTTCTATAAAACGCGAACTAAGACCCCACACTCGCAGACTGTATACGAAACACTATATAACGGCCATAATGAATCTAACTAATCATCCCATATCATTGCAATTTTTTTTTTCAAATTATGTATAATTATGTTATTTGTTACATTTGTTACAGTTGGTGACAATAAAGATTATTATTGCTATTATTCAAAGTAATGTTTTATTTTTTATTTTTGCGAGATATATTGGTGTTCTGATGGGAATTGAGGGGAATAAATGAAAAAAATTGTGAGAAATGAGGCGAAAGATGAAGATAATGCAAGGGGTAGGAGATATAAAAATATTTAAGAAACAAAAGTGGAATGAGAAAGTGGCTCACAATGATGCGAGAAATTGCTGGGGAAAAAATTGTTTTACGTGAAAAATGGCTGGCAGTGTTTACTCATCATATTATGCCATGCCGAGTTGTAAATCTCCCTTCACTACGTTTTTATAAATCGTAAATATGAAAATTTGTATTTTCAAATAGGGTTTTATTAAAAAGTGTGTATTAAATAAATTTCTCGAGAAAAGCTCCTCAATCGATTGATATTTGGGTCGAAGAGATTTTAAAAGTTTCGTAGTAAATTAACGGTTTACTACGATGTTCTCTAATTTTGGGATTCTTAATCGATTGTTGAAAACTAGAAGTCTCTGTGATAAATCGTTCAAAAATTATGGATCGTTAAATCAACCGAAAATACGAGGAACTTAATTTAAATAATTGGTTGATTGTGGAGTTACTTGTTGAAACTTCATTTCAATATTAGATAAAAACATAAATTGTTTTGAAGTTTTACTTTTTTGTATAAATACAAAATATTGCTCGCCAATACTGCGGCTTCTTCAGGTAATGATTAGGGTTTTTCTGGTCTGAGTACCCGGACCCAGACTCGACGAGTCCAAGGGTAAATACCCGGTACCCGATACCCGATTTAAGACTCGACGAGTCTCGGGTCTTGAATGTTTGGCATTATCTAGTACACCGCATCGTAAAGAAGATCGACGATTTAGCATTACACTTGATAAATGGACGAGTGTGAAAATTCGAACATATCTAAATATCAATTTGCATGGAATTAACTCTGAAGTGTATAATCTGGGTTTATCGAGAATTTTTAACTCATGATTTTCTTCGAAAAAGTAGAACAACACTTTTACACTAAAACACAAATGATGAAATTTGGACGAGGATCTTCTAGTCTTTATAATTTCAGTTTGAATCACACTATACACTTTTCTGTTTGTGTAGTATATAAAAAGAAACACATTACCGGCTTGCAAGATGAAGATGACCATGGTCTTGATGGTATTGATGACGATCAAGATGAAAATTATTATTCTGACGAGAGCGTCTATGATGTCGAAGAATACAGAAACGTTGAATTAATTTTAGACAATTTAGAAGGGAATTTATCCATTTGCCTTCCGCTCTTAGCCTGTTGTGGAGTTTTGTTTTATTTACCTATTTACCATAACATTCTCCAAATCCCTTGTTTATCTAATTATTTAAGTCCGACTTAACTTAATCGACAAGTTCGCACAGAATCGCTTGCTTTACCACATGCGTTAACAAGAAAAATCCTTTCGTGGTTTTGTATAAATTGCAAGACAGATTAAACCCGGACCCAGAACCCGACCCGAAAAATCTGACTCGACTCGGACTCGCCGAGTCTAAAAAGACCGGGTATTCCCAAACCCATGTAATGATATACAAATTTTCAAAAACAAAACTTCTTTCAAACTTAAATCAATCGAAACACAGCGTGAATACATAAATATATTCAACCTTTACGGAGCTCTATAACAGTTACTGAGTCTTTTTAGGACTACCGAAACAAATCCCATGTGAAATTTGTCAGTTATTTAATAGCTTTCAGTACACATTCGTGGCACTCCACAAAAACCATAAAAATAACATCGTTTTTAAGATCATGTCTTTCCGATAACTTAAGTTAAGCCATCTGCAGACGCGTTTCGAGATTTATCTCTCATCAGTGCAGCTTTGCTTTTATTAATAACAATTTATAAAACACTCACATGAAACCCACATGGTGATTAAATATTAAAGATAGAATTGGTAAAACCATCCTACGTTATAGTTAATCATACAAACTTGAAACAATCAGAACACAGCCTGAATATATAAATATATTTAACCCCATCATCCCTCGGATTGTTTTAAGTTTGTATGATTATCTATAACGTAGGATGGTTTTACCAATTCTATCTTATCACTTAATGGTTTATTGCGTAGATACTCAATTTACACGTGTTTATAAGGGAAGGACGGAGTAATTCACACGTGTTAGCGAAACGGCTAGCAGCTGAATCTTGAAATTTATCTAATCGTTGTCTGTTCCCGTTCATAAGGGGAATGTTGATCTCGGTTCCGTCGTAGTTGGTTTCAACTGATTGACGGTTGGGCTGACGTTTGTGTTTGCGTGCTGCCAGTAGCGCCGGTGTGTTTTCTTGGCGAATTCTTGGTACAGAAAATGCGGAAAATAAATCGAAAATTCAGGTGAAAGTGCGGAAATGTATTTGCCACCGATTGGTGTTTTTCGTTGCATCGTAAATGTCCGATTTTGACGAACTCAAAATTTGAAGAATTCTGGAAAATTCCCCCCACCGAACCATAGCCGGCGAGAAACCGAAATTTACAACCCTTGCAAAAAAGTGTTGGAATTTACGAATTGGGGCTGTCGAAGTTGCTAAAGTTGAAAGACGGGTGAAATATGACGCGAGAAAAATAGTCGTCGATTCGCAGGGTTCCAGGGGAGGCACGGCAAAAACGAAACGGGCAAACTTGGTTTCGATATGTCGGCAATTCCTGGTGGTGGAAGAACAAATTGCCAAAAATTTCTGTAAAATTCGTAACCACCTCCCAGCTAGGACGTGAAAATGTGAATTTCGTTTTTTTTGCAAAAACTTTGCCAGTTGCGACTTTTTGCAACTTTTAATAGCCTATGACACGGTCCGGTGTGTTCTAGATCTGCCATTGTAGGACAGAAAGTTGTGTCATTTGTAATTTTGTAGATCTTGATAAGCACCTAAGATACCGTCGACCGTCATGGAACGGTGAAGAAGAAAATGCAAAATTCCACCTACTTTCGGTATGGTAGTCGCAAACGTACGGTAAGGCAAAAACATCTACCGCACGGCCACAGTTGCAAAAAAAAATGTGCCCTCTTTGAAGATCGAGAGGTGAAGAACCTTCGAAACCGGATCCGCAAACCGGAAGCCGTTACATGCAGCTAGGGTTTCTGAATATCCGCACTTTCTCAAAACCACGGTTTTCGGTTTTTGAAAATTTAAAATCGCGGTTTCGGTTTCGGTTTTTGCAACTCTTTAACGTTCCTGGTTGTGTTTCCAATGATGTCTATGTCATCCGCAAAGGCCAATATAAGACGCGGGACTCGATTTCTAAATAGCAGTGTCTCCGTTTTGCCTCCCTCACTACCTTCTCCAGAGCTATATTAAAGAGGAGTGCGGAGATGGCGTCTACCTGTTTCAGGCCACTATTTATCGTAAAAAGGGTTGAAAACATTCACCCGATCCGTACTGCACTTTTGGAGCCTTCCGTGCTGATCCTTGTTAAGCTGACAAGTTTACTCGGAATTCCCAGTTCCATCATAGCCTTCCACAGCTGCACCCTTAAGATGTTGTCGTACGCTTGTTTGAAGTCGATGAAGAGTTGATGTATAACTTTATCGTACTTCTCCATTATTTGACGTATTGTGAAGATCTGGTCTACTGTTGATCTTTTTTTCCTGAACCCACATTGGTATTCGCCTAGCTGGTGTTCAACATAGGGAGTTAGTCTTTCGAGTAGTACCAGGGACCAGACCTTATTTCCCGTATTTATCAATGATATGTCCCGATAGTTGGAGCATTGTAGTTTGTCGCCCTTTCTGTGTAGGTACGATTACACTCTCTTTCTAACTACTTGGTATTTTCTCTTCCTTCCAAATCTGGAGTATGAGAGTGTGGAAGTATTTGATACGAGGTATTGTGTCATTACCCGGCGCTTTGTTATTTTTTATTCTCATGATTGTCTTTGTTACCTCTTCAAGGGTTGGCTCCTCGACCAGTGGATCTGCGGTGTAGTATGTGACCGTACCTCTTCCTTGATCCTGCTGCGCGTTCAGTAATTGGTCTAAGTAGCTTCTCCACGTTTCCAAAACCTCGTTTTTATCTGTTTTTATCTGGACGAACATAGAGAGGTCAATAATCGCAAGTACACAAACGATAGTGGTGAAAAGATAGGCTAAAGGAAGGAACTCGAGGTACGACAAGGAGTGTGAAGAGAAGATAAGCGCAAGAAACATAGCCAGAATGGACGCGCTACAAGACTCAAATGAACACATTAGGGATAAATACAGACAAATAAGAACAACAGCATGGAGAACATTTAGAGTAAAAAAAAAAGAGCGCACGAACAAAAAATGCTAGGAGAACTGGAAACAAGTCGAACAGATAACCAAACTAGGAATTTTTTTCAAGAAGTGAGAAACATTAAAGGAGGCTTCAGACGACTAACAAGTTTTCTTACCATTTGTAAATTACTTTTAATTTCAGCATCTTCGTCGTAATACTCATTATCCACATCTTCTTCTTGCGATTCTTCAGGAAATAAATCTTCATCTTCACTGCTGCAGCTGTTTTCCACTTGAGATGATTTCTTGTAAAGAGTGTCGCACACAGCGAGATGAATTATATGGTTATTGCAAAATTTTAGTTCAGCAGGACAATGTGTACCATTTTTTAATTAGTGTAGTATCTTACTCAATAATAATCCCACGGCAATATATCCCAGACTCAATCAAACTTGAAGGTTTTTGCGACCAGAAATTGAAAACCGCGTTGAAATCGCTCGATAACTAACGCCGCGACGGCCCGTCAAACTTAGATCTACCGATGATTGGTTGCATTTGTTTTTTCGAAAATTTGTTAGAGCGAAACGTCCTCGGAAAGCGACACTGAAAACCGAGTTGCGAAATCTTTGACAGCGGCTTCGCGACGCTACCGGAAAGTTCAATTTCCTAATTCGGCTGCTGGTTTTTCCGCCCTAGTTTTCGTGATTTACAAGCCAGCGAAACAAGTTTGACGTTTTTTTGAAGGGAAAGCTTCTCAGGAAGCGGTAGTGAAAACGCGTTGCAAAATCTTTGACCGCCGCGTCGCCGCAAAGTTCAATTGCTAATCTAGGTCGAATTTCGGGAACTCGCGGTGACTTTTCCGCTGTAGTTTTCGCAATTTTGCAGATAGCGAAAAAAATTTATATTTTGGTGAAGGGAAAGCTTGTGATAAAGCGCCACTAAAAAACCGCATTGCGAAATTTTTGATAACGGCGTCGCGACGTCACCGCGAACTTTCTAATCCAAGTCATCCAATATCATTTCTGAAACTGATACTAAACGAATCTAAATGTTTTTCAACATTTATTATGATATTGTAATACAAATTATTTTTCCCATGAATATTAATGTTTAAGTATTTTCGGCGTCTCAAACTAGTTCACTCATCTAGTGTTCGCGTAAATTTTAATAAATCTGTATTTTCAATTCAACATTTGAATCGATTTCGGCACCGATTAACAGAAGGGGAAAGTTGTATCGACCTGGGCCGAAATCGCGCGATTTACTTATCAATTTACTTCGCGAATTTATATTATTCGGCGAGTATGCTTCGAGTGCAAGAAGCGAAAACACAAGAATCGAAGCGCGAACGAAGCTGGACCGACACGTGCACGCATCTTTAAGTTTATTGTTTTAAGTCAAATTAGCCAGGGGTGTAATCACGAGCCCAAAGGGCTGAAGCGGCATCCAACGTCTGGAAGACAACAATTTTAAGGGAATCCCTCCACTTATTATCCCCATTTCCTCCCTTAAAAAAGGCGCCGGAAGGACGATCACACGTGGCGGAGACGCGAGCAACCCTAACAGGTAAGTGATTAGAACAGCCCTGTTTTAAAACTGGAAAATTTGATTTTCGTGAGACACGGTCCAAACATCTAGCGTAGTATTAATTTGTTGTCTATTTGCTTTTAATTCTTGAAACTTTAAAATCATTTCTTTCTTCATATTCCTTTTGAATTAAGGTCATAACACCTGAAGAACATTTTGGCATAATTTGGTTGGGAAACCGGCCAGCTATTGCTTTCCGAATAAATGCAGATTTTGAAATTGCTCGAACATATATAAGTAGGGAAAGATAGTATGTTGTGGGCTCGCCTCCCGCCATCTGGCCTTGACCTCGACCTTGACAACCCTGACCACTACCCCCATATGAATATTTCAGCTGTATCTGCAACGATGCTATTTCCATAAATCGCATTATTTTTTTTTTTGAAGAACTGATGGTGTATTTTTCATTTTATATTCATGGTGTATTTTAAATCGTCGGCTCGCAGATACATCTTTGACGATTTGTTAATGTTGGTTAACTTGTTGAAATATCTAGGGTATCTTTTAGGGTATTTTATGAGGTATCTTTGAATTGTCGACATAAGCTGGATCGTCTGATGTGTGTTTTTCGAGAGACTGGATGTTGGAAATGTTGCCTCTCCTATTTATACCAAAACCGATAGCTGGCTCGACAGTTTTAATATCATATACAGATTAATTCCAAGAAACTGGCAGTCTACGGTCACGTTTAGAGACAAGCTGAAACAGGAAAATGCTGACTCGACGGTTTTAACTTTCTCACGATTCACAATTTAGGGGTGGGGGTAGTGGTGGGGGTTGTGGACGGGCCCAGAACATACTATCTTTCCTTACTCATATACCATCGATGGTTGGCACTTTTGCAACAACAGTTTGCAATGTTTGAAAGAGCACTAATTCAATGTATTTTATTTTTATTTATCTTTAGGTAAAACCGGAAACCGCGGTTTTTATGACGGTTATGCGGTTTCGGTTTTTGCACAGAAAACCGCGGTTTTGCGGTTCGGATATATCCGAACCAGAAACCCTACGTGCAGCGCTCGGCTCGCAATAGAACGTCAAAGAAGATAATCATTACATCTTTGTTTTGCGATTTTTTTTCCGGTTTTTCGCAATTATATCCTAATTTTGAGCGGCTCGACAATTTGAGATGGCAGTTTGGTGCGGAAAAATCTGAAATGCCGATGTTATTACTTCGTTCGCGATCGATCCAAATATGTCGGCAAATTGGCCCAAAACCGGATTTTTTAGTGTCGCACCCCCGCCGCTTCCGGCGGCACCACAATCTGTCAACCACTAATCCATTCGCTGGAGTTTTATAAACATTTTACTACTTTACTCCGGCAAAATTTCTTTCGAAAATAACTCATCACTTAAAACGTCCGTTTTCATTCTCGAAACCCGATTCGCATATTTTTCCCGGCCCCCTCCTAAAAATATGTATCTCTGCCACTTTTTTAGTGTACGTAAAGAGACTTTAAAATTCAATTGTTTTCCATTTGAAGCACCTTTATAAACCGCGGCTTATAAAGGCTCTAAAGGCTTCCCATGCTCTAACAAATGCGTTTTGTGTCAAACTTATCATGTGCGGCTTATGTATATAAATGAGTGCGGCTTATGCACTATTTCATACGTTATATACCTATAATTCATCGTTCGTTTTATAGGGAATGTGAAATAAAACAAACGATGAATAATAGGGTTGATAATAACCAACATTTTATACCTATAATATAGCTATATATAATTAATCCACTATAAACCACTGTTTTAAAACACTTTTTTTCTAATAAGCCACGGATTGCAAAAGAAAAACAGGGTAGTAAACATAATATCTAAAAAAAATAATTAATAATTTTCATTCGTTCGATATATGACAATAGTCAATTAAAAATGAACCGTTAAAAAATTTGAGTACCTAGGTTCTAGATGCATATATACTTGTAGAACTTGTAGTGTCTTCTCTATAAATGGCAAAAATAAACGAACGTTCGATAAAATATCTCCGAAACAATTGTTTAAATGTGGAAATTCAATTGGATTCGAGATCTCACAAATTGTTTCCGCACTGGAACATATTCTTTATGAGACGAATCGTGAAAGGCAAAACCTACAAATTCCGCGGGGAATAAACTATCCGATGGAAGCTACAGGTTGACTCGAAGACAAACAAGACCAGATTTATAGAAATAAAGTTCGTCCATTTAAAACCTTTACGAATAATAGAACAATGCAACAGATTATCCTTCTAATGGACAATGGAGACGCGCATTACACAATAAATTATTTACAGGGGCATAATATATTAATAAACCATTAAAGTTTATAAATGATTTTTGGAAAAATATATGATCGTTTTTCATGTGCGATTATTATTTGTAAATGATAAATATTGTGGAACGCCCGGCGCGGTTAGTACACGTAGGACATTTATTTCACAGCAGATTCAATATCCTGACCGCTTATTTCTTGTCAAAACCAATCGATGAGTGTAATAAATCTTCTTACGCAAAGTTTTTTAAAACTCAATCCCTTATTTGCATGACGTCGCCTTTACATATTCAAGTGACTTGCAGTAATTCAGTTGAAAACAATTACATAGACATCAAATTTCTATCAAGTCTTTTCTGTCTTGTCTTGTCTCCAGGCCGCGCCAAGGCACGATGCAAATGATGTACAGCATCAGCGACTTCGCGAGGCGGCGAATTACAAGAATATTTGTTTAAATAATTTTATCTACGACCACTATTGTAAATGCCCATTATTGTACAGTTCGTGGACTATGTAAATACATCATACCGCACACATGAACGTGTGGTTTACGATTAGTTGATTGCTTGAGAGCTGTACGTTGATATTATTTTTAAATATAGTACTCCGTGATTTCCAAACAATAATTAAACGTCATTCACATAGAAGCTGTCATTCATTTCGTTTTTTCACGTTTAAATCTAACGAAAACTACAAATAAGTACTAAATAATGTAAATATGTATGTAATCATTATTAATGTATTTCTTTTCATTTGTATCAAGTTAAATAAGGTCGAAGGTGTTACATCAAACATATTTTTCTTATTAAACAGAAAAAAAATTAGTGTGGTCGTAGATAAAGTATAGTACATAATTCGAGTTGTAAGGCAATTACGAATTGGCGGAATTAACTGTTCCGCTCGTATGTAATATGCTTCTTACAACTCTCATTACGTAATTATACTATTCAAATGTCAACCAGATAGAATGTATTTTTTTTATTCACGCACTATCCAACTATTATTTGTTATATGAAATAACATTAAATAATTATACTGTTTCGTACTAATGACGGATTTATATATTTTAAAGGTCATTTATCAATGTGCAGTGTTCTATTTATCTCCACGTATGATGTGGTTGCGTGTTTTACTAGGGCTAGAATCGCTGTAGCAGGTCGAGCGGCTTGAATTTTTGGAGCCTTTTGACTATTTCTCCTTTATCCAGCAAGCTAAATGTCAGTGCGTTTGGCGGTACACACCCAAGTTCGTAGTTTGTACACAGATTTTATGCTACTGCCTTTACTGTGTCAATCTCAAGGTCATTCTGTAGATTTGCATTCGTGACATACCAAGGGGCATTAGTAATCTGAGGGTTTGTGCTTGGAATCTGCTCAGAATTTCAATATTTCAGTTGCTGGCAGTTCCCCAGAGTTCTATTTCGTACGTCCAGGTAGGCCTCAAGATTGTTTTATACACTATCATGTTGCTATAAATAGTCAGTTTTGACCTTAGTAGCCACTACGTTTTTTTCACTCGTAGGTTCAGCTCCTTCTATTTTATGATTTGCCCACGTTAGTTTGCGATCGAGGTACATAGGTACGATGGAGGTACGAAGCCGAGACATTTTACCTCGTTGACTCGTGGGAGAGGTTGGACATACAGAAGAACTGTACCTTTTGTTCATTGTGATGGTAATGGAAACGGATTTGTTATCACTGGCTTTAAATCTTCAATTTTTTCATATCCACTTTCTGGTAAGCGTTAGAAAGGAACGTCACAGCAGGGCGCAGACTACTCTGCGTCCGACCCTGTTTGTCTATCTATCTTATCTTGTCTGTGTCTATCTAATTTTGTACATTTAGTGTAGACAGATAAGCTTAAACATACTAGACAGATTAACAAAAATATAATTATATTTAAGGCAAATGAACTTATTAGTTTAGAGTTTCACTCAATGACTGTTTCACTTGTTTTATTAATAAAGGGATTATTCGTATTACATGACCCCAAGCTGATTTACATCAACTAGCTGGAACAAATAAGCCCTAAATTTAATTTTCCTTACCGAGCTTAGACTATATAATTCAGAAAACAGTTTGTAACAACGAATCAGGTTCAAATTACTCTTTTAACAGAGGAGGATCAAAGAAAACGGTTTGATATCGATTCAATATATGCAATAGAAAATAATAAAAAATAAAGTGTGAATCGATTATTTTACTTGTTTAATCAAGGATCTTCCAAGCTGCATTTCATTTACGGTTTGTTTTGTTGCTTGGTAGAGGAACACGCTAAATGCGTGAAATGCTAAAACGTAGGCAAGTTTCTGCAAGTTTTACACTTAAAAAATGTTATATGTGCGACATAAATATGTAGATTGGGTCGCTGATTTAAGCCGGGGCATTAAAATACTATCGTTGCAAAACATGGTATTAGTTGCACCAGCATATAAGGGATTTAATATTCCAGGGAGAACGTACAAGTAACAATTTTAAGCAAGAAACTTTGCTTTTGTGAACATAGTGTCTAACAATTCTGTTCTGAGTGGGCCTTTCCAATGTTTTTTTTATATCAAATTAAACTATTGGCCCGTCGATCCAAACGAATCTAACCAAACCATTTCCTTTGAGATATTAGATTCAACGTTTTACAATTTATTAACCAATGTTAGGTTCAATCACCTATAAACTGTCGCTAGTTATAAACTGCTCCTATTTAAAGTGACAGTTCTATATTGTACATTTGGTAAGTTAAAAATTACAAAATGTATGTTTATTAACAAATCAACAGTAAAAACTAAGCAGTAAACTAAATAAAAAAAAGTGTTGCAACCAGTGTGCCCTCTAATTTTTGTTAGTGCTAGTGGTGGTCCAAAGTCGAGTGTGAGCAAAAAAAAATAAATTAAAAATGAATTGCGCAATTTTTTAATACTTTTATTTATTCAAACCATATTATCAAGTAGCAAAGTAATAGTTTTGAGTATTTTTTTAAAACTCGGTTTAAATTATTTGCCCATTTGATAAATATAATTTTATTCACATTAGATCACCTAGATGTTTATATTGCTGTCCGTTGCGATGTTTTCTTTTAATGAAATTCATGACTGAAAATTTCCGTTCGTAATCCGCACTGGACCCTTGGAAGGTACCCATTATATAAATGTAAAGCATAGCAACATTAGAAAATTATGAATGTGTTAGTAAGAAAGTTAACGTATAGTCGAATGTTTTGAACAATCCAAGTCTACTCTTCTTCAATATAGTAATTTTCATTTCAGAATATTCATCTCATATTTTATAAATGTTAATATTGTAATTGATCATAAATACAGAATAGAATTGGTAAAAGCATCCTACGTTATAGATAATCATACAAACTTAAAACAAACGGAATACAGCCTGAATATATAAATATATTCAGCCTTTCCGGAGTTCTATAACAATTACTGAGTCTTTTTAGAACTATCAAGACAAATCTCATATGAAATTTGTAAATTATTTTATAGATTTAAGTCCATAAAGACTCAGTAATTTTTATAGAGCTCCGAAAAGGCTGAATATATTTATATGTTCAGGCTGTGTTCCATTTTTAGGGTTCCGTACCGAAAACGGAACCCTTATAGGATCACATTGTTGTCCGTCTATCTGTCTGTCTGTCAAGACCATTTTTCTCAGGAACGCGTAGAGGTAACAAGTTGAAATTTGTATCAAATACTCGGGTCTGCGGTCTCTTTCAGCTGGGAAAAAAAAATATGACCGTTTATGTCGCATATTTTGCGATTTCACAAGGGAATCAAAACCTATAGGGTACTTCCCGTTTACCTAGAATCATGAAATTTGGCAAGAGTCGGTGTCTTACAGCACATGTAAAGGGAAAAATCTGAAAGCCGTAAATATGTAGTTTAATTACAATAAAAATGTGAATTTACTATTAGAAACTTATGAAAATACACCAATGTGTTGCGTGGTATATTGTTGTCGAGGATAAAAGGCAAACAAAGCTGCTGGTGCAGATGGTATCGTCGCTGAACTCCTGCAACTCGGATCTGCGGGAGTCGTAAAATCTTTCACTCGATTACTTCAGAATATATGGATAACTGAGATGATTCCTGCTGACTGGCAAATGGCTTTGATCCATCCCCTTCATAAAAAAGGTAACAAGATGAACGTTAATAATTATAGAGGCATCTCTCTTGTTTCAGTTCCTTACAAGATTTTATCGAAAGCGTTACTAATAAGATTAGAAGGGTTATTGCATTCTGAATTGGGTGAATACCAAGCAAGTTTTCGGAAAGGAAGATCTTGCGCGGATCAAATCTTCAACCTGCGGAATATCATAAAGTACAGGATGATGGGACAGAATAAATATGTCGCCTTCTTTGTGGACTTCCGGAAGGCCTATGACTCCATTGACCGAAAAACCTTATTGGCAATTCTCGAAGAATTTGGAGTGGACAACAAGACGAGGAATCTAATTCAACAGACGATTAGCAATACTTTCGCCAAAATAAAGTTCCGGGGGGAGTTGTCAGAGCCTTTCGAAATCAAAACTGGCGTACGACAAGGCGACGGGCTTTCGCCAATATTATTCAACTGCGTCTTAGAAAAAGTTATTCGAGAACGGACAAAGGGAATTTGGATAAAGAGGCTTTCAGGTTAGGGAGAGGTAAAGAAAGTATAAGAACGGATTGTTTGGCATTCGCCGACGATGTTGTGATACTCACTACCGGTGTTGAAACAGCGATTAAAAGAACTGAAGAACTCCAGATGATAGCCAAGAAGACTGGGCTTCAAATTTCTTTTGAGAAGACTGTCTTCATGACCAACATCAAAGACGCTCCTCTCCACTTGGAGTTGATGGAAGCCAAAATAAAGCGAGTTAAATGTTTCAAGTATTTGGGAGAAAAATTACAGGACCATCGGTCGGTTAAGAATGCCATCAAAGAGCGGGCGAGAAGAATGGAAGTGGCTTATCAACTTACGAAGGATACATATAACAAAAAGGGCTAAATTCCTTTGGGGCAAAATTCCGACACCTGGATACTGTTGTCAGACCTGAATGTCTATATGCAGCAGAAACACTAGACATGATTGGTAAGAGTGGCCTCGAAGACATCCGGAGGAAAGAAAGGAAAATGCTAAGAAAAATCCTAGGCCCAAATATCAGGGATGGAGAGAGGAGACTAAAACCTAACAAAGAATTATACCTGAAGACAGAAGGAATTGTAGCCCAAATGAGAAAAAGGAGAATACAGTATTATGGGCACTTAGTGAGGATAACCAGTACCAGACTGACGAAGAGGATTTTTGAATTCTACAGGAAGAGGAAGACGGAGCCGAAAAGGTTTCGGGAAGTGAGATTGGACTTGGATCGTATGGGGGTGAAAAAAGAAGGCATGATGGACAGAGAGAAATTTAGGCGACTAATTAAAAAGTTTACAGGTTTCCAGGAGACAGGGGAATTGTCAGTGAGAAAAGGAAGATCTTACACGGAGAAACAGAAGAAGGAAGTGGGAGAGATATTGGCAGAGAGTGTGGACAAAAAATAATGTAAAAACTGTCAAACGTGGTCCATAGTTGGCCGTAACGAATATAAAAAAAAATTGAGCAGTGAAATGGCTGAATAAGCAGTTAAAAAATCAAAATAGTTCGGTAAGAAATCTCATTATAAGGTTGTCCTAAAAACAGTGAGACGGTAAAATATGGGCCTTAAATATTTTATAATGTAATGTAAAAAAGGAAAAATAATTAAGCACGGTTATACAATTTATCCTGTTTTATTTTAGTGAATATAATGAAATCGTTTCAACAACTAAATTGTTAAACTTATTGTATAAGAAGAGCAGTTTTGGCTTTCGAAGGCCTGTGCCTCTTTATCGTTTATCTGAGAGGAATATTTTTGGCTTCAACAGGAGGAACGGCGAATCGATTCCTCTCTATTTTTAGGTAATACAAACTTCCATGTAAGAAAAAATTGCTTCCTAATCTCCACAAAATTTTCGGGTGGGTTTTCAAATACTGCACATTCCTTAGCTTGTGCAGCTGGCACTCGATAGTAAGTAAGATTTTCATTGTCAATTGACGTAATTTCTTTATACAGTTTAGCCCAATTATATAAATTTGTCCATTCTTTTAAACTTATCTTCTGTATAGTATATGTGGTATATAGTATATGTGGTATAGTGTATGTGGGTTCTGTATATATTTTATGGACCACCCGTTCACCATTTCTTTGGCTACGACAAAGAATAAAGAAAGCTTTAAACGTTCACAAAGGGTGTTGTGTCATTAATGACTTTATTGAAAGCCTCGAAAGCATTATTCGTCGGAGGTGAAGGTGGCGTTTCACCAAGATAACAATTTCGCGTCTGCAAGAGCCACTCATCTTTGATGCACACAATAAAACTTTTTTCATTTTCATATTTCTATAAAAAATATTCAGTAGCTTTGTCAAAAGCATCTTGCATCTTGTTGGTTATGGAATGTAGAACATCTTATCTTTTATATTTCTTTCCGGGCAGCTTTCTTTACAAGGCTTTCTACTTTAGACTGTATATTTCTTTTTGCATGTGCCCAGTACACGGACCTTAGTATCTCTGAATTCTTCATTAAAAGCATTTTGAATGCTTTTTGCCGCGTCATCAACCAAAATCGTTGGCATGAAAGCACTGTCGAATAGTTACTGGATATAATCTTTCATGCTTTTGAAAATCAGTTTAAAATCATCGTTTTGCTCTGTAGTAGAAACAGCTCAGAATAAAGGATGAAACTTACTTTGTTTATCTGTGGTCCCTACAATAAGGACAGGGTACCCTTGCCAGGTATAAAGACTTGACTATACCAGACAATAAACCAACGGTATTTGGGATACCTGGGTCATGTGAGTAGAAGGCAAAGTCCAAGGCCGCCGCCCAAGAGGAAGATCGCCGACACAAAACCCCGACGGGACAAGGGATGCAAGTAGTAATGAGATCTGCCCAAGGTAGAGAGCGCTGGCTGGAGGAGTCATTGCGAGCGTAGCAAATTGATGTCACCACACCCTGCAGAAGGGTTATGGACTAAAGAGAGACACACCCTTGCCAGATAAGTTTATAGGTAGCTTCTGCATATATAGGATATTCATATGTCGAGCTAACTCTAGCAGGTATTATTTGACATAACAAAACGAAAAGCTGCTTCTTTTTCTGAAGTCTCGTAACCTGTCACAAATACCATATGGAGATTTTCTGGCAATGCCGAATTATCTTGAAGCCACCGCTGTAATTCTCCTAAACTAATCGCATGATTTCCATGTAATGCAGAGCGATGATCAGCGAGGTAATTTCTCAATTGGGGCATCTTTGGTAATTTAGACCTTCAACTTTAGAGAGGGCAGACATTATAGCATTAGGCTTTAAATGAAGATCAAATTATTTATTCACTTCCTCTTTGGAACGTCCGATGATACACATTATGTGGACTCTTTGCTTTCGTAGTCATAATTAACTTCAGTACAGTAGATAATTGAAGATGATATCCTAGCCGACGCGGCTACAGCGATTTGTGTCTAATGGTTTGCGTTTTTCTCATGTGTATTCAGGTGACTTGCGTATCCCTGTTTGCTGAAGAAGATCCTATCGCATTGTGAGACGAATTCAACGTTTTCGTTAAATACGTATATCTGGATTCGTTTCTGCTTTTGTTTCCATAGATCACGTTTAATATCTAGGTTTTCTAGTCGCGTTTCTTCAAAGTCCTTTATTTTTGTATTTATTTGATGCCTCCAATAAGTGCGGTCTTCTGCATTTCTTTCCCATGTGTTGTGCGGTATATGGCATTTGCGCATGTTTGCTTTCGCCCTGTGCTAGTATCTTGCCATTTGGCCACCTACTTTTCTTTCAGCATGAAACAGCTCCGAGAACATTGTCTATTTAGGTAGGCGTTGATTTCCTATTCTTTGCACTTGTCCATACCATCGCATCTGCGTTTTAATTAATTGGTCTTCTATACCAAGAATACCGGCTCTGCGGAGTATATCGGAGTTTCTAATGTACTCATACCATTTTATGTTATAATATAATTGATCATATAAGATAATAAGATAATATAATTGATCTTAGACAACGAAAGTGGAATTTGTCTATTTTAGCCATGTGTCTATAAACGCACCATATTTCTGCACGTATAATAGTGTCGGTATTATGGTAGCCTTATAGACTTTAATTTATGTTCTGGTGGCTACATCATGGATCTTAAATATTTTTTGCCATAGTCTTCCATAGGTTATTGGTGCTTGCGCTATACGCCTATCTGTTTCTTCATCGATTTTGTTATCAGTGGTTAAAGTGCTCCCGAGGTATTTGAAGCTGTTGACTCCCTTTAGCCGATTGCCATTTATATGTATGTGCATGGCCCTGTCGGGCTGTTAGTAGGCAATTGTTGCACGACTTCTGTTTTGCCGTAGTTGATTTTTAACCCAAAACGTGAACATGAGTTATTGAGCCTTGTGATACTCTCTTGTAGGACTGGTAACGAGTCGGCTACTAGGAAGACGTCATCTGCAAAGAGTATTTCGGTGATTCGGAAAAGTAAGTTGTAAGTTTAAAAGTAAGTTGTGTTTCTGTCGAAGCTCTTAGTATGGATATGTTAAACAGTCCCCCATGGTATCGGTATTTATGTGGATGGCATCAAACATGTCTTTAAGAGCGTACATTACGACGACACTGAAGTAGAGTGCGAACAATGTTGGTGCTAGAGCGCATCCCTGCTTGACTCGGGTGTTGACTTCTAAGTCGGTTGACAGTGCTCCCTGCATGTTCTCTACATGTGTAGTTGTTGTACCATATTTAGGAACTTTCTTGGGCACCCTAGCTTCCTTAGGACTATCCATAGAGCTTCCCGGGGCACTCGGTCGAATGCTTTCTCCAAGTCGACGAAATACCTGTATATCAGTTTGTATTGTTCCACGTTTTATCTTGAAGTTGACGTATGGTGAAAATTGGCTCGCATGTGCCTCTGTTTGATCTGAAACCGCATTTAGCCTCAGGAAGTATTTCCTTTGCCATTGGCTGGAGGCGATTCAAGAGTATTCCAGCTAGGATATTGCCTGCGATATTCAGTAAGAAGATACACCTGTAAGATTTACAGTCGGACGTACTTCCCTTACCCTTATATAGTGTACATATTGAAGATGTCTTGAATTCTTGGGGTACTGATTCCGTTGACCAAATTTGGTCCACAAAGTTCTGTTGCAGAGGCATCCCACCTTCTTTGTACACTTCCTAGGGCACTGCACCGCTTCCAGTTGCTTTCCCATTCTTGAGTTGACTAATGGCTTTTTTCCACTTCTTTTAGCGTTGAGGATCATCGAATTCTTCCCATTTTCTCTTTTCTGGCAAGTTGTTTATATATCCTATGTCCGCTAAACCGTATGTATTTAAAAGAGTCTTGTAGTATTCTATCCAGCTTTCCAGTATCTCTTGCTATGCGTATGGCGTCTGCCGTCTGTTGAGTTTATTGGCATAGGTATACGTCTAGCGGGGCCATATGCTTGGTTCAGCTTTTCATAGAATCGTCCAATCTGGTCTGAGTATCTGCCAACGATTGTGACTCCTCTGCTCTCTCTTGGCACCATTTGTTTTTGATAACCCGGTTTATTTGTCTTAGGTTTGCGTGCGCATTTTGCATTTCTTGTTTTTGTCTTGGACACTGTTGGTTCTTGCTTCTTTTTCTCAGAGCTTATCTATAGGTTTTATGTGCTTGCATTAGTTCATCATTATTTTGATCGAGCAAGTCCTTGTGTTTTCTGATTTTAAGCCCTAGACACCCTTTGGCTATATTGTACAGTGTCTCTGAGAACACACCCCATTCTACTGGGGGGTTTAATCCGTGCGTCTCCTCGTATATTGTGTTTACTTTACCTTGAAAGCTTTCCTAAATTTCCGTTATCATTAGTTTACATATATATATATATATATATATATATATATATATATATATATATATATATATATATATATACATATATATATATATATATATATACATTTATATATATATATATATATATATATATATATATATATATATATATATATATAGTTGTCTAGGAATTCCTTTGTGATTCCTTCTGTGTTTCGCTAACTGAAGCTGCATGTTCGGTACCAGCAGCCTGTGGTCAGACCAACAATTTGCGTCTCGTTTTACCTTATTTTGTTGAACATGGGATGTTTCTTTTTGACGTATAATGATGTAGTCGAATAATAGCAACTGCTTAGATCTAGGGTGTTGCCACGTGGTTTTGTATTTATTTTTTGCCTAAATACTGTATTGGTGATGCATATGTTATGCTGGGCCTATAGAGTTAGTAGTCTTAATCTGTTTGAGTTACATTTTCCTAGCCCATGACAGTAAATAACTACATAATTTGATAAAAAATCATATAAGAGATATCTTTTAGCTGAGCACTGAGGCTCAAGTTTTGTTTACTTTATCACACCTGTAATACGTTTTCTTGCCTTTTTCCGAATCATTCGAATAATGAATAGACCAAATATTTTCTTGATATAATACTTCTTGAGCTAGGCTAGTACTGTCAAATTTCTTCACGAAGACTCAAGAATGATACTCGCGTTTTCTTTCAGCGAGACGTTTTGTTCTTGGTTACTTTTTTCCCTGTCGTTAGGCGATTTAAGTAAAAGGGGGGGTAGTTCGGGGGTTTAAGAAATTACAGTAACAGAAATGCACCAATTTACTTTCTAAACTGACACACAAAGGTTCCTAAAACTTCACATCTACCATGCTCTCTTGAAGAGAGTCGTCTCTACTCGTCTCTTTATTTCAATATAACATTTATGTATATATATTGCATATTTCGGGGGGGTTTGAACACCCCCCCCCCCCTTTGGCTACGCCCATGCCCAACCTAAAAGATGTAGAAAAAGACATTGCCCAACTCAAGAAGCGGAAACAACTGGAAGTGATGGACTACCCTCGAAAGTTTACAAAGAAGGTGGGATGCCTCTGCAACAAAAGATAGACTTTGTGAACCAATTAAAGAAAACAAAGCACTAGCGCTTACGGTGATAAACCAAATGAATACGAAGAAAAAGAAAAGACTTATGATTGGCCGCTCACGCAACATGTTCTTTTGCCCCCTCCCCATACAACGGAAGATTGCCGCTATTATCACAGTAAAGCTGAACTTTACCTTTACGTTTACCTTGCTACCCATTCCATCATTTTGCTGCCCATTTATTTATTACATTTTTGAGGTTTTTTTTGTACTGACATTGTTGGATGAATTTACCGATCATTTTTCTACTTTTGCATTTCATGTTTTACTTTTTTTACAAAATAAAATGACTACCCGTATATTTTTTCAACTGAGAGAGTTTTAGCTTTCGAGAGCCGGAGCTTTAGCTTCAAGGTTCCATCCACGCGGCTGCTAGTGTACATATAAATTATTGAACCGATCGCTTTGTTACCTCATGCACTAGCCGAGCGTTATGTCATTTCAGACCGACTATAAAAAATAAACAACGAGACTAACTAGCGCGATACAGTAGCGGCTTTATACTCTCTATTGAATATTTATTACGTAATAACTTCCCTAAAGTTTAAATACCAGCTGAAAAAAATAGTTCTCGTTAAAAATCGAGTTTCTAGATCATACAGGTTAATCGAGTTTCTAGATCATATCGAGTTTCTGGATCATATATCTTCACACGAGAACGACTCCCATGAAGTAGGCCCCCGAATTTTGTCGAGAATTTAAATGGTTCTAGAGTTCCTATGTCGGAATGGGTCAAACTAGCATAGTATACAGCCAGGGAACCATGCTTGGTTTTAGCCATGATTTGGTAAAGTGTTCTTTTGGTAATCAACAATGCCTTTTTATATTTATAAGTAGCTTTCTTAAGGTGTTGATTCCAAGTCAATTTGAAATACATTGTTATACCTGGAACATGTGAGCATGTGACTTGACTTCTTCACTTGCTTTAGACGCTCGTTGCAGAAAATTAGGAGCCTTAACTCTACAATTACTTACACTTTACTTACTACTTACTACAAATTTTGTACAATTATTTTGAATAGCACTAGAGTCCATTCTAGGGGATTTACTCGAAGGTCTACCCATCTGAACTATGTCTGTAATTTGTTCAGTGCTTTTTGCATAAGCTCTGTTATTATTTTAGGAAATTTCCCTTTGATGATGAACCATACTATTAAAAAATTTAAAAAAAAACATAAAAATTGGGGGAAAAATTGTCAAAAACATATGAATTTTACTTAACCTAAATTCATACAAAAATGTTAAATAACTGTACAGAAATTAGGTATTCAAAAACACTAAAAAAAAATGCCCTCATTTTGGACTATCTTAATAATAAGTTTTAGCAATAACGAGGTAATTTAATTTAGTAATAACGAGCAATATTCCACGAGGCGAGATCAGATTATGAGACGAGAACGAGACTGTACCGAGAGTAATTTCTTTCTTAACTTACGAGATCGAGACGAGATTTTTTTAAATCTCGCTTTATCACGTCTCCTTTGTTAACCCTAATTTCATATTGATATTTATTTCCGAGATATATTTATATTTTTTGTAAGCATGTGACAAGGGTTCGTGCATTAGTGACAAGAGAAAAAAGTATGTAGTAGCACGTAAATACTTAATTGCCATAATATGCAGAAATAAGTAATTCATTACACAGCGGGGGATTCAGCGAGAGCTTTTTATATACGACTGATTACGTCGTAGCAAAAATATTACTTATTCTGCGTGAAATATATTCTACTCAAAACACACGCGTTTTATTTCTCTCGCTGCGAATTCATAAGAAATATATTTCTTTATCCGTTTACAGTAAATTGTTCGAATTTACATACTTCAATCGCAAAAAGCTGGCTTCCCTTTGTGGCTTTAAAAACGTAGGAAATATAATCTTCATGCATAGGCCGTAAGGAGCTTTAGCTTCCAGGTTCCATGCACGCGGCTGCTAGTGTACATATAAATTATTGAACCGATCATGTAAACTACGCTCTGTTACCTCATACACTAGCCGAGAGTGATGTCATTTTGGACCGACTTTAAAAAATAAACAACGAGACAAACTAGCGCGATACAGTTGAGGCTTTATATTCTCTATTGAATATTTATTACGTAATAAAGTCTTTATTTAATGGTTTTAAAAAAAGGTTTCTATAAAACTCGTGTAAAAACATATTTTAAATAACGGCACAAATAATGGAAATATTATTCCTTGTTATTGACATTTCATTAAATATTTGTGATTTATATACAAATGTTTATTTACATATTTAGCTACTAGCTATAGCCAGCGGCTTCGCTCGCGTGGATTTTTATATTAGTCTAATTATTTCAGGTCAACTATGTTTTCCAAATATTGATTAACATAATGGATAGAAATATGTGATGATTTGTTTTCTTGGGGATTCCGCGTTGTGTTGAGGGTTGGTTCTGAAAAGAGTTAGATTTTCGACGTTTCGGCGAACTAACACTCCCCAATCTTAAGAGAATATACATCCGTGCGAGTTAAGCATCAGACGTATATATACGTCATATATAAATATTATCAGTTACACCAGATAAAAAATTTGGTGAATCAAAAGATGCAACTGTTAACTGCTCCAAGAACAAAACAAAGCAGATATAAATATTAAAAACAAATTGTCGATAATATAGTGTGTTAAAAAACATATCCATAAAGAAATTATCATGATAGTATTATTGTTATTGCCGTTCAAACTGAAAGTTTCTGAACAATTGCATCCTGGAATAAGGTAAAATAAATTTGTAACAATGTGGGTAATAAACCGAATTACATTATTTGATTCAACGCTTCAAACTAAAATAGAATACAAGCATGAAATGTAATTTTATATTTGAAAGAGACTAAATGCCAATTCCAGTTTGTTTAGTAAAAAAATAATTACTTTCTGGGCAGATTTAGTTCTTTTCTTTCCTCGCTCAATAATATTTGCCAATTACAATTACAGAGTTAATCATAATAAGTCTTCATTTTAGCGCTTTCGTAATCCCAGGATTTGCAACACAGAGATATATCAAAGTAAGTCAAACGAACACGAGTGAATAAGCTCAAACAATCCGGAACCATCAACGCAAATTACATGTCAAGCGTATTACAAGACTCGAAAAAAAAACTTTGAACACGCTAATTTGCATATTAAATGTGCAGAAAACAAGAATTTTCTAAAATTATTTAAAATTATAACCACGAATAAGTCAAATAATTACATGGTATCAATTTCTTCTGAAATTAATTACGCTTTCCAATTCATGTCTGGCGTTCATCAGTAAACCATCAACCCAATATTTTATTATTCATATTATCCGGGGGGCAATTACCATATTACCCCAACAGATTATCTCTTTACTATTAATCACTTTATTAATGAAACATTGATTATAATTTCGCTAAGTAGATCAATCTGTATTCATTAAAACCCAAATGTAAAAACCGTTCCACGGTGCTATTTGAAACACATTTTTTCCGACCTTCAAAATGTTTTTGCAGGTTCGTGTAAAAACCGAGCATGTGTAATTTCCACTGAAGTTTGAGGAATGTTTCAGCTTACCTTAGTTCATTTGACGTACTTTGAAATATCTTTCCGTTGAAATTAAATCTGGGTTTATAAACGCGTCAACTGCATTACATCCAGATCCTTTAAAATAATTAATGTAATTTGCTTTTATTCAGCAAAATCCTACCTATCGAAATGCAGTCATTTAATTTAGAACAAGTTTAGTCTGTCAAGTCTTCTCTGTCTAGTCTTCTTCGTTCAGTCTTGTCTGCCTAGTCTTGCTTGTCTAGTTTTGTCTAACTAGTCTTGTCTGTCTAGTCTTGTCTGTCTAGACTTGTCTGTCTAGTTAAAACTTGTCTGCCTTAAACAAAAATGTCACACTCGGAGCTGATTGAGTTATAGGTAGAGTATATGTTATACAGGGGTGGTATCAAGGCCATTGGGCCCCCATATGAATGGTTATAAAATGAGTCTGTCTGACGAATAGCAGCTCTGAGTACAAGAAAATTCAAATTATTGATCATCTGTCAAGGAGATGGATGAGGAGCCAAGGACGATATGAACGGCCTTACAAAAAGACCAAACCTGCCACAGATCGTCGAGTCTTTAGTGACAGGAACCCAAATTTTCAACCCAGGTAGACATTATTGTCAACCGACAACAATGAGTGGTCGACGTGAAGAGGAGTAGCATCTCCAGATGATTTGAACCAGAGGAATTTTAATTTCTCTAAAATAATCTCCAACGCAGTAATATATTTCTTAGAATGAGGGTCGCAAATAATTGGGCCATACTCTGAAATGGACCTAAAGAGCTGTAGTAGACTACACTGAGCGCAAAATCATTATAAAAATTGCGAGAATTGCGTATTATGAACCCAAGAGCTCTTGCAGCCTTGGACACTGTTGAAAGGATGTGTTGCACATCAAATGTAACTCCACCATGTTTGACCTGGTTGAGAAATGTTTGAGAAATCTAGGAAATCAAATTGCTGAAAACAGTTTTCCAGTTTATTTCGCTCTAAAGTTAGAAATAAACAAGTTTTATATGTTTTTTCGCTTTACACCATCTCGCATTTCCGATTGATATAACTTTGTCATAACTTTTGAACAGCTGACCACAGAGACTTCTAGTCTTAACCAATGGATTCAGCGTCCCGAAATTAGTCCGAAAACATGTATAATATTCCCTAGAAAGCTTTCAGTTAAGAAATACCATCGACACGCGTAGCCTAGTCCGCGGAAATGCGAGAAAATCGACTTTGCCAAAATCGTTATTTTTTTAGTTACGGCAAAATTTAGTAACGTTTCTAAAAGCATTTTTGCTGCTGATTACAGATATGCAAATTATACTTAGCTAGCTCTTTCCGTTCAGTATCGCTTGCAAGAATTGTAGAAATTTCTAAGAAATTTCGGCGCTCGAGTAAAGATCTCGCAAAGTGGTGAATTTCCCGCAGATAATCTCATTGCATCAATAGGAAAATGATCTTCTGAACCCTTCTGAACCTCTTCTGAAATTATTGAATTTTTCTACACAGTTTACACATCGACTTATTCGTCTTGTCGTGTGGTTTATGTGTGCCAAAAATTATTTATCTGCCATTTACCGTTCTCGAAAAAATCGAAAAAAACCGCAAAAGCACATATTTTTCGAACGAAATGATGGATTTTTTTTTTAAATTTTTTCGTGATTTTTTTTTGGTTACCCGAAGGAAATAGAAGTGCTGAAAACGGTTTTCCAGTTTATTTCGCTCTAAAGTTACAAATAAACAAGTTTTATATATTTTCTCGCTTTAGAGCATCCGGCATATCCGAACGATTTTACGGTCATAACTTTTGAACGGCTCACCACAAACACTTCTAGTCTTCACCAATTGGTTCAGCGACAGAAGATTAGTCGCAAAACGTATAGAATATTCCCTAGGAAGCTTTCAGTTAAGAAATACCATCGACACAGGGAGTCTACATCGCGGAAACGACGAAATGCGAGAAAATCGATTCAGTCAAAATCGTTATTTTTTGAGTTACGGCAAAATTTAAAAACATTCCTGAAAGCATTTTTGCTGCTGATTACAGATATGCAAATTATATGTCGCTAGCTCTTGCCGTTCACTATCGCCTGCAAGAATTGAAGAAATTTTTAAGAAATTTTGGCGCTCAAGTAGAGATCTCGGAAAATCGTGATGTAATGCAGTAATACAAGAATCTCTTGCAAAGTAAGTTCAAAAAAAAAATATAAACTGAGAAAAAAAGCAAATCAAAAGTACAAGGTCAAAATATAATACATTTGTAATACTGAAAAAATAAATAAATATGAATATATACAGTTTAAAATTTTATAAAAAACACATACACATTGCAGATTGCAATGGAAGAGGATGCAAATTGGTAAGGCTTCTGATAGCACTTGATTTAAAATCTTTATACGAACAAAAAATGTCACAATCGAAGCTGATTGAGTTATAGGTAGAGCAAATGTTATACAGGGGTGGTATCAATGCCATAGGACCCCCATATCAATGATTATAAAATAAGTCTGTCTGACGATTAGCAGCTCTGGGCACCAGAAAATTCAAATTATTGACGATCTCAGGAGAGTCAAGGACGCTATGAACGGCCTTGAGCAAAAAGACCAGACCCGCCAGTGATCGTCGAGTCTTTAGTGACATGAACCCAAACTCAACCAGCAACAATGAATGGTCGACGTGAAACCTCCGAACGATTTGAACCAGAGGAATTTTAAAAATTTTCTCTGAATCATCTCCAACGCAGTAACATATTTCTTAAAATGAGGATCCCAAATAATGGAGCCATACTCTAAAATGGATCTAACGAAACTGTGGTAGAGTACCCTGAGCGACAAATTATTATTAAAATTGCGTGAATTCCGTATTATGAATCCAAGAGCCCTTGCAGCCTTGGACACTGTTGACAATATGTGTTGCACAAACGAAAGATGCCAATCAAATATAACTCCAAGATCCTTGAATGACTCGCAGCGATCAATACAAACGTTAAACGGAGTATACCTGAACTCAAGCGGTTGTTGAAGCCGAGTGAAAGTAACTATTTTGCATTTGATAAGGTTTAGATTTAACTTATTCAAAAATGCAGTCAAAAATGCATTCAACACCGTGCCATGGACGGCTATACTAGACGCGCTCGAGAGAAGACGAGTAACACCCAGCTTAATACGATTAATACAAAGCTACCTCGAGAACAGGAGTATCGTAATAGACCCTGGGGTCACAATTAAGGTAACAGCAGACGTCCCGCAGGGATCTGTCTTGGGACCCCTACTATGGAATATATTTTACGATGAAACTATTAAATTAAAAATGCCCCCGGGGGTAACGATAATTGCTTATGCGGACGACATTGCGGTAGTGGCTACGGCGAAACAGGAAGGTGAACTAGTGTTAATAACCAACGAGACTCTTAACCGAATAGCCACCTATATACAAACCAAGGGACTAGAAATAGCTTTGGAGAAAACGGAAGCGGCTGTGCTTGTGGGAATGAAGAGATATGGGCCTGTGGCCTTTGAAATGCTGCGGAAAGAAATTCATCTCCAAAGGAGCCTAAAATATTTAGGCATAATATTCGATGAAAGAATAGCTTCGGGCCGCACGTAGATTATGCTGTCACCAAAGCCGAAAACGCGGTTAAAGCGCTCACCAGGCTGATGCCGAGAGTGCGTCGGAAATTAAACGAAAAACGCTCAACAAGGTCGTTGAATCGATCCTACTATATGGAGCACCCGTATGGGGAAAGGCAATAAAATGCAAAAAATATAGGGAGAAGCTAGTGAAAATTCAGCGGAAGATGGGGATACGAATCGCAAGAGCATATAGAATTGAGTGACTATTGAGCGAAGCCTAACGGAAAGAAAAACTAGGTGTGAAAAGCAAGAAGCTCGAGAAAACACATTAAAAACATGGAAGGAACGTTGTGAAAACTGTGACTGTTGGACACAGAAGATTATCCGAGACCCTGTCTCCTGGGCCCTAAGGAAAGAAGGTGCCCTGGACTACTGGATAACCCAGTTCTTAACGGAGCAAGGTAACTTCGAAACATATCTCGCAAGGATTGGGAAAAGTAGAACCAACATATGCCAGCACTGTGGGGAGAAGGAGGGCACGCCGAAGCATGCAGTGCTGGAGTGCCAGCAATGGGCCATAGAGAGGCAAGCATTGGAACAGGAAATTGGAAGGCAAATTACAACGGACAATATAATAGCCGAGATGCTGGTTGGAAAATGGAAGCTAATAAGTTCGTTTATAAAAAAAATCGTCAAAGAAAAAGAGATTTGCCTTGATGAACGGATAGAAAAGAACAACTAACAATAAGCCCCGGAATGTCTCGATGTAATGCGAAAGCGGTTCCGTGACAATATTCCGGCAAATGCTAGAAGCAATGACCAAAAGAAAAAGGGGTGTGGTTTTTAGTGGGTATGACCGGTGCTAACATCAAGCCGGGTGAGTCCCACACTCCCTAGGATATCCTGTCCTGGTGGTTGTACGTAAAGGTATTTTCCCCAACTTCGAAAAAAAAAAGATCTAACTTATTGTCATCACACCATCTCTACAAAATATTAAGGTTGGCTTATAAAATGGAACAATCAACAGGGTGCTTTATACTCATGAAAATCTGAAAATCTTAAGGTCATCAGCAAATAATAAATGAGGAGAAGATAGAGAAGCTCTCAAGTCATTAATGAATAAGATAAATAATATCGGCGCAAGGTTGGATCCCTGAGGAACACCAGAGGTGGTTACGGATTCGGCCGAAGAAAATCCGCCGTGAAAAACGAACTGCATTCTATTCGTTAGGTAAGAAGATAATAATACAATGAGGTTGTTGTCAAAGCCAAAAGAATTCAGCTTATTAATAACGACTGCATGATCAATGCATTCGAACGCTTTAGAAAAGTCTGTATAGATGAAATACACCTGCCCCTTTGCATCAATAACTGTAACATACTGAGTAAAGGCTACTAAGTTTGTAACCGTTGAGCGACCCCCTTCATGAATCCATGTTATTTAGTGGAGATGATATGTTTGATACGAGGAAAGATAGATTTAAAAAGTTAGATTCATAGATTTTGGAAAAATTGAAAATTATGGCGATAGTTCTTAATGTCAGACTGTGAGCCAGATTTAAGGATTGGAAAAATCTTTGTGAATTTCCTGAAATAGCTGGAAACGTGCCTTCATGGAGGATCTTGTTGAAAAGTTTGGTAAGCGGAGGTGCAAAAATATGCGCGTCCCGAAGTAAGAATAATAGTCCCGAAGTAAGAACGCTGGAATCAGGTCAGCACAGCTGGCCAAGTTACATTTAGCTCGCTTGAGATTTGATAAAACCTCATCTTCAGTAACGTTAGTAAGTCTGATCAGAGGGAGATTCACACCGGAGATATCCGAGAAGCTAGTATTGGGAAACGAGGATCCATACACTCCCTTAAAGTAGTATTAGCAAAACCGTCAACAGTAGACTGAGAATTTCAAAAAACATTTCCTCCGGCATCGGGATTTGTCGCTTTTTCGATCTAATAAATGTCCAGAAACATTTAGGATCAGCGGAAATCCTGTATGATCCTATCTGATCTAGCTGATTCCTATATGAAGTTAGAAAAGGCGGTCCTCATCTGTAACTTACCAACGTTCTGATGTGCTTAAACCAAGAGTAGTCAGGCAAAGATTTAGATTGTTTATAAGCATGATGAAGAGCACGTTTTCTACGCACATTATTAATAATTGAGGGTGAAAACCACGTAGGATAGGTGGACCGAGAAGAGGAACGCGTTGGAACAAATTTATTGAGATTGGAAAAGAGGCAGCAGTAAAATGTATCTCAGAATTCACTCGATGACTTGGCTGGATTCTTCAACTACAGTAAAGTCAGTACTACTGAGAGTCAGTTAGAGCGCCGGAAGATCGGCACGGCGGAAATTGTATGATTTTATGTTGGGATGTAGCCGAGTATTTTGCGTAAACTTCGGTGTGCCTTGCCTGGCATGGATCGTAAAAGAAGCCAATAGATGATAGGGAACCTCAGAGACAACAGGGTAATGCTCCTTAATAGTATCTGCACTCAGGTTATTAAAAATCAGATCTGTCTGTCTAGTCTTGTCTGTCTAGCCTTGTCTGTCTACTCTTGTTTGTCTAATCTTTATGGTTTATGGGTAGAACGTTAGATATAGTTGATACCTTTTCTAAATGACTCTAGAAAAGGTATCAAATTTTCTTTCCGGAGAACGATGAGATGACTCTGAATTACACACTTGGGTCAGATTACAAGCTTACAGATTGCTGACTGAAGTCGTAAGAGGAGGACCAGATGAAACGCTTGTTTACGCGCTTGTATACGCGTCATACCCGGAATGAACCCAAAGACATTCACTGGTATGTACAGCGAGTGTCTAAAAAAGTCTATATCACATCTTGTTGAAAAGAGCAACTTATCAAGATCACACCAAATCCAACAAACCGGCACTATCCGCGAGGGACTTCAGATCCATAAATTTACTTTTTGCTGCCGGCAAGGTGCTAGATCCATTACTCATCTCGAGAATTGAACGTCACTTCTACCGACACAAACTGATAAACCAAAATCAATTTGGCTTTATAAAAGGGGCTGGAACACTTCAGCTTATATCTGAGGCTGTTAGGTTCATGCGTGAGTCCGTAAGTTCTAAGTATTATTGTTCTGACATAGGTTTAGATATCAGTGGGGTATTCGATAAAGCCTGGTGGCCGCTTATTATCTGCAGACTAATAGGGAAAGGTTGTCCCGACAATCTCATCAAACTTAATCAGCGAACCAGGTTATAGTCGAGAAAAGAATTAGCAAACACGGAAAAAAGTACAATCTAAAAATTACAGTTTAAATAGTAGCAGCGGCCTTAGGAATTCAAATTTGTAGAGATTGAAGTCGCATACTGTAATTTTTAAAACTTATTTACTAATAATACCGGAAACTGTAATTTAAAAAAAGCAATTGTTAGTTTTTACAGTTTCAAATTCGTAAGGCCGATGCTACTATTTAAACTGTAATTTTTACAGAGTACTTTTTTCCGTGAAGGATATCCACAGGGTTCTAAATCAGGTCGGGGTTTTTGGAACATTTTTTATGGAACCATTTTTTAAAGAAATCTGCCTGAAGAGTGTGAAATTATAGTTTTTGCCGAGGATACTCTTCCTTCTGCCTTGTAAAAGGAGAACTATTGGGTGGACTGAAATAGATCATTGACCGTGCTCTAGAAAATCTTAGCCAGTGGGCAATTGATACTAGGCTCAGTTTCAATGCCTAAAAGCTTTTTTTTTCAGCAGATCTCAAAAATAATAGAGTCCCGTTTTTACTCCAGAAAACTAAAAAAATAAATGACAACTATAAGAGGACAGATTCCTGAACCTTAAGGAACACATAAAGCAAGCAGGTAAAGTGAAACAACTAAGTACACAATTAGGTATCGCTGCAAAGAAGGAATCGGATCTTGGAAGATCAGACCTGTCCGCATTATTGTATGGTGGTCCGATCTGGCAGAAGTTATGTAGCGCGAAAGAAATATTCAAGCTTTTGGGCATACAGCACCTCAGCACCATCCACGCTGCGTATGTCTATCGCACAGTAGGCTCAGAAGCAGCTTGTGTGATTATGATTTCCTTCCAGTCGACATCCGCCTCAAGCAACTAGCCCTCTATAGCTCAGATCAATTTGCACGCAATATATTTATTAAAAACATCATAGGCTTGCCAAATACGCTGAATAATAATGAATTGAATGCTCACAAGAACACATTCAACCTTTAAAATTAGCATTGGTTAGGTACTATTTTACACTGTCAAATCTTTTACAATTTCGGGTTTACACGGAAGGTTCGAAATCAAGTAAAAGTACAGGAGCTGTATTCGTAGCCTATTACAATGACAATGAGGTTTGTGGTGCTCATTATGTTAGAAAATTACTGCTTAATATTCCAAGCAGAGCTCATCGCCATACTGCATGCCTCGCATTATGTCGAAAATAGCAATACTCGCTGTTCGAGAATATGTGATAGCCGATCTGTCCTTGATGCTCTGAAAAGTTTTAGTCTTGTCTGTCTGGTCTTGCCTATCTAGTCTTGCCTGTTTAGTATTGTTTGTCTAGACTTGTATGTGGCTATCTAGCCTTGTCTGTCTATAATATAAATAACTTTGTTTGGGTTTATTACTTTAATAAAGTCAGAAACATGCATGAATAGTTTAATAAAATAGGTGTGGTATAAGTGTGGTAAAAGCATAGTGAATTTTTCAATTCAATGTAAGTATGAATTACGACGTAGTAACTGTCGCAACCATCCTATTCATAAAGTTTAATAAAAGATTGATTATTTTGGAAAATATCTTAAACATGCGTCCCTTTAATGCATTTATTGGAAGGAGGGATTATTATTAAACTGAACAAAAAACAAATTTAATATCACAAATATTCTTAGTTTTATTACAAATTGTTATTGGAAACGTTAGAGACGCACATCATTAATTATTATGTTCGAGAATGTGTTTTGAAATAATTTTAATTATCATAAAAAGTTTCGGCAACAAAAACTCGTCTGGGAAAATGCAGGTTAGAGGCTTAATGAGAAAAGTAGTATTTGTGGCACGTACGATAGTCTAAAATCTGACAAGGGACTACCACAGCTAGGAAACTAGATGGAATCTAGTGGTCGCATAAAGTGCCCCTATTTAAGCGACTTCCACACATACTCGACTTACACTGCACATTTGGCTGTACGTAGAGCAAATTGGAATTCTACGAATATACAATAAAATTTAATTTAATTGGACTTGAAATATACTAGTTTAACTAGAAAAATACGGTTTAAAATATCTATTCTTTTATAAAAATCGAATTCCTTACAATTATAATGTGCAAATGATCTCGTATTAAAATGGTTAAAATATTAATTTTCTGGAAGGACGCTTCAAATTCTAAATTTCTTTTGGATTTTATACTTGTAAAGAAAAATATAATTTTATTTAATATTAGTCCGTTTAAAAACAGCATCATAGAGTTCTCGGCATTTGTCCGAGACAACGGACAACGGATAACCTAGGCAACGGATACTATTTGTTATTTTATTTTTGTTATAATTTTGTAAAAGTAGTTTAGTGAATTGGGAATCGACATTACAATTAAAAACATTAATTGTCGTTTTTTTATAGGTAAGATTTTGATATTAGAATTTATAATATTGTTTTTAAAATTTGTTTAATATTGTTCATAAATAAATTCTTTTTTGTAGAGCAACTCAAGATTGTTTTAAATTGACTGTGTCGACCCAATCAGAAGAAAATACCATTATAAAACGACAATTTTTGTCAGAAAATGGAAAAGTTGAAATTTACGTTCGAAGTAAAGGCAGCAACAGACGAAAAGTCAAACCATATAGTTATAACCTCAATTGTCACACAAGATGACAAAATTTTCCTGATTCCTGAGGAGTTTCAAGCAGCATCAATTCACAAACTTATCTACGCCTCTAAAGCTTATGCTACAGTAAAAAATACATTGAAAAAGACATCAAACTAGAAGTGTATGGATAACAATGACAGAACATATACTAAAACATATGTGGATGAGGATGGAAACATGATTTTTCAAGACCAATTTTTAGAGGAAATTACAGAAGAAAAATTAGTGTAAGGCAAAAAGGCAAAAATCCCTTGAAAAGGCAAATTAGTTACAAAAAAATATATATTAAAAAAAAAGATGACACAAAGCGGATAAAAGAAAAATGTAACAGTTGCGAAAAATTAAAGAAAGGTGTGCGCTATCACTCAGAAGAAATGTGCTGGTTCAGAACAAGGAATAATAACCTTTAGAGAAAAGGGCAAGTCTTTAATTGAACAAAGGCGTGCCAAGAGTCATTTGATGAAATGAAAAACATTGTATGTTCTCAACCGATTCTAACCATTTCTGATCCAAAGTTACCTATACACATATACACAGATGCTAGTATACTAGGAGTAGGAGCCGTTCTAAAACAGCCACAAGAAAACAACGAGGAAAAGCCAGCAGCATACCTCTCAAAAAAATTGAACGAAACTCAAAAAAAGAAGAAGGCTATATATCTGGAATACCTAGCAATCAAAGAATGTATTAAGTATTGGCAACATTGGTTGATAGGTAGGAAATTTACGGATTTTTCAGATCACAAGCCATTGGAGAATATGAACATAAAGCCAAGATTATTTTAAATTGACTGTGTCGACCCAATCAGTAGAATATACCATTATATACTTAAAATTTACTATTTGTTTGGAGGAAATTTAGTGTTGAATTCTACTAAAAATCTGGAACTGGACGGATTTTGGTGATAGTCATCATGGTACTTATTAGTTTTTGCAATGCGTTAAAATTTGTATCGAGTGTTATGTATTTCATAGTTGATTGGAGATTTAAAGTTGATATGGAATTTGACTTATTAAGAAGATAAAAATTACATATAAAAAGAAATACAAAATGTCAAGGTACTCAGGAGTGCAAACATAAATTCTGATCACCATCTTTCTAAAATAAAACTCAGATTCATCCCCAATAGGGAAATCCGCACTTACAAACTAAAACATAGGAAATACGATCCAAAAAAGATAATGAACTCAAAAGAGTTTTCAATGGCAACTGCAGATTTACAAAATCAAGGCTGGGATCAAATAAAAGAAAGTATAATAATTAAAGCAGAACAACTTGCTCCACTAACTAATATCAAAAAAATATGCGTGGTGGACGAAAAAGTGTGATAGTCTCATTGAACTAAGAAGGAAAGCATGGCACCAGTGGCAACCACAGAAAAACGACTATAACAGACAAAATTTCTTAAATGTTAGAAAATTAGAGACTAAAAATCTTAAAAGAATCAAAGAAGCTTGAGATGATCACATACTTATGCATATTAATGAATACTCTTAGAGAAACAATGTACGAAACTTTTATAAGAATTGTAAGAAGAAATTGAATAAGTACTATTTCCCAACTCTACAACTCCAGGATAAAGAAGGAAATGTTGCCCATAACAACAAAGACAACTGCAAAGTATTAGCAGAATATTTCAAAAATCTCTTTAACTGTGAGGAACCCATGGAAAAGATGGACTTTCATATATCCACATCAACCAAACTTGACTCAGAACCACCAACCATTGAGAAACTCCATTCAATAATATCGAATCTTAAGATTTATAAGACTTTGGGAGAAAATCAAATCACAGCTGAACTTCTGAACTGAACGGATCACTTATGAACACTTCTGAACGGAAGAATGTTAACGACAATGCTATACAATCTCTCAGAAATATCGTTGAAGAAATTTGAATACATGAAAGAATCCCAGATGACTGGAAAACAGCCCTTATACTTCCACTTCATAGGAAAGGATCCAAAACAGACTCTAGCAACTACAGAGGGATATCTCTCCTAGGCGTAACATACAAGATATTCTCCACAGTCCTACTTCACAGAACAGTACCTCAACTAGACCATAAACTTGGGGAATACCCAGCGGGTTTCAGGAAAGGGAGATCCTATCTGGAACAAATTATCAACCTCAAACATATCATGGAATACCAAAAATCACGGGCTAAATCGTATGTTATCACAATTATTGACTTCCAAAAGGCATACGACTATATAGAAAGGAAATCCTTATTCTCGGTTCTGAAAGAACTAGACTTCGATAACAAGACTACAAACCTAATCAGAGAAACACTAACTAATACATTCTTCAAAATTAAATTCATAGGGGTACTTTCCAGCCCTTTTGAGATTAAAACGGGTGTACGGCAAGAAGATGCCTTTCTTCACTGCTATTTAACTGTGCCCTAGAAAAAGTAGTCAAAAAGTTTAATGTGAAGATCCAAAGTGGAATCATCATAATAAATAAAACATAGCCATTACGGTCAATTATTTAGCTTTTGTCGATGACATGGCCTTACTAGCTGAGACATGGGAAGAAGCCAATGAACTGATCCTCGAACTCCAGGGGCAAGCGTTATAAATGGGTCTAAAAGTCTCACTTGAAAAGACCAAAATAATGACGAACATAAAAAAACCCACAAAAAAAGCTTGAAGTGAGCAACCAATACATAGACATCGTCAAAGAAATCAAATATCTTGCGGAATGGAACAGCTGGAATGCGCTTGAGAAAAAGGCAATTGAATCTAGGAGAAATAAAGTTGAATTGGCCTTCCAATTTACGAAAGACACATATAACAAGAAGTCTCTCTTCTGGAATACCAAGATAAGACATTATCTGTTAAACATTGTCTCTCACTACCTATTGAACGCTTGAAAGGCTCGAGGTCAAGGAAAGAAAGATATTACGCAAAATCTTAGGCCCCAAATTTCATAACAACAAATTCATCTGTGTCGGGAACGAAAATATTTACCAGAACACTGAAAAACTAACGGACACAATAAAGAAACGGAGAATTGATTTTTATGGGCACATCCTCCGAATGAATCCAATTAGTTTTACCAAAAAGATTTGACCACTTTCGTAATAAAAAATCAAAACCTCTTTGGTTTAAGGCAACTGAGAAAGATCTCGTAGAACTCCAAATTACAGACACCATGCTCAAAGACAAAACAGCCAAAACCATCACCAGGGATAAGAAGCAACGGTTCCAAGCTAAAATCAAACTAAAGCGTACGATGTACATCTCTTCCGAAGAAAGGGAAGCAAGATCTCAAACGATAAGGCAATATTTGGCTAAAAGAAAAACCCAAAACAATAAAAAATGATTGATTTCATGTTCCACAAAATTGGGTGAAGCAAATAAAGACGAAGAAATAAATAAATTTGCAGAAAACTCGTTCATAAGGAAATATTCGCTAATTTTGCAATTTGTTCTTATCAAGATTAATACATTTTATATGCAAATGTATTCTTAATACAATGGTGATATTATATTGGGAAAAACACATATATCAACGCTGGTTTTGTTAAAAATTATACTGAAACCATTTGTTCAAGATCTGATAATAATCCCTTATTATTATTTATAATTTGGATATGATCAGAATCAATACGATAATGGAAAGCTGTTTGTTTAAATTCCATTCAAATGTGATTTATTATTAATATAGCGTTGATTTTAATTATTTTACAATAACCCTATTTCACAATTCATTTCAACATTATTTATCTTTTATAACATTATTTATTTTTTAATTTACACTGTCGATCGATTTCGTGAATAATAAATAGATTCATTAAATAAATATCCGATTTATAAAACAATTATTATACAATTTTATCAAATATTTACTTAAGGTTTAAATTTAATTCAATACGAGTTCTTATTTGAAGAAACCCGATGTCAACGGAACAATAACGATCTTATAAAATATTTACAAATATAATCAAATTATTATATAATACAAAAATGCAAACACTAACTTTAATAATAGTATATAATAGTATAACGATCGGCAACTGGTTCGTGGAAGTGTGCCACTTTATACAAAAAAATTTTTCATTTCAAAACAACTTTATTCAAAACAATTTTCGAACTCAATAGCTATACCTTTTTTTAGAAAAGGGAGATTTAAATAGCACTAATATTTCATATTTGTGATTTATAAATATTGTATATTCTTCTTCTTCTTCTTCTTTCGATTAGGCCTACTTTGGACCAACTGTTTGGACCAGTTTGTTCAACTGTTGGGTTTTGAACTTTGTCCAGTATTGTCTCATCTTTTGCCGGTGTAACTCCTTTCTCTCTTCTGTCCAGAGGGTACCTTTCCTTGAAGGTTTTTACTGAAATCCACGGACTTCCTTTAGGGTGCGTCTAACAGTCTGTCTGTTTTTGAGATCTGTTATTCCCAGTTCTTTAATATCCTTCTCGGTCTCTGTGAACCAAGTGGTACATAGCTTCTTGTTTTGCCAGAAGGCGAGCAGACGGTTCGTTAGTCGGTTTGGAGGCAATCTTGCAACGTAGCCATAGAAAGCTCCCTTCTTTTCCTTGAACAGTCAGAGAGCATCTCAATATGTTCGTAGAGCTCAAAGTTATGCCGTCATCGGAATTCCCTATCTTCCTTTACCGGGGGTAGGATCTTCCTGAGTATTCTCCTCTCTCTGATTTCCAATTTCTCTATTAGACCCCTTCGGTGCAAGGAAAGACACGCCATGGCCTACAGGGTTTCTGGTTGTAAGACTGATGTATAGTGCTTAAGTTTCAGGTTGCGTGACAGACATTTCTTAATGTAAGTGTTCTTAGTCAGTCGATAGGCTAGTTCTAACTTGCTGACTCTCTTGGAAAATGATGTTCTTTCTGATAAGTTGGGCTCAATCCATTCTCCGAGATACTTAAATTTCTCAGTCCTCTTGATGTTTCACTGTTCTAGTAACATCTCTCTGTTTTCTTCTCCGATGTTGGTGAAGAATTCTGTTTTCTCCAGCGACATTTGAAGACCCACTTTGGCAGCCTGTTTTCTGAGGCAGTTTACCTACATTGTTGCCATCTCAAGAGAATCAGCAAACAGTGCCATGTCATCTGCAAAGGCCAGGCAAACTACAACCAGTCCATCGTCGTTACGTCCCAGGTAGATACCACTCTGAGCACCCAAATTGTTCAGTTCCTTGCGCCATCCTCTTAAACCCTTTTCAAGGACACAGTTGAAGAGAAATGGGGAAAGTCCATCTCCTTGTCTCACTCCTGTTTTTATTTCGAAGCTTGCAGAAATCTCTTGGATAATGATGTTCTTTCTGATAAGTTGAATTCAATCCATTCGCCGAGATACTTAAATTTTTCAGTCCTCTTGATATTTCCCTGTTCTAGTAACATCTCTCTGTTTCCTTCTCTGATGTTGGTGAAGAATTCTGTTTTCTCTAGCGACACTTGAAGACCCACTCTGGCAGCCTGTTTTCTGAGGCAGTTTACCTGCATTGTGGCCATCTCGAGAGAATCAGCAAACAGTGCCATGACATCTGCAAAGGCCAGGCAATCTACAACCAGTCCATCGTCGTTACGTCCCAGGTAGATACCACTCTGAGCACCCAAATTGTTCAGTTCTTTGCGCCATCCTCTCATAACCTTTTCAAGGACACAGTTGAAGAGAAGTGGGGAAAGTCCATCTCATTGTATCACTCCAGTTTTTATTTCGAAGCTTTCTGAAATCTCGCCTCTAAATTTAACCTTGGAATGGGTGTTGGTCAAAGTTTCTAGGATTAGTCTGCGGGTTTTGTTGTCTAGTGCTAGTTCCTGGAGTACTTTGTTAAGCGTTTCTCTATTAATGGAATCGTAGGCCTCCCTAAAATCAACAAAGGTGACGACCACCTTGCGGTTTCTCGTCTTGTAGTATGCAAGTACAGTTTTAAGATTGAGGATCTGTTCAACACAGGATCGGGTCTTCTTGAAGCCCCCCTGGTATTCACCCAGTTGACTATCGAACTGATTTTCTGCCCTTGTTTGTAACGCCTTCGAGAGAATCTTGTATGTTACCGGGACGAGAGAAATTCCACGGTAGTTGTTTAGATCCGTAAGAAATCCCTGTTTGTGAAGCGGATGGATCAGAGCAGATTTCCAGTCGGTTGGTAATTTCTCTGTTTCCCAGATGACCTGGATAATCTCGGTTAGCTCGCGCACGGCATTGTTTCCAGCACCTTTCCACAGTTCAGCAACGATAGAGTCCTCTCCTGCTGCCTTGTTATTCTTAAGAAGTTGAATGATCTGGCCAACTTCTTCCAATGAAGGGGGAAGCGAGTCCGGGTTTGGTGTGGTTTGTTTATAGTGGAAGTCTTCGCTGGGTGGGTCACAGTTGAGTAGATATTTAAAGTACTGAGCCATACGGTGGCAGTTGTCCTTGGCGTGATAAGCCAGTTTGCCTTGTGAGTCTCTGAAGTGGAGGCTTGGCGGAGCGTATTTTCTGAGTGCCTGCTTAAAGGTTCCAAAGAAATCTCTGGAATTATTCTTAGCAAAGCTTTCTTCGATTTGGGTTAGTTGGTTTTATATGGTGGTTCGTTTGGTTCCTCGAATTAACTTGGCTATAACCTTTCTTTGTTTCAAAAATGTATGCCAATTTTCCTTGGCTTGTATATTCTATTATTACTAAATGATTATTACTTATAAAACTTTAGAGGAATTTATAAATATTGTAGGTATAAGTTACAATAAATATACAAAGATACGAATACTTGTCATAATGTCTGATCTCCCACGTACCAAATTGGTGGCACCGTGGCATAGGTTTCCGACCGCTGTACTAGTACAAGCGGATTGTATTTTTGAATGAAATATACTGTTACATAAAAAATTAGTAGGGAAAGATCCTGTGTTCGAAAAACCGACGCCTAATGGAGATTTATATGTGAAAACGATCCGATTTTTTTATAGGAAATTACATGTAAATCTAGCCCCCGCCGCCTTATGGGAAATGCTGTACAAAATAGTTCTGAACATGCCCAAGCGTGCATGTTTTGATGGCGCGAGTGGAGGGGGAAGGACATTATGGAATTCAGGCCGGATAAGACTAGACAAGCGGGAAAATTCAAAATGGGTTACGGGGTGGGCATACTTGAAGATATATTAGGGATTGAATCAAATGCCTTATCAAATATTATTAAAAGCTGTTTAATATCGAAGAATTGTGCGCAGACTAGCCCTCACCCTAATGAGTTAGCGGTAATTAGTCCATCAATTGGGATGGGAAATGAGGGCATCAAATATTCCATGTGAGAGGCTGTAAGTTATTTGGCGAAACGGAGAAAAACTTCACATTAGTGTCTTGTGAATATATGGGGCTCTTAGATCCATTGGTCATCAAGAATTACAACTGGGGGCCTTTGCCGAGAATGCAGTTTGTCATACTACGGCTGTGGGGGCTCCCAGATAGCTCCAGATGGGCATATAATAATCATCATCGAGTAAGGTATGATAATTTTCTATTCTATCTTATTAAAAATACTGTTTTTATAATTGAAAAGCTGTTTTCTCCTGCAGGTCATCCTCTGGTCAGCTATGGGGTTTTTTCCATTCACGTCTATTTTTCATTAAAAAATTATTTAAATAATTAATTCGATCGAGGTCACATACATAGACAAGTTTAAACAAACTTCGCTTCTATTCAAATTTCTCAGAATTTACCAAACGAGTATAAACACTCGCAATATGTAAATTAGGATAAGCACAGCAATTCCAAGAAATAAGACTCATAGGTAAGTTGACAGACAAAACTGATTACAGAGCGTTTTCTATCCATTATTTCACAATTCAGACATCTCATAATCGCGCGCGTTAACGGACGCGTTGAAATAAGTTTTTATTTAAGAAATTTCGCTTACACATTGGAAATTATTCAGACAAATATCTCAGGAAACATGCAGTCAAACAGGAAATATGCTGACTGATCCGTGGCGTGGGAATTTCACGAAAATCTGTAAGCAGTTCAAAATCCGAAGCAGTTCAATATACGAAGTGACTTTGTACGTGTTCAAATCTCACGCATGTCCAGATTCAAAAATTGCACGTTTGAATCAACCCTTAATGTGTCTGCAATCAGTTATGCATACATTCCCACTTCCCCGCTAGACCCACGCAAATCATTTTGAATTTTTACTATTTGCCTTCAATCCTGTCTGTCTAGTCTTATCGGGTTTTATCAGGTATATCCGGTATATCCGGTCTGTCTAGCCTTGTCTGTCTAGTCTTAACTGTCTACTCTTGTCTTGTTTGGTTTTATCCGGTTTAAATGTCATAATCTCATTTGAATTAACCCGAAATACATCTGCAATCAATTATGCATACATATCCGATTCCCCGCTATCCGCTCCTCGACTCATTTTGAATTTTGCCGCTAGTGTGTTTAGTCTTGTCTGTCTAGTCTTGTCTGTGTAATCTTGACCGGTCTTGCCCGGTATTGTCTTGAAGATCTGCAATCTACTACCAAGATGGCTAGCCTGATGGTGGCGAATTCTTTAAATAAATTTTAAATCGCCGAATCAAATCTGTGCAGATTCCAAAATTACCCATTTGAATCAACCCCTAATATATCTGCAATTAAGCCTCCCGCGCAACCCATTTTGAATTTTCCCGCTTGTCTAGTCCGCTCTGAATCCCATAATCTCCTCCCCCTCACCTTGAGTCATCTACACATACACGCTCGGACACATTCAGAACTATTTTGTAAAGCATTTTCTATTAGGCGGCGGGGGATAACCATGTAATTTCCCATAAGAACGAATTACGGACGGATTACGAATTTACGCCAACAAAAATAGAATTTTACAATGTCTCACAATTAAGCAAAACGACTTAAAATATATTGTTAGATAACCAATCCATAATACTATAAACAAATAAATGCGAAAAACCAATTCCATTGGTTGTGGGAACGTCTTAAACATCGCTCTTGTCCCTTAGGTACCAAAAAGGAATAAGTTGCGCTGAATTTTTAACAAAGGAATCAAGTCTGTTTTGTGTTTGTGTTAAAAAATTGTGTACTTTTTAAATATGGAGAATATATCTTCAAGTATGTATTTACATGTAATATTATCAAATTTGTAGAAAGTTTTAATCAATACGGTTAAAAAAAAAGTTTTATTAACGACTATCGCAAATTAAATTTTTTTGTAATAAACTGAAAAAAAATTATTTTTAAAAAAAGTTCCGCATAGTTCCGTTAAATTAAATATTTTGTAAAGCAAAACAAAAATTGACAATTCTAGAATAGCAAAAATCTCGTCCACATCGTTCCACCTTACTGAGAATTACACCTTTTTTTCCAGGTAGTCCTGATGACCACCATTTGCAAGAGAGAACGTTGAATAGAAATGAACTATTTTTTGTATTAAGAGATGAAATTTTTTATTCGTTAAAGTGTAATGAACGATTAGTACAATACGTGTTGGATAAGTTTTGTGTCAACGACGGTTGTGAATTTCTAATAAAATGTTGCACTCTTGTCATATAAAAAAAAATATTTTTCCACTTAAATTTGCATTTTTAATTAATCGTGTACATCTAATATAGACTAATTTTATATTAGAATCATCAGAATGTCATCATAAGGTAATAGTGAGACAAAAAATTGAAATAAACTTGAATTTTATTTTTGTCGCCGTAAATTCGTAATCCGTCCCAGTGTGCTGCGGTTTTAGACCATAGGATATTTCCCTATGGACATGGATTTCATGAGGTTGTCGATTTCTCCCTGAGGTACTGCATGCCAGGCAATCTGTATGCCGGAGAGCTTCTAGTGTCTGTGGATGATGGGGTTCGATTGGCGAAAGGTCGGGAGATCTGGTTAGCCACGCCAAGAGATTGGCGTTAGCCTCTTCGAAGCGCTCCATAGAATGCCTTGCAATGTGGGGACGGGCATTATCCTGTTGGAAAATCAAGTCCTTCAGCTCCTGGAGGAATGGAAAGATATGGGGTTCAACCACCTCATCAACTTACCGGGTTCATATTGCCTCGGATGAGTACCAACTGAGATCTGCTTCCATAAACAATAACACCCGATACCATAACCCCCACTGTGTAGTGCACATGCCGCTCAACAGAAAACTGCACATGGCGACGTTCTCCACGTCTACGTCTGACCCTCATGCGACCATCGTGTATTACCAAGCAGAATCGGGATCCGACCCTGAAGACCACTCTATGCCATTCCACGTCCCAATCCAGTCGCAAGGTACACCACTTCAAACGATGTTGACGTCGATGACGAGCCGTCAGCGGAAGCACAAGATGTGGTCGATAGGACTGCAAGTCAAACACTCTAATTCGTCGCTGTACGAAGGGTTACAAGGACGGTTACAAGTTCGATACGAAGGACGTCCTCCTTTGTATGGAAACCATCAATCGGCTATTGATCTTGTACTCGAAAATCGGTCTTTTAATGCCATTAATCGGAGATGGCGGTCTTGGACCACATTTGTCCGTCTTGGCTGTCCACTTTCAAGACGTTCTTGATCTTCTGTAGACCATGCCTCATAATACCGTTCTACAGAGGATTGGTTATGCTTTTGACGATTAGCAATTTCTCTGAATGAAGAAGCACTTTCACGTAAGCCAATAATGCGACTTCTGTCGAATACACTCAGTTGTCGATAATTTCCATGTTGCCGTACTCTAGGCATAATCGCAACCTCAAAACGCAAGAAGATGTCAAAAAGAAAAGAATTGTCATTTGAGGGATTTTTTATGGCTAAGTACTTACTGTTGTAGATAAAGTTATGTTAGAGTCACGTTAAGACTTACTTTACAAATACAATATCGCATGCATTTATTTTAGCAAAATCCGCACTAGACGGCCAAAAATATGTTCGTAAAATGCCATTGCCGTAGGAAACAAGGTGTTCTAATCAATACAAAAGTATTTCGATGGTTAAGAAGCATTTGATTGAAATTGTGCGAGGTTTGGAAAACCTTTCACACAAAGGAAATTCTGGGACAAGAAAACTCACTTTCCAGTTTTTATTCGCAGTTGGACAAACTACATTCATATTGGCTTTATATGTTATAGACAAGTACAATTTACTGCTGCAACCGATCGCAAACACATTAAATCGGACGTTGGGTTAACTTGAACAAGGGGATCCTCTGAAAAGCCCACACATCCCGGAACCGCTCCTCATATTACCTCATGACGGTGGAATATCACATTCTGTGTTTCGACTGTAATTAGAACGAAGAGTAGCCTTACATCCACGCGTTGTGATTAGAGTTTCAGGTGACCTCCGTGTTTTTCCCTGGGTTTTGTTTTCATACTGTTTGGTTCATTCGTCTGTTTCCTTTTGGATTATAATACTAATGAGCAAAGCTTCCGTTGCAATCCAGTCCTCTTCTGACCTTCATGTCCACCGTTTTATTTCTTTGAAGTCTTCCATTTATCTTGATTGTCCATATGATTCTCTTTGTTGACCATCTAGCATTCAAAAAATGTATGTTGAGCACTATCTGTGAGGTCGCAGTAATCCCAGCGAATGTCTAGAACCCTGCCGATATTATACAAATATTCTTTGAAGCACCCATGACCAGTTAGCGCCTAGGTATGATGAAAGCTCACCTTTCCGTGTTTTCGTGTCACCCATGGAAACAGATTTGGGAATAGCTGTCTGCCCAAAACCCTGGATGTAATTAAATGTACAGGGCATATCCAGACACTAACAGCTGCGCTGCAGAATACACTTATTATAATTAGTTAATGAAATTGCTAAGGCTTTGAACCTAGAGCTGAGCCTTCCTAGGACAGCAAGTTGCCAACAATATAGGGCAAATCATCTAGCTGATTCGTTAACCGGGTATTTTCGTCACTCGCTATACGTGCCCTATTTGGAATCGTTAACATCCTCATTGAAGGCGAGGATCGGCAGAGAACAATCACCAGCGTTTGCTCTTTCTTTGATGCACTCTGCCCAGAGACACAAAAAATTACAGCACCAAAATTTAAAAGAAATGTATTAGGAAAGTATATAATATATATAGGAAGAAAGTAAGCTGTGGCACACTTTTAGGATAAACAAGCAGGAACTTTTTTTTATCCAAAGATGAAAACAGCCCTAGAAATTTTATTGGCAATGCCTTAATCTACAGCTACAATTTATAGGTCATTGAGTAGTTCAGTACACTCAGACGCGTAAAACCATGGCTTAGATCATGAATGATCGAAGGCAGATTAAATGGGCTTTATATGCTCAGTGTACATAAAAAAGTTGTAAATAATATGGGCGATTCTTTCACGGGAGACGTCAAAAAGCGTTTTGCCAAAGAATTTACTTTTAAAATACTCTATTTAAACGATGGGGTGTAAGGGGCTAGCATTGAAGCGAAACCCAAAATGACAACCTCGCCTGCACGTGGTACACCCTGCTAGAAAACTAAAGAGGCAATGTCGACCGAACATCTACCGGAATAAGTAGATCGCTCCTACAAGCCAACAGCTTCAGGTGGAAGAGCGAGTAGGAGTAAGGGCACCTACTTGTCCTAGGAAAGAGAAATCAATCCCAAAGCCGGACGAATCAAGAATGATCAACGGCATCTAGATGCAGAAAGCAATGGGAAACTACTGCATTAAAGACCCACAAGGGTATCCTTAGTACAATCATCATGGAAATGTTCAGAACTAATAATATTAATACCGGAGTAAAAAGTTCTCCACTCGGATCTCCGGGGAGAACAGTTAAGAACAAACATATGACAATATCACCAAACAAGATGAAAATAGGAACATGGAATGCACGAAGCTTACTCGCACCAGGAAAAATGGATAACATAGTAATGGAAATGACAAGACTAAAAGTAAACATCCTAGGGATTAGCGATAGTAGATAGTCGGGAAGTGGAACATGCAAAACAAACAATGGCACATTTTACTATGCGGGAAACAAAGACTCTAAACACTTATATGGGGTCGGAATGATCGTAGACAAGAAAATAGCAGGATCAGTGGTCAGTTTCACTCCATACTCAGACAGAGTCATGATGCTCCAACTAGAAACAACCACTGGAAGTATGTACATCATACAAACATATGCACCAACGGCAGATAAGGAAGATGAGGAAATAGAAGAATATTATACGCAATTAGAAAAGATCACTAGAAACATCAAAAGTTCTGATATAATGATCATAATGGGTGATTTTAATGCAAAAGTTGGCAATGAAAAAGTTGTAGGATGTACTGGCGGTTTCGGTCTGGGAGAAAGAAATGATAGAGGTGACCGTTTGTTAGAATTCTGCCAAGAAAAAGACCTTACGATAGCAAACACACTCTTCAAACTACCAATGAGAAGACTGTACACGTGGAAATCTTCAGCGGATAAACCCGAAAAAATTGTAAGAAATCAGATAGACTACATCCTCTTGAGCAACCGTTATAAGAACGCAATCAAGTCTACAAAAACATATCCGAGTGCTGACATTAATTCCGACCATAATCCGATAGTAGCTAAAATCAACATAAAGATGAAAAAGATAACAAAATATCAAAAACAACTATATAGACACAAAACTCCTCAAGGACCCGAAAATTCATCATAGGGTTAAAGGGATGGTAAACGAGTATATGCGAACCACCAACATAACAAGGGAAAACAGTATACAGGATAAGTGGAGATGTATCCAAACAGGATTGGAAACAATAACTAAAGATCAGCTGGTAAATAGGAGTGGCAAAAAGAAAAAGCCATACATAACGACAAACATCTTGGAAAGCATGGAGAAACGAAGTAAAAACAAAAACAACGTTGAAGAATATAAGAGAATACACACACTAATACAAAAAGTTATTATAGGAGCTAGGGAACAATACCTGACCGAACAATGTACAGAAATAGAGGCAATGGAAAAGAGATTTAACTGGTTCCACATGCATAAGAAGATAAAAGAAATGACTGGATGCAAGAAATATAATAATACTGGTAATGTACTGAAAGATATAAATGGACATATAATAGTTGATATAAAGGCTAAATTAAAGAGATGGAAGGAATATGTGATGGAACTATTTAATGACGTAAGATCTGCCAAGCCTACCATAGAAATGGACAACACAAACCTAAAAATACTTAGAACAGAACTAGAACATGCCCTAAACTCCATAAAGTCTGGATAATCTGTAGGTCCCGATGAGATACCGATAGAACTTATCAAACATTTTGATGAAGAAGCAATGGATATCCTCTTAGACCTTTTCAACATCATCTACGTTAAAGGAGAAATCCCTAAACAATGGCTAACGTCGACCTTTATACTTATTCCCAAGAAAACGAACGCAAAAGAATGCTCAGAATACAGAATAATCGCGCTCATGAGCCACACACTGAAATTGTTTCTCAAAATAATTCATAAGAGAATCTATAAGAAACTCGAGGAAGATATAAGCAGCACACAGTTTGGATTTCGTACGGGACTCGGAACAAGAGAAGCGCTTTTCGGGATCAACGTTCTATTCCAACGTTGCTTGGATATGAACCAAGATGTGCTGGCATGTTACATTGACTTTGAAAAAGCAATTGACAAAGTAAGACACGACAAACTACAACAGATATTAATTAGTAAAAACATCGACTTGAGAGACGTAAGAATAATTAACAACTTATACTGGGGTCAAAATGCAAAAATGAAAGTAGAAAATCAACTAACGGAGGAAATAGAGATTCGCAGAGGAGTAAGACAAGGATGTATTTTATCGCCAATGTTATTTAACCTGTACAGTGAAGCTATTTTTACGGAAACCATGGAAGAGGAAATGACGGGAATTATTATAAATGGAGAAGCGATCAATAATATAAGATATGCTGACGACACAGTCCTATTAGCCAGCAATATAACAGACATGCAACAACTAGTCAATAAATTAAATGATCGTCGTAAAGGAATGCGAAATCATCCACACCATAAAAACGAGAAAACTACAATACTTAGGACATATAATACGAGGCCCCAAGTACGAACTTCTGCAACTGATAATACAAGGAAAGATAAACGGGAAAAGGAACATCGGCAGGCGACGAACGTCTTGGCTCAGAAACTTAAGAGAGTGGTTTGGCTGTACCAACATCCAACTGTTCAGAGCTGCCGTCAACAAAGTGTGCATTGCCATGATGATAGCAAATCTCCGATAGGAGGAGCACTAGAAGAAGAAGATTTAAACGATATAAATTAATAAATTCTTATATAGGTTTATTTATTTCACTACCTACAAAACAGGATCTCTTGCCGGTGTTTTCCCTACATACTACATACGCGTGCCTTACGTTTTATGCAGTGTTCAGGGTAAAACATTTCGGGAGGACCCGCTTAAAAAAATTCTGATTTGCTCCCCCCCGGGCCAAGAGCTAGGTACGCCCATCTAACCAGGTCAACTTTGAACAACTAGTACATTTAGGTAGAAACAACCCCCAACCAGATAAACAACAAACCTACCTTGTAATCAAATAAAGCTATGCCGGGATAATATAGAAAGCAATTTTCATAAAAATATGAGAGCTTAAACATATTAATGTGGAGAAATCTTTGGAGGTTCCTGTGTAAGAAAATTGGCCGTAAAAAACTTTTCTTATGGATCCGGACGAGTAAAATGAATTATATAAAGTTTGAGAACACTGAAAGCTATAAACTCCGTAAAAATTAAGACCGTGTTAAAGGGAAAATAACGAATTCAAATCGCATTCATAAAATTTAATTAACAGCTTCGAATGGTTAACAGTTGTTCATTAAAAGAGCATAGTGCCGGGTTATGAATAAATATTAAAATGCGCGTTGATTTATGCAACGTCGGAGCAGATATGTTCTCCCTGTTTATGTGGTGGAGGGCCTTGGCCAACCTCCGGGAAACATTTAAACCGTGCGCTTTACACGACGCATGATACACTACGTTAGAAGTACACGTCGCGTACTAACGGAATACAAAATTATCAGAGACGTGCATGAAAAATGTATGGAGTAGGGGTTGTTCCCGACCCATCGAGAGCTACACAAACATATTTTTTGCGAGTGATAAATATTGTTTAGGTTGTTGGAGGCTTCTTCAGAATATTACTCTTTGCACATGGTGCGAAGTATCCATTATATTTCATGTTTTCCATGTCCATTAACAGACGAGAATGATTGATTTAGAATTTTCTCTAGTCTACTTTATATCTGTCACAGTCTTGCTATTCCCGCCTCGTTTTTTTTTAAATCGTTAAAAATTCTAAAATCAATGAAGTGCATCTAAACAGAAAAGACCTCCGGAAAACGTTGCAGCTAATCCGTTTTTAATTAATTGCAATCTTTTCCGAGATATCGAGCAAAAATTTTAAATTCAGTGATGAAAAATTGAATTTTTCAAAACAATTTACACAATGTTTTGTTTGTCTTGTTAAGTAGTGTGCCAAATATTATTTTGTTGCAATTTATAGTTTCTAAAAAAAATTAAAGAATTAATTAAAATTAAAGAAGAATGTAAATGTCCAGTGCTTCAAAAAATAATTAAAAGAGCATTTTATAGAACAAGCACTATACTCAATTAATGAGTAAGATGTTAAAACTTTCTTTTAACATTTTGCAGAATTGTTATTTTTAATTTATACAATAAAATATTGATTTTGTTAATAAGTGGGCCCTGCTGTGTAGATCAATATGTAAATACATATTTTTAATTCAAATTATTGTCGGTCTTTTATAATATTGTTTTCCACATAAATTATGATATTTCGAAATAAAGATTACATTTTCTCGTTCCAAATATCAAAATGTGTGTGGTAAACAAAATAAAGACCGAAAATAATTTGAATTAAAAATATGTATTTACATATTAATCCGGGCCCTAGTAATAAGTAATAGTTGAAATCATTGCGCTGCTTATTGATAATGCAACATTTTTACACATTATATTTTACATGTTTTCTATTTCCATTAACGACAGGAATGATTGATTTAGAATTAAGAATCACGTCAAGTCACGTTGCTTTCACCCGATTTTTAAAACCAAAATTGAATCATGAAAAAATAAAACAAATTATTTTACCTTTAACAGCATCTCGCGCCCCACGGCGAATCAAGATTGCTTGTCCGTCTTCCCTGCGCCACGTAATGCGAGGCGGCGGATGTCCTGTTGCTCGGCACCAGAGGGTCGCATTCTCGCCCTCGGACACGGACAAATCGCCGCTGGTATCATCGTATATAATATCAGGGGGAACTGCAATTAAAAGATAACAAAAAAAAATAATTGTGGTGACCATAAAAGCAAGGTCTCATGAAAGAGAAATTTTTAATTGAATAATTTGCAAAAAAGGCCATGTGTAAATATTTCATTAAAAAAAACGGACGACGCCGTTAAAAGATAGCTTTGAAATTCATTTCGGTGATTTTAATTCCGGTGTTGTATGGAGGTTTTAAAAGATGCCCAAGCGAGATTGTAATGCTTGAATTTATTAATAGATAACATTAAATTTTAGTAATTTCATTAGGGAAAGTGTTTGCGCCATTATTTCCCAGGACCAGTGTACACTCATTAACAAAATATACAAATTTCCGAGGGCGAAATGAAATTAGAGGTGGTGTGCTGCTGAACCAATTTGGAGAAAACTAAAATTTATTGCAACACACCTACAGCTGCTTTCGCCAGCACTTTGTTCGAAACGAAATACGAAGCGTAAGGTAAGGTTTTCGTGCACAGGAATACACTCTCATTACATTTTTATAGAGCTTTGTCTAAGAAACAACAAAGATATGGGAATTACTCCCTTGCTGTATTTATATTATTCATAACTTTCCTATTCTACCTGGAACCGAATTACGATCTTGCTACATTTCTACCTAGAGAATTTTACTTTCTTTATTCAGTATAGATTTTAAAGATTCATATTCAAGCACCTTCATAGTAATGTAAACATAGAAATAAAATCCATTCAAGAAACATTCAATTTGATACAAGAATTTTTCATTTTCATTTATAGGAATAGTCATTTGTTCTATTAATTCATTCCTGATAATAGAAGAACAAACTTTTAAAAGCCATTAATACTTTTTAATTAATGATATGCGACAAATAAACGTTTTTAATTCTTAAAATTTTCTAAATCTTCCTTAAACATAATTTCAAATAACTAGATTACGAGAGTAAATTAGTTGGCTAGTTTGATCTATGAAGCGAGATCAATGGGAGCGGTAATTTTATTAAATCTATAGATCTCAATTTGATTAAATTGTTGGTCACAGAGGACACATTGAATATGATTTGGAAATTCCGACGCAACTGCAGCGGGTCAGTATTGGGTAATTCATGGCCTCGACCACCATAATTCGTGTTGTTCTCTTGATAATAGACCACAAGTCACTGCTGTGATTTCACTAAAGGAATCCGGTGTAATTTGCTAATAAATTAAGCAAATCGAATCACAATATATTAACCTACATAACATACAAAAGGAAATAGTCGTTGTAAATCTTGCAAATTAAATTTCTTCAAGATATTGTGCACTGGCGCAAAAGTTATAAACCGATGTAACTAATCCTTAAATATTTAATACGAAAGTCCATGTCACCACAATATTAACAGCTTATACATATATATATATATATATATATATATATATATATATATATATATATATATATATATATATATATATATATAAATATATATAAAAGAGATTCTCGAAATTAATCGACAATTACTTTGTTTAATCTCACATTATATTGATTTGTCTTCGCGGTCATTACCAGATTTAAATTTGCAACAAAAAAAACTATAATTCTCAATAAAAGTTAGACATTAAAAATATTTTTAAAATAAAAGTTATAGGCTTACAAAATCTGGTGACAAACTTTATATTATTGTATATTCATTAACTTCTCGAAGATATATGCTTAAGTATTTAAGTGCAGTTTTGAATTCGCCTGCTACACGACACGTATATCTATAATACTCTGGCGTCGCGACGCTTGCATCTCAAAGCTCATAAAGCGAATCCTTTATAGCACCTTCGCTATCAAAGCACATTTGCTCATCTCCACTCACTGTTGTACCTACATTTTATGGATCAACTAAGATTATTAATCTCTTGCGAAACATAACTTCTTTTATTAAAGCAATTGAACATAATAACTTAGTTGTGTTGTGTCTAGTTGTGCCTGCCTAGACTTGTATGTCTAGTCTTGTATATCTTCTCTGAATCATTTTGTCTGTTTAATTTTGCGTCTAGTCTCCTCTGTTTAGACTTGTCTCCTCAGACTTGTTGGCCTAGTCTTGTAGGTTCAGCCTTACTCGTCTAATCTCGTTTGTTTATTTTTGTCTAGCTGGTCTGTCGTGTTTAATCTTCCCTGCCCAGCCTTGTCTGTTCAGTTTTGTCATTCCAGTCTGGTCATTCCAGTCTTGTCTGTAGAGTCTGGCCTATCAAGGCTTGCCTGTAAAGTCTTGTCTGCCTATTCTTGTCTGTACAGTGTTGTTTGTCCAGTCTTTTCTATTTAGTCTTGTCTGCCCAGTTTGTCCGTTAAGTTTTGTCTGTTTAGTCTTGCCCGACCAGTCCTGTATATCCAGTTATGTCTGTATATTCTTGCCTATATAGTCGTGCCTGTCTAGTTTTGCCAGTCCAGTCCTGCAGTCTAGCCTTGACTGTTTAGTCTTGTCTGCCTAGTCTTGTCTGCCTCTGAGTGACCATCGGTACATAGCCTATAACATAGAAGACAAATACACCAACAACAAATATCCACATAATTCTCACTAGGGGAAGAAACGGATTCAATCAGAAAAATGCAGAAAAAATTACAAACAACCTAACGCAACAACTAAGGAACCCAAAAATCAACTCCATAGGGTAATTAATCGAAGCCCTCAGCAAATCCTGCAAAGATTCCACCTCCAAAAGGCGTAATCCAACGAGGAAACGGGTGTACTGGTGGAACGACACCATTGCGAAGGTAAGAAGCACTTGCGTCGCCGCAAGAAGAAAATACCATCGACTAGTCAAAAAAACCAAAGACCCAGATAAAGCTCAAGATCTGAAGCACGAGTACACAATCGCAAAAAGGCAGCTCCGGACGGAAATCAATCTGTCAACGAAATCACACTAGGAAAACTTGTGTAAAAGTATAGACGAGGATACATGGGGACAAGCCTATTAGTTAGCCACAAAAAGCCTCAGAATTCGCAATGAAAATCCACAACTACCGATGGATAGATTGCTGGAAATAGCCGGGACACTATTTCCAAATCACCCTAATTCAACCGGGGAAGAACGCTTCGTTTCTAATACCCCGCTATTTACCGAAGAAGAACCTGAAATAGCAGGCAGCCGCCTCCGCAACAACAGAGCCACAGGCCCAGATGGGATCCCCCGGAAGTCATAAAACTAATGACGCAAAACTATTCAACTTTGGTACTTGAAATATTTAACAGGAGTCTACTGGCTGGTTCCTACCCAGACAAACTGAAGCAGGCCAAGCTAGTGCTCATCAAAAAGGGAGACAAGCCCCCAGATATACCTTTGTCATACCGACCTATATGCATTCTGGACGTCGTAATAAAACTCCTGGAACAACTAATCTTAGCACGGCTGAAAACAGAACTCCAAAATGGGATCAATCTATCCGAAAGACAGTCCGGTTTTAGAGAGGGGAGGTCAACGATGGATGCAATTAGATATGTCATCAACGTAGCAAAAAGTGCCAAAGAAGGTACCAAAGAACCCGTAAGATATGCGCACTAATAACACATCTCTGCTAACTAGTTAAATGCGTTACTGATATCTAGTAACGCATTTAACTAGTTAGCAGTACATAATGGTTGAACTGATAGAGACAGATAGAGGTATTTCTCCATATCTACTGAGGATGGTGCGCAGCTACTTGTGTAACCGTAGCGTAATCCTACAAGCAAAAGACGCTTCACGACCCTTCAACATCACCAGCTGTGTTCCACAAGAATCCATCATGAGCCCTACACTATGGAATATACTCTACGATGGTGGCCTTAAGTTGAAACTCGACGAGGGAGTTGACATTATAGATTTCGCAGACGACCTAGCTCTCACCATAGTTGGAAAAACAGAAAGGGGCATCATGGCCAGGGCTAATATAGCAATTGAACTCATTACTTGTCAACTCGGTCCCTCAACCTAGCACCGGAAAAGACCGAAGCTGTCCTGCTGACGGGCTATAGTAAACTCGACCACATCTCTTTTAAAGTGATGGGCGTAGATATAAAAACGAAGCACAGCGTTAAATATCTAGGCATCACGATTGACTTAAGTCTATGCATCAGTGAACATATTCAAAAGGTGTCAGAGAGAGGAATGAGATGTCATGCTATACGGTGCTCCCATCTGGGCAGAAGATCTTAATAAGGTAAAAATAGCGAAACTAGCTTCGGTTCAAAGGAAAATGGCCCTACGTATATGCAGCGCCTATAGAACGGTATCTCGAAACGCAGTCCTCGTAATCTAAGGAATCGATTGATTTGCAATTGAACTGCAAGCTATGTATAGGAAAGACCTACACGAGGCAGGAAAAAAGAAAACCGCCAGGAAAGAGGCCAGCAACAAACTCAGAGATGAATGGCAAGAGGCGTGGTCAAGTTCACAAAAGGGTCAGTGGACAAAAATACTCATCCCGATCATAGAAACGTGGACTAGTCGTCGGCATGGAGAATTATCATACCACCTAACCCAGGTACCCACGTGTCACAGATGCTTTAGAGATTATCTCCATAACATCAGGAGGGCATCTGATCCAGACTGTGTCTACTGCAGTAAGGTGGATAGTGTGACTCACACTATATACGAGTGTCTAAGATGGGATAAGGAACGGCTGGAACTAAAAGGCATAAAACTCGACCGAAAAAAATATGATGGATCTACTCTTGCAGTCCAAAAATGACTGGGACACAATAACGGGAATTATAACAAAAATCATATCCTAAAAAGAAAATGATGAGAGGCAAGTGAAATATAACGAACCCCTAATCGTTCCTAGAGCGGAAGGGGGAAGTAGATAAGAGCCAGTATAGATATAGGTCAACCAACCACCCTGATGTAATCCAAATACTAGCCCCAGGGTGCTCGGTTATTTCCAAGAGGATGGTTAACCGTAAGGTGCCATCTACACCCCTTATAAAAAACAAGTCTTGTCTGCCTAGTCCTGTCTGCCAAGCCTTGTCTGTCTATTCTTGTCTGTCTATTCTTGTCTATTTAGTCTTGTCTGTCTAGTCTTGTTTATCATGTCTAATCTGTTTAGTCTTGTGTGCTTAGTCTTGTCTGTCTAAATCTTGTATGTCTAGTCTTTTCTGTCTAGTCTTATATATCTTGTCTTGTCTGCCTGGTCTCCTCTGCCACGTCTTGTTTGCCAAGCCTTCGCTGCCTAGTAGGTACCGCATGCCTATTTTGTCTGTCTAGTCTAGTCTTGTCCATCTAGTCTTGTCTGTTTAAGGGAACTAAGGCTAAGGTACCCAAATCCCAAACTCCTCATGGAACAGTTGCAAGCAGTTGCAGATGTTCTGTTCCGAAAACAAGAGGTACCATAGGAATTAGAAAGAGCCAGGACACGACTAGGGTATAATAAAGCGCCAGGACCCGACGGTAAACCACCGGAAGCTCTTAAAATTGTCGAAAAGATCCCGACTTCATATTAGAAACTGCAAACGCGATACTGAAAGATCGAAGTTTCCTTGATATATGGAAAAACAAAACAATTCCCTGATATATAGAACAAACCCATAAAAAATCCGTCTTCCTATAGGCCCATATGCCTACTAGATGTCGCAGGGAAGATATTAGAACATCTGATACTCGAGAAAATTGCAAATGAGCTCAGGCAAAGACAAAGGACTCTCGAGCAGACAATATGGGTTAAGAAAAATGCTACCCACCAACGATACCATATTAATAGTGCTAAAGGTTGTAGAAGACGCCTCAGAGAGCTCCCTGCGGAAAAGGATGAAATGTGTGCTGATCACGTTAGACGTCAAAAATGCTTTTAATTCAGTTGCATGGCAAAACATCCTTGAAGAGCGGATAGGCAGAAGTTTCCCTCCTTGCCTACTGAAACTGGTGAGCAGCTATATATCGAAGCGTTTAATCATATTGGAGGCGGAAGGTAAATCAGTCCAAAGAGATGTTTACAGTGGTGTTCCGCAGGGCTCAGTGATGGGACCCACCCTGTGGAACATCCTGTATGACGGTGTTCTAAGGCCGAGGTTACCAGAGGGCGTTAACATAGTAGGCTTCGCCGACGACCTAGCTCTCATCGTGAAGGGCAAAATCGAAAAATAAGTAATGGACAGAGGGAACATGGCAATTAAACTAGTGGCAACTTGGATGAACGGGAAAAAATTGAAGCTCGCTCCAGAGAAAACCGAAGCTGTATTATTAACAGGAAGGAGGAAGATAGGCCCCCTCATGTTCAAAACAGAACATAAAAAAATCATACCTAAGAAAACTATAAAACACCTGGTAGTCACTATAGACCAATATGTCTCCTTTAATCAACACACTGTGACAACAATGGCAAAGGCCCTCAAGACCTGTGCTGCACTCGGATGGCCAAATATTGTAGGACCAAAGAGCAGCAAACGAAGAGCGTTATGCACAGCAGTCCACTCCACTTTGCTGTACGGTGCCCCAATATGGAACAAGGCCGTAGAAAAGATCACCGCGAGAAAAAAAGCTGGCATCAATTCAAAGGAAGATGGCACTGAGAACTAGTAGTGCATACAGGACAAAAGATACAAAGGAAAATAGATAGTGAAGAGTAGCCAGGAGTAGCTGGAGACAGAAATCTTTGAAAGAAGACTGCAAGGTTATAACTGTACACCAGCTGACAACAACTGTGGAACAAGGAGAATGGAGCCGACTGTTAATCCCCCAAGTAAAACCATGGACGACAAGGACATGGAAAGGACATGGAGAGGTTTGATGCTACCTGACACAATCACTGTCCGGCCAAGGGCGCTTCAGACAGTATCTTAGCGGCTAGACCGAGCCTGAGACGGCTCATGTGTGAACTGTGGGGAAATGGACAGTGTACAACACACAATCTCGATTGCCCCAGATGGACACCAGAAAGAGACAAATGGGCAGACAGAACCAAAGCAACATTGTAAGCGAGAACACTTACGAACATAATACTAAGGTCGGAGCAAGACTGGATATCAACGGTAACCGACATATTACGAGAAAAAGAAAACGATGAACGGAACGCGCATATAAATACCTCAACTTCTAATCATCCACGGTAGAGCGACTAGGTAAGGCTTTAAATTGACCCAAACCAAAGACACCTGTAGCAACTGAAAAATAGACAACGTCATCTTGAAGCTAAATCTTTCAGGGGGTCACTCGTCAAGTTAACTGAATGTGCTTGCTACGTTCCATAAAAAAAATGTCTCGTCTGTCTAGTCTTGTCTAGTCTTGTCTGTCTAGTCTTGTCTGTTTAGTCTTGTCTGCCTAGTCTGCTATGTCTAGTCTTGTCCGCCTAGTCTTGTCTGTCTAGTCTTGTCTGTCTAGTCTTGTCTGTCTAGTCTTGTCTGTCTAGGTTTGTCTGTCTAGTCCTGTCTGTCTAGTCTTGTCTGTCTAGTCTTGTCTATATAGTCTTGTCTGTCTAGTCTTGTCTGTCTAGTCAAATCAAATCAAAATCAAATCAAAAATAATTTATTCCCCTTAAAAACAAAACAAGTTACAATTGTTCGGGTTACGTCACATATGGTTTGGTATCTCATTTATATTGTGAAAACTTTTTCCCTATCAAATATGTTATTAATGCCTTTCTAAAAGTTTTCAGATTTCTTTCTTCTTTGAATTTCGTTGGAAGTTTGTTAGATATATTTATACCACTAGTGTATAACTTCACACATCACGAGCTTCTTCCTTGGCGGATAGATTAGGTGGTTTCTTCTTGTGGCATAGTAATGCAGCGATTTATGTTGTATAAGTTTGTGCCTTTCTTTAAATATGAGACACGCAATCTCAAGTATGTATAAACATGGTAGAGTAAGTATGACCAATTCCCGAAAACAGGCTTTGCAGGAGGTAGTGACAGAGATCCCAGCTATGGCTCTTATTACTCGCTTTTGAGCTTTAAATAGCATCTCGACTTGAGGCGCTAAACCCCATACCGTTAGTCCATATGTGAGCGTGGCTTGCACCTCACTATAGTATATTTATATTTAGTTTAAAAGGATTGTTCCTGTAACCATATTTCTAACACTTCTAAAAAGGTATGCTTTGGATTTCTTTATCTTTGCCTCGATGGTGGAATTCCATTTAAGGTTTTCTTTTAGGTATATACCTAGAAATTTTACCTGCTTGGTTCTGACTAACTCTACATTATTTATTTTTAAGGTGGTACACTCACGTTCTCGTCTATGCGTTTGGAATACCATGTAATTAGTGTTTTTCGAGTTTAGAAATAAATTATTTCCCATAAACCATTTGTATAGCATTTCTAACAGGGCATTTGCTTTAATCTCATTTTCCTTTGTTGTGTTTTCCGAAATTAAGAAGCTGCACTCATCAGCATATAGAGTGGAATGACAGCAGTCGATATACTTAATTATGTCTGCAATGTATAGTGAAAATAATGTTGGTGACAGAATACTGCCTTGTGGTAGTTCTGTGTTGGTTCTCAGAGGTTTAGATTGTCCAATCCCTCTCTGGTTTACAATTTTAACAAATATTTTCCTGTTGGTTAAATATGTTTCTAACCATGCAGCAGTTCTACCCCTAATTCCGTATGTTTCAATTTTATTCAGTAAGAGACGATGGTCCACGCAGTCAAACGCCCTTGACAGATCGCACAAAATGCCAACGGGTGACTTTCCCACGTCTACTTCCTCAAGTATTTTTGTCACTAATTCTGTTATTGCTGTTTGTGTTGACTTGTTTCTTCTGAATACGTGTTGTTGCTTCGGAATTAGGTCATGTTTATCAATAAATGGTGTTAGCCGATAGCTCAATTCCAGTATTTTTGATAGTACGAGTAAACCAGCGCAACAGGGCGGTAGTTTGCAAAATTTTTGCTATCTCCTTTTTTCATTACTGGAATAAGCATCTCTACTTTCAGAACCTCTGGGAATTCTTCGTTATTAAGAGAGTGTTTAACTAAATGCGTTATTGGTTTGACCAGTTCCGTTATGGCCATTCTTATAATTTTACATGGAAGCCCATCCGGTCCGGACGTGGGGTTGTTTTTCAGTGCTAGAAGAATTTTAAGCATTTCAGTCTCTGTGTTTTCCTCAAGGTACATCGATTGCATGTTTAACTTTATGTGGTCATTCCTTATTGCCACAGGCGGAATATTTTTGGTAATTTGATGTGAGCTTATTTGGAAATGTTTGTTAAATATTGTAGCTATTGATTTTGTGTCTTGAATGAGCCTTTGGTCGTTTTCTTTTATGTATATTGCTTTTTTAGTGTATGTATATTATTTCTTTGGTAGTCTTCTTATTTGTCACCTCCTTGATGATTGACCACAGTGTTTTTTTGCTTATTTGAGGAGTGTTCAAGGCTTTTGCTATAATATGTTTGTATCGTTTTGGAGATTAATTTAAAATGTGTTTTTCGCTTTCTTGTGTATAAATCTTTTAGGCATGCAAATTTCTTTTTTAGTTGTAGCAAGTCGTGCAGCCCTGTGCTTGATCTTCTGACCGCATTTGTTAACCAGCCCTTATCCTATCTACGTTCTAGCGCCCTTTTTAGAGGGAAGTTTGCGAAAAAGTGATATTGGAGTGTTTGGATAAAGGCTTCCATGTTTTTATTGCAGTTGGCTTCTTTATACATATCATCCCACTCTTCTTCCATTAACGCTTTAGCAAATTTCTCCTTGTTTGCTCTCCTGAGAAAGTTCTTATCTTACGGTGTTCTAAACATTTTTTGGCAGTTAGGTTATATTTTTGCCTATAGATATATATATATATATATATATATATATATATATATATATATAGCGGTGGTCAGATAGCGTTGTATCATGTATTGTAGTTTTTGACTCTTTGGGTTTAGTAAAAATATTGTCTATTAGGGTGTTAGATGTCGATGTCACTCTGGTATATTCATGAACGTTTTGTATTAGTCCGTAGGATGCTAATATGTTCTGTAGGTTAGTACTTTCTTTTGTGTTTTCTGTAAAATTAACATTGAAGTCGCCTGTTAGTATTAAGTTGTCCTTGATCGTGAAGAGCTAGAATGTTTTCTAGCTGCACCGTAAATCTTGTTAGGCATCCTGTAGGCAGTCTATAAATGTTTATTATATTTGTTATTTCGTTCTTGTAGGACCATTTCAGGCCACACATTTCAATATGTTGTTCTATTGATTGTTCCTGTATCGGTAGTGCCATTATTTACTTTGATTCTGTCCTGGTACAGATTGCAACGGCACCTCCAGTTGTTGTTTTTCTGCTAAAATGTGTTGTTAGGGTGTATTCGCGTATATATAATTCTGGGAGGTGTATGGAGTTAGCCCAGGTTTCCGTGAGGCAGATAAAGATAGGTCTTGTTTCTTTAGTGAGTTGTTCTAGCTGTGCAATTTTGATTGTATTTATCGATTGAATATTGAGGTAAAATATAATCTTTAGATTAGAATTATGCGTATTTCTTGACGTCGAATTGGGAGTATTTGTTGCCGTATTAGATGTAGTGAGGCAAAGTTTTTCTAAATGTTGTCCATTCTCGGGCTTGCCCTTGAAAAATTTCTTCTTCTATCTTCAATACGAAAATTGTATCTTTGGTGGAGTATTTCCACAAGGCCAGAAAGAGTCCTTATATACATCATCTTTCATGTCTAAATTGACCCCAACCTTAAAGCTTTTATTGTCTGGTAATTTCGTTTTCGGGATTATTTCTTTGACAATAAAATTGTTTTCAGATTTGCCAGGCATTTTTGATAAATATTTAATAATTATGCTCTCGTCTACATGATCTTTAGCTCTGCCAATATATAGCCATATTTTCGCTCTTCATGTCCAGCATACCAACTAACTCCAGCATACCCCTCCTCTGTCTCTATCTAGCCTTGTTTGTCCAGCCACATATGTCTAGTCGTGTCTGTCTCTTCTTGTCTGTCTTGTCTTGTCTAGTTACTCTTGTGTATCTATTCTCGCTTACCTAATATTGTCTGTCTATGCATGTTTAATATCGTCTGTTATGTCTCTCCAATGTAATGAACGTTACATTAAATATTTTATTCTTTCCCAGAAATCAAATAGAAACCTGTTTCATTAAACCTAAAATCAATAAAGTTTTTAATGATGTCTCGAGCGGGAGAAAGAAAACATGTGCCCTCAGTCTGCAAATTCTGCATGAGCAGCGACTTTTGGAAGGGTGAAGCGCATTAATTAAATCCGACTTTGACGTGTCAGTTTTATTATTGATTTGGAGTTTGGGTAATTAATATTCATTGTTCGGTTGTCGTTGGAAAGTGACCTGCTGTTGATATTTTCTGAATTACCAAATTAATAGCTTCATAAAGTCCTTTTGACGATTAAAATTGTCGATTTAACGATTGAAGTCAGTTTTCATTGCGCATTGAATTCGAATTATATTATATTATTAGGATTTAAAGTGACACTTTTTGAGGCGAGCACAAACATATTATCTTAACATCTCCAATTAATAATAAGTTTTCAAAGAGTTATTTCCATCTAATATTATTATTAAAACGTCTCAAATCAAGCAAACAACGTTGAACCAACATCGTTACTTCATTGACAAGGTCAATGCGTTTCTTTATTGTTGTTAGGCGGCTAAAAGTTCTAGGTAGAAAAAGATACAAAATACATTACTCTAGACAACAAAGTTATAAAAAATTATTTTTTTGACTAGGTAAATGTGTTACTCCATTATTCCCAGGCTAAAAAATCATAGGTAGTAAATGTAAACACTTTTACGACTCAATAGGATGGTTGCGACTGTTACTACGTGCTAATTCATACTTATATTGAATTAAAAAATTCACTATGATTTTACCACACTTATACTTTTATGACTAGTCAAAAAAGACTAGCCTTGGCAATAAAGTTATAAAAAAGATTTTCTTAGGAAAACTAACCAAATGTATTAATTATTGTCTTGTGAATTTAAGTTAATTTAACTTTTCCTACTACTTTTAATTGAAATTTAATAATGTATTGTTTCCCCTATCTAACGTTGCGTGCGTCAAGCAAAAACGATAAACTGTTCGGATACAATTTATTAAATTAAAAAAAAATAATAACTAAAAAATGATTTTAGTTTTCCATTTAAATGTAATTATTTCATTTAAAAAAGTTGTAACTAAAATTGATTTAAGTTTCTCGTTATTTCAAAAACTAGTTCTTGAACCACCGAGAATTTCCTAGATTCATTTACAACACTTCCTTGATTACACTTTATTGATTACCTTGAACACTTATTGATTGTGTTTCTCTCTAGAGAGAATCGAAGTTCACTATTGTCAAGAAACAATATGGTAACCCCAATATATATACTGCAACTTAACAAAAGGAATAATAGTAGTTATGTAATTTATAGAGGGAGACGGATAACGGGTAAATATTTAAAGTAAGAAAAATGTACGTGTTGTTACTGATCGATATTGTGATCTATTCAATAAGTAATTGGTTGGAATAATACATCGGTTAATTTGTAGGGTATTTGCGTACTAGACTGTAATTAGGACAAATATGTTCGGCATTGTGGTTTATTTAGTTTGTATTGGGTTTGTCAACCATGCTCAAAAATATCCATTTTAAATGTAATTTTGCTCCTAATTAACTTGCCTCCATCAAACTATTTCAAAAACAAAGTGTAAACATAGTCACGACTTTATTTTTTTTCAAATAGTTTGTGGATATAACGAGTCGCTTGGGGACCATTACAAATTATAATTGCTCCAGTTTATTCCGTTAAATGCGTCGGAAATTAGACCCATTCACGCCAAATTACGATTTTAAATAAAAAAATACTTTCGGTTAAAATTAACTGCACACCGATGTTTTCATAATTAATTCGCCGTCTCAACATGCATTTATTTTATTCTGATTTTGTTGCGTCTAGTGCGTGCAAACGGTTTGTATCGCAAAAACAAGACTAAACAAGACTAAACAAGACTAGATAAACAAGATAGACAAAGCTAGACAGACATGGCTAGTCAGACAAGGATAGACAGACAAGGATAGACAGACAAAGCTAGACTAGACAAGGCTAGACTTATAAGGTCAGTCAGACAAGCCTAAACATAAAAGGCTATACAGACAAGGCTTTCTATAGGCCCATTTGCCTCCTAGATGTCGTAGGGAAGCTATTATAATAGATGTTACTCGGAAAAATTGTAATTGAGCTCAGGCAAGGCAAAGGACTTTCAGACAGATATTTTGGGTTTAGAAAAAGGCTCCAATGATGCCATATTAATGGTGCTAAAGGTCGCACAAGGCGCTCCAGCAGGCTCCCAGCGGAAAAGGAAGGCAAATAATCGATTTTCATATTAATCGATTTTTTTTTTTCATATAATCGATTTTGAAAAGTCGATTTTTTTAATAAAAATATTCGATTTTTAATAAATCGATTATGTAAATTACACGCTTTAATCGATTTTTGTGACGGATGAAAATATGCAATTAAGTTCACCAACATGAATAAGTCGATCAAAAGACGGCGGCATTTGTATGTATGTAAAAGAGTTTCGTTTCGTTTCAATAGTTTTCTTTCTCTGGAGAGTGTCAATAATTATTTAACAATAAAAATGTCTTGTAAAACACCTAAAAGTGGCTGGCGGAAGTATTTTATAGTGAAGAAGGATAATACCATAGCACAATGCAAAAACTGCCCGAAATAATTAAAAATATGTAGTAATACTACAAAAAAACATATAAAGCGAAAACTCTCACTGTCCCACAGGCTAACCAGGTATCACAAATTACTATATTTTATAATGGACTTATCATGGTCCTTATGACAGCTAAATTCTGAAAAATGTAAAGCTGGGTTTTCTTGCCAGAGTCATACGTTTTATAACCTCAATATTTAAATTAAAAGCAAACGTGTCATGGTAGAATTGACAGGAATAAAAAAACCCATTGCGCTCCCACGGCCTACACTTCTGCTTGGTATTTTGATCTTAGATACAAGTGTAGGAGAGCCCTTACAGTTTTTAACGTGGATGGCGAGCCACTAATCGGGGGGTTTCAAGGCAGATGAATTGACATGAATACGTTTTTAAAAATTAATAGACTACAATTAATAGAATAGGAATAAGTATTGCGTTTATTTGAAACTAACCTAGACATGTTTTAATTCAGTGAGCAATTTACCAGCCTCAAACTTCGCTAAACATGTTATGAATACTTTGTTTTCGTAGGTCACATAACGAAATTCTCTTTTCATGGCTTATAAATTTCTATAATAAATACGAGAAAAACTTTGTCCGATTTTGAACGTCCCGTAACAAAGGTGAACAACGTTCAAGTTCAATATTCAAGCGACCAAGCATTAGAGCTTCTTTTTCGAAAATTTTAGCATACGCCTCGGAGATAAAAATTATGAAATAACTCAGAACGTAGCAGAAATGATATGCGAGGACAGTCTACCCTAGATTATTGTAGAAGGAGGAGGTTTCAAAAACATTATGCGGACTGTAGCTCCTTTGTACAAGGTTTCGTGCCGTAAAACTATCAAAGATCTCATAGATACTAAATATGATGAAAAAAATCCTTGTCGTACAAAAATTACGATTAGTGAAAAACGTCCGGTTCACAATAGATGAAATATCACCATACAGGAGAGTCCATTTGTCAGAAAGGATTAATAAAATTTGTTAAGATTGGGATTGTCTCTCGAGAAAATTTATGCATTACTAATGACAATGGCAGAAAACTTAGTAACAAAGCTATTGAAATTTCTTTTGGTCGAGCAAAACATGTTCGGTGCTTAGCACATGCACTGAACTTGGTGGTTGAAAATAATGTAAATACAACTGATATAAAACTTTTTCTGGACAGAGTCCGCAAAATCGTGATTTAGTTCCACCAAAGTGGTGTTGGCGCAGAAGAATTACGAAAAGCGCAAATGCTTCAAAATGTTTCCGAAGGAAAATTGAAAAATTTGATTAGAGACGTATCCACAAGATGGAACTCGCAATTACATATAGTCGGTCCAGATGAACAGGGTATTAACTGCAAAAAGCCTGAAGAGCGATTTGAAGTTTTCAAATCAATATATTTCCATTTCTGTAAATAATTGGTTAACCTCTCTTATAATATCTTTTAAACTATTGATTAAGGTTTATTGATAACGTTTTTGTTCACTTCCTGACTTTGTCAATTTTGCTATTACTGAGAAAAAAAAAAAAATTCTGCAGGCAAGAACATTATGAGTTAATACCCTGTTCATCCAAACGAACGATATGATAGAACGTTTCGTGTTAATGAGCAGCACTCTAGGATTCGTTTTGATAAATTAGTAAAATGATCCCCAAATGCTCACAGCAAATGAAATTGTTGTGATGAAAGAAATCGAATTTTTTTTATAGCATTTCAAAGCTTTTTTAAAGCTTTTATATATATATATATATATATATATATATATATATATATATATATATATATATATATATATATATATTATAACCGACAACATGTGCACGGTAATGGATTTTTTCAAATCTTTTATTTAATTTTTTTTGCAAGGAATTTTTAATTGATTTGCTAAATCACTCGTTAGCGTTATTGCGTGTATATATATATATATATATATATATATATATATATATATATATATATATATATGTATATATATATAGAAAAAAAAAAGAAATTCTGCAGGCAAGAACATTATGAGTTAGCAAATCAATTAAAAATTCCTTGCAAAAAAATTAAATAAAAGATTCGAAAAAATCCATTACCGTGCACATTTTTTCGGTTGCGTCATTTTTGGATCCTAGATTCAGAAAAATATATTTAAATGAGGACCTACTGCCTCATCTAAATATATTTTTCTGAATCTAGGATCCAAAAATGTCACAAACATCCTTGTCACAAACAATAAATTATATCAACAGATGTTTGAACTTGAATACCAGGAATGATGATAATCCAGTAGCGGCTAATTCTGAATCATTTGTATCATCAGGAGCGGCTGAAAAATAACAGCAACTAACACGTCAATAGCCTAAACTACAGAATTGGCCCTATATATTGCGGCTCCGTTATCAAATCTCATGTCAGATGCCCTTAATATATGGAAAAGTTTTGAAGGAACTTTCCATAACCAAACCGAATCGGCTCTAAAACCTCTCTGTGTTGGCCAATTCCGCGCCAGCCGAAAGATTATTTTTCAAAGCGGGGAATATTGTCAAGAAAACACGATACCGTAGGTTAGGAAACACATTATTTTAGTTTTGAAACCAGAAGTTCGTCGATGTTATGTTCGTCGATGATTTTTATTCTGATAAATTGTTAATACAACACAAATCTCTTACTTCTATTACTATATAGGAAAGCAGGCATTTTTTTCGAATAATAGAAAAAAAAAACGATTTTTAAATCGATTATTTCTTCTAATTAAAATCGATTTATAAAGCAAAAAATCGATTTATAAGAAATCGATTTTTTTCACTCAATGCACATCCCTACTGATCACGTTAAACGCTAAAAATGCCTTTAATTTAGCTGCATGGCAGAACATTGTAACAGGGCTAGACAGGCAAGGTTAGATAGATAAGGCTAGACAAATATGCTTAGGCAGACAGACAGAACAGACAGACAGACAAGATAAGACAGAAATTGGTAGACATACATGGTTATATAAACAAGGCTAGAAGACAAGGTTGGACAGATAAGTTTGGACAGACTTCCACATCTTAACAGTTCAACAGACTGCTACAGAGAGGAAAATTGCCAAGGATATGCAAAACAGCGAGGCTAGTGAAAAAAAAAGAAAATGCGGAAGTAACATATAGGCCACTATGAATGCTAAACACAATGGGAAAAATGCTGGAGCAACTACTAAACAGAAGACAAAGAAAGTATCGAAAAATCAGGGAATTTATCAGAAAGGCAATTCGGCTTCCGGAAAGGAAGATTTACAATTGAACCCGTCATTATAAAAAATAATCGATTAGTTAAAAAATAATCGATTTTCATATCAATCGATTGTTTTTTTCATATAATCGATTTTGAAAAGTCGATTTTTTAAATAACAATATTCGATTTTTAATAAATCGATTATGTAAATTACACGCTTTAATCGATTTTTGCGACGGATGAAAATACGCAATTAAGTTTAAATATCACTTTTTTAAGCCATTTTATTCATTGAAGCGTTTTACATATTCCATGCGAAAAGAGCACATGTGTATACACCACAAGTCAACTTAAAAAGAAATGAAAATGGCACGAGTCCAGGACTTATGCCCCTTTCAAGTGAAACTAAACGCATCTATTAGATATGACATAACATCACTTTATTAGTTACTGAAATGGAGCCTCGTGAGCTTGCTGAAAACGCTTCTATACCCTGAAAAATATATCCCAGAAGAGCAACAAATTTCTATGAAGAGGTTTTTGCATGATCGACAATTTCAGCAAACAAGGAATACCAAGAAAATGATCAATTCTTGATCATTTCGAAAAAGGCTTACTTACAAAAATTTTAATTCAAAATATCTCGATGAAAATTGTTTCCTTTTTATTAAATAAATATTAAAAAAAGCGTGTTTATTTATTAAACAACCTCTATATTCAGTTTCTTCAGCACCAATGACTTTTTTTTACAAAAAACATATTTTTGTTGATTCTGAAAAGTTTTAATTCGTTGCAATTTTCGAAATGACGGTTTCAATTGAAGCAATGCGCGTAGTACAGGAGATAGCAACCAAGGCAAATACGGGATGCTACAAACGCAGAGATTTCTGCGTTATGGTGACCCTCGACGTGCAAAATTCATTCAACTCTGTTCCAAAAACATATTTTTGTTGATTGTGAAAAGTTTTAATTCGTTGCAATTTTCGAAATGACGGTTTCAATTGAAGCAATGCGCGTAGTACAGGAGATAGCAACCAAGGCAAATACGGGATGCTACAAACGCAGAGATCTCTGCGTTATGGTGTCCCTCGACGTGCAAAATTCATTCAACTCTGTTCCATGGATGGAAATCGTCATAGAACTAGTCACGCGTAAGATACCACCGTATCTAGTATAGATGGTAAGCAGTTACCTTAGTGAACAAGACCTAATGGTAGGAAAAACTGCCAAGATAAATATAGAGTCGCCCTCAGGGATCTATACTAGGACCGTTTGAAATATCTTCTACGATCAGGTACTAGGGCTGCGCATATCTGCAGGAGTAACCCTAAAAGGTTATGCAGATGACTTGGCTGTGATCGTTAGAGTTAAGAAATAAGAAGATCTGTGTCTTAAAATAAATGAAGCGATACAGAGAGTGAGCGGGTGGATGAACTCCAAAAGCTTAAAACTGGCACCGACTAAAACGGAAGCTATAATATTAACAGAAGAAAGCTCTCAAAAATGGAAATCAAAGTAGAAGATGCAATAATAACGACATCAGAGACAATGAGGTATCTTGGAGTCATATTCAACAGAAATATGAATATGACACAGCACGTGATAGAAATAGCTATGAAAGCCGAGGCCGTGGCGGGCAATCTATGACGACTAATGCCAAACATCGGGAGACCACGGTGTAGCAAACGACGGCTGATCGCATCGGTAGTTTACTCCATCATACTTTATGGTGCACCTATATGGCGAAAGGTCATGGCAAAGAAAAAATATAATCAAATTTTAGAACGTACCCAGCGAAAAATACTGATTAGAGTCTGTTGCGTATACCCGACTGTATCTAGCGATGCACTGCGATTGGTGGCTGGAAACCCACCCATCGATCTAATAATAGAAGGAAGATGTAGAAGGCTGGAAGACACAAGCAAGAAACCATCCGCATCAGACAGCAGAACACAGATAACTAACCTGTGGCAGAAAAGATGGGAGAACTTGAAGGGAAAGGTGGAATGGACGCGAAGGCTCAAACTAAATGTAAAACATTGGATAAACCGGGAGCATGGTGAAGTGGACTATTACTTGACACAAGTATTGACGGGCATGGATGTTTTGGCCACTACCTTAAAAGGTTCAAACTAGCAGAAACGGGGGACTACTCCTGTGGGGAAGACGATACAGCGGAACACACAGTCTTAGATTGTCCAAGATGAGTACAAGAAGGGAAGCGCAAAGGGCAAAAATGACGGAAAGCATGGGCGAAAGAGTAACTACGAAAAATGTTACTGGGAATATGCTGGAGAGTGAGGAAACATGGAGAACCATAACAAGAAATTTAACAGAAATAATGAAAACGAAAGAAAAGGACGAAAGATGTGAACGGGACAAATAGACAGGAAAAATAGAAGACACAGCTTTTCCCTTAAGTAATACTACAGTAGTTTCCAGGGGAAAGTGGGAGGAAAATGTGTTTGGTTATACTGTGTCTTTTATATTATAACAAACCCTTTTCTCAAATAAAAAAGAAAATTCCACATCTCAACCTGCTTGCTGAAATAGCTATCATAATGGAGGCGGAAGGTAATGTAGTGCAGAGAGAAGTTTAGAGTGTTGTTCCGCAGGGCTCAGTGATGGAACCCACTATGTGGAACATCCTGTACGACGGTGTTATAAGGCTGAGGTTACCAGAGGGCGTTGATATAGTAGGCTTTGTCGTTCATGTGGCTGTTATCGTGACGGGTAAAAACGAAACACACGCGATGGACAAAGGGAACACGGCAATTAAGCTAGTGGCGACGTGGTGAAAACCGAAGCTTTATTATTAACAGAAAGGAGGAAAGTAGACATGGGGTCTACTTTATACTATATTGTTGAAATAGAACAAAAAACAATGATACCCGAAAAAAGCTCTGAGATACTTATCAATCACTATGGACAATTTGTGTCGCTCTTAGAGAACAAATAACTACAACAATGGCAAAGCCCCTCAAAACTGTGCTGGGCTTTAAAGGCTCATACTAAACGTGGGATTAACAAAGAGCAGTAAACGAAGAGTGTTATGTACAGTGGGATCACTCTACTATGATATACGGTGCCCTGGTATGGAAGAAGGCTATGGAATAGTCTAGTGCGCGTCAAATATGGTTTCAATTCAAGGAAAATGGTATTGAGGACGTGCAGTGCATACATTACGGAGTCAAGAGACGGGGCTCTTGTAATAGCGGGGATATTACCAATAGAGCTTCTAGTGAAAGAAAGAGCTGTATTACTACACAAAAAGCATTGGACAGACTGGAGCCAGAAATTTACTAAAGAAGACTGCGAGGTCACAACTGTAGACCAGATGGCAACAACTGTGAAGCAATTCAAACATAATAATTCTTCAAGTAAAACCATGGCTGACAAGGAAACAAGGCTACTGGAGGTGGGCTACTACCTGACACAATTACTGACCATCCACGGGTGCTTCAGACAATACCTTAGCGGTATAGGCAGAGTCTCGGACGAAGTGTGTGACTACTAGGGATATGGACAGTGTATAATAACATATAATCTTCTATTGTCCCAGGTGGACACCATAAAAAGACAAATGGGAAGACAGAATCCAAGCAACACTAGAAGTGAGAACACTTACGGACATAATGCTAATGACTGGACATTAACAGTGACAATGGCTACCGACATATTACGAGAAAAAGAGATCGATGAACGAACACACAAATAATTGTAATATGCAAAAAACAAACTACATAGTAATACGCCACAAAGATACATAATACATAGTAATACGCCACACAGATACAAACTACATAGTAATACCTAAACCTCTAATCACCCACGGTGGAGACAGGACGTAAGGCTTGAATCTAACTTAAATCGTAGACACTTTTTGAAATTGATAAATAGATAACGTTATCTTGAAGCCAAATGCCAAGAGACAATTTTTTTATGTGAATTGCGATTTCTGTTTTATCCAAACGGCTTTGTCCCATTGTGTGAGTAAATTTTATTAAAATAAAATGATTGTTTATTTTCACATGAAAGGGAAAGTAAATATAATAAATTGAGGCAGATATCAAAGGAACCTGTTAATATTATTGAATTATAAACAGGAAATCCCGCGGGCCTAAAACAAGTTCAACATTGAAAATTAAACATTCAAAGCTAATATTTGATGCTCACATGAAAAATAGACATGTTGAAACGATTTAAAAAAAGAATTCAAATAACACGACTTCTTTCTGTAGCGCGGCTTTTGAAGACTTTGGTTTATGAGAATAAAGCACATACAGAGGAATTATAATAAACTTTACACGAAATCGTCGCAAATGAACCAATACGAATAAAAGTCACTTCTCTGAGGTTATATTTGAAAAATAATTTATAAGACCTGGTAGGTGGCTATAACGTAAATTTCAAAAATCAACAATTTTTCGAATTTTCCAAGGCGTAAGGTCTAGGCTCAGAAACTCGAATGATAACTTTTGCGCCTAAAATAATAACATGTTCTGTAAGGTAAAATCATAAACATCCCATTAATACGCTAAAATGTTTGAATTAATAAACAACCAAGATGTTAATAAAGCTATTGTATACGTAAAGGTAGAGTAGTATCAGAATTACAAGACTATATACACAAATTTGAACTGAATATTATATAAACAGCCGAAGGGTCAACATCAAATATAAATCATACTATACGTTGGGTTCTTGTAAAACAAGGACACAATATTCGAACCAACATAACAGTGACGCGACAAAACACCCGCATTTACATAAATCCCAAATTAATTAATCCACCTAATTGAGTGATTTTTGCAGTGCAAAAAATATGCGAAATTATTTGTCGCCGAAATATTAATTACCGTTATCGTGCGTTCGCGTCCCCCGTGATTTATAGCGAAAGACGTTTCTAATTGCAGGATGATAGATCACCACCTTCCTGTCCGATTCGATCTGCAGACTCTGCCAAATGGAACAAAAGTAATCTAGTCACGTGCTGAATAAATAATTTGACGAATGCTTTTTCTTAAGCTGTCTAAAAAAATAATTTACTGGAATATTGATGATAACCGTACCATGCCAGTTTGATAACAAATAAAGTAGGCTAGACAAGAACTAGTTGAGAGCAGACACGACATATCAAGAGTATAGAAGGCAAGGCAAATTAAGATTATTGGCAGGGTGCAGAGTATATAGTAGTGACAACCCTATCTATTGCAGCGCACGTTGTGGGCAAAAAATATGCCTTAACCCATTCGCGACAACGATTTTTTTCGACGATTTTTAAGACGGTCCCCAGGAGCATTGCACACCCGGTGTGCAGCTCGCTCCATACCGCGGAAAATTTTTAATGCGAGGAGCGGATTGAAGACCATGTGTGCAATGTAAGGTAAAATGAAAATTGCAGGAATTAAAAACCAAAGTTTCAACTAAATGAATCCATAATTTGATGTACCATTTAAATGTTCTTCTTGAGCAAGAATAGTAAGAGTATCTTTGCGATCTATCCCGTTCATTTAGTTGTTGTAGTAATGTAACGCAATTGGTTGTAGAATATTTCGTTTGTAATAATTAGTTAATTATTTCGAATATTATTTATTTTCATATTGTTTTAACGTTGCTTTATATTCACTTGATATGAATAACACGTCTCTTTTGTCTTTAAATTTACTCATTACTCATTACATTGTTTTTTCTATTTACTCATTACTCATTACATTGTTTTTGAATCGAGAAATAACATTTTTCATCGGTTTTTTTTTATTACTTCCAAGTTGTTTCCTTTCTTTGTCTTTGTCAATGTTCCTGTACAGTAACTTTTGTATTGTAGCAATTTTGAAACCAAAATAACTGTAATAATTGCCCATAAAAACAGAATGTCCCTGATTTATCTTTCATCAAATGAAAGACAACTTTATCTACATGTCCTTTTCCACTTTTATTGTCACCACTTCCAGTATTTACTTTTATTCGTAACGCGGTACCAGAACTTTCGCACACAACGTACAACTTTACACCATGTTTGTGTTTTTTACCGGCAATATATTGTTTAAATAATAACCTTCCTCTCCAAGGAACTAGAGATACATCTATTGATAACACTCTGTGAGGATAATATATTTCTATCATTTTATTTTTAAAATAATCTACAATTGGAATTATTTTCCGTAGGCGATGATCAATTTAATTATCAGACGAGAAATTAAGCGATCGTAATACATTTTTAAATCTTTGTGTAGTCATGTGTCGGGAAAAACACGGAAAAGGGGTCGTTCATTAATCATGTGATGTTTTTAGCAACTTTTTAAGCCAAATGGTTCGCTTTTATTCCAATAATAATCAATTCTTAGACAGATGTAATATGTAATAATAAACTTAAAAACACCTTGAATTCAGAAATGGTTAAGTCCTTCCATTTTTCCTTTAAACTCATAACTCATTTCGCCGCACTTGTTTGTTTCATTGACAATCAAAGAGAAAAAGGTATTATCAAATAAAAGTTAAAAAAAATGGTATGGACTACCTCCGTTTGGTAGCTTTTGGAGACCTGGTTTAACCACAAAAGGAATTTTTGTAAGAAAACCATCATGTTCCCACGTTTCTGTATTTCCAGTTAGCTCACTTTGATGCTGTTCAATTTCACTTTCAATGAAAAACCAATTCACAAACAATTCACAATTGTTTTCCATTGTTTTCCTGTACTTTACAGATTTCATTAGTTTCACAAGAAAAATATTATTTCGACTACTAATTTACTCAGAGTATCTAATAATTGCACATTACTGTTATTGCACACACAGTCTTATAACCTCGGAAATCAATTGCACACACGGTGTGCAATCGGTCTGGAATGGGTTGTGAATAAATAAATTTAAAGTTGTTAATAAATGGCGAATAATAGCATTACATGATTTAAAGTTTTATTCAAATATATAAAAGCTATATAGAACATTGCCATCTGCAATATTCAACAATAAAAGGTTATATTAATTCAATTTTAATTTGAAAGTCTAGATAAAACAGAATACGACTAGACATTGTTACATAAGACTAAGAAACACAAGATACGAGTATACAAGAATATACAAGACTAAATAAGACTAGATAAGTAATTGGCAAGGTTGAATTAGACTAAAACAGATAAGACTAGAACAAATGAGATTAGGACAGATTAGGAGAGACACGACCAGAGAAGACCGGACAATACCGGAATAGACCGAACAAGATCGGACAAGACCGGAGAAAACCGGACCAGACCGGATAAGATCAAATCAAATCAAATAAATTTATTTCATTAATATTAAGTTATACAAAAAATATAAACTAAATGAAATTTGTCAGGAAAAAAAAGTAATGGTATATATAATAAATAATAAGTATACACAAAAATCTTCTACATGCAAGAAAAGAAAAAACAACAGAAAAACACACTAAAGAAAATATTCAATAGTAATAATAATATTGAATTAAGATACACAAAAATAAAAATGAAATTAAATTTCTTAGGATGAAAAAGATACAGAAGAAAGTAAGTATAAAATTAGTAAAAATATACAAGCAAAACTCAATTCAAACAAAATTGAATCGAGACAAAGAAAAAAAATAACAAAATATCTTTATGTACATTGATTATTTTCGTCAAAATATTCCTCTAAAGAATACGGTTCTAAGTTAATGATACATTAAAAGATATCTTGTTTAAAATTTCTTACGCTCGAGACACTTCTAAATTTTGTCGGTAAAGAGTTATATATTTTAATAGCTGTGTATATGGGACCACTCTCACTCATTCGTTAACTCACTCGTTAACTTGTGGTGAGGCGTGTTGTATAGTATGAGTCTTTGTCTAGTGTTTGGTTCATTTGAAACTAGATGTTTCTTAAACTTATTTTTATACTTAAACATAACCAATAACAATTCATAAATATAAGTGCCTGTTACCGTTAGTATTCTAGCATACCCAAATTTGTCAAGATTCATTATATTTTAATTTATACAAAATTTTGAGTGCCCGTTTCTGCGTTTTAAAAACATCATTACAGTCAAACCCCAAAAAGCACTACCCCAAAAAATTATTCAAAATCGAAGGTGGGAATGAAAGTTTGAGAAATACACTGTTCTTAAAACTCACGAAGATTCACGTAACCTTGTAACATTCTTAATGTATATGTTGCTTTGTTAAGTTTCGGCAACAAACTCGCTATATGGGATGACCAATCCAGTATATTGTCTAGATCTAGATTGTCTAGTGTTTTTCAAGCTTTTTCATGCCGCGACCCCCTTAGTATGGAAACATATTTCGCGACCCTCTATCCTACCCTCCGCAGTTTTAGCATGTATTTTTTATGATACAAATATCGAAACCGTACATCATTTTTACTTATTTTTATAATTCGATATCGGCCAAATATATAATTACTTACATAGAACAAACATATTTTTACCGCATCGGCAAACGTCTCAACGGAGAAGCGATACGACAATAGCAATGCAATTTCTCCTATCTGTGTTAATAATATAATTTGTCATAGAGGGATTTCCAATATATGTATATAAACATACATATATACCAACATATATGCTATATAAAAATTAAAAGAATGTCCCTCTATAACCCAAAATGGTAACTCAACACCAAACATCGAAATGAAAAAAACAAACCGTTGCAATTTTTTTAAAGAAAATTGAAGGCCCTTAATCATCAAAAAATGCTGTCCAATGCAGATGTCCAATACAAATGAAAAAGCGTTGCTAGCTAGTTATCGAGTAGCTTTTCGTGTGGCTTAAGCTGGAAAACCTCATACGAATTTACAAAAAAATTATTTTACCTGCAGCTTTAGATATAGCAGAGATTATGTTTGGGAAACAAGAGGTAGAAAAGTTTAAAAATATACCATCGATATGGCGACTGACATGCGTGATCAAGTCATAGAAAAAAGTACTTTGTATCCCTGCAGTTTGATGAATCTACTGATATTGCGGATTGTAGGTACGCAGTTTGTGGCTTTTGTGCGTTTTGAATTCAACGAGAGATTGATAGAAGAAATACTGTTTCGTAAAGCTTTGCTTACGGATACAACAGATCAGTGCTTATATAACATGTATCTTGAACCTACACATATCGATTGGGTGAAGAGATACATAGCTATTTGTAGTGACGTAGCAAAAGCTATAACTGGTACGAAAAGCGGTTTTAATACCTACACTTAAAGCACTGATGTCAAACGCTTCTTTGCATTGCTTGATGCATGGCTTTCTTCATCGCCAAGCTTTTGCGTCCAAAACCTTGGCACAGGTATAGAATAACGTTCATATTATTAAAGATAATTATAAAATAAGTAAATTATATTAAAGGAAAAGTGTTACTGACAGGTTTATTTCGAAATATTTATGAGGATATGAGTTCACTGCACCAAAGTTTGCTTTACCGCACAGAGGTTATCGAAAGGCAAAGTAATGAGAAGAGTTTTGGAACTTCGAGCTAAACTTTTGGTGTATTTACAGCAGGTCAAATCCAAATATACCAAATTTATTTGTGACCCCGGAATTCCTTTTGAAACTGGCTTTTTTTCGAGCCATATTCGAGGTTTTAAACACTTTGAATAAAAGCCTTCAAGGGAGGGATGTAAAAATTCATTAAAGATAAAATCCATGGCTTTACGAAAAAAAAAACCTATGGTCATCATCCATAAAGCAAGACAACTTTGATTCATTTTGTTCTACTCAGTCTTATATTGTAGAAGTGCGATCTGAGATAAACATCAAATCATATATACCTGGTATGGAAATTGTATTTCAGAATTTGGATTTGAAGAAGAATTGTGCCATTATTTCGCGGTGGAATAACTTTCAGAAACACTGGGAAAAGGTGGATCATAAATCTGTTTTTAAAAGCAGCTACGGACGTGATATTTTGGGAACCAATCTAAAAGAAAAACTGTTGGAACTATCTGCTGATGGAATGTTACACGTGGAATTCATGTCTTATCACTTTATACTTCATATCACTTTGGATACCTTTTGGCTAAAGAGAAAAAACAGAATATCCACTATTAACCAGAGAAGCATTAAAGTGTTTGTTTCCATTTGCAACTTCCTATTTCTGCGAGTTGACGTTTTCGTCTCAAGGCTCAAATAAAAGGCAAACAGAGAAATCGCCTAAATTTAGAAAGCGATTTATATGTGTAGCAAAAGCGGATCCGGGATGGGAAAAATTGATTAACAAGAAACAGGTCCAACCATCACCTTAATGTGAATGTGTGCGTATTCCTTGTAACATTAATGATTCATGTGACTCGAAGGTATTTGTTGATTGGTTTTAACCTAGTTTGTACTCTAACTAACCTTCAACTAATCTTTTCTGAATAAATATAATATTTTGAAATAGAATGATTTCAGTTTTTTTACTTTAAATGCCTCTTTAAGGGGTTAGGCCACTCTACAGGCCGAAAAAATAGGCTTTTTGTGATTTTTTTTAGTGAAAATATCAAATAAATCGAGATTACAAAGTTATAAGATTTTTGTACATATGATTAACTGTAAAACTAAATTTTTATAGAATCATTTCCTTAAAAATGGCGGCTGTGCAGCGTTTCTCAAATGGCCTCTCTATTTTGGAAGGGTCCACGGCCGTACCAACAGCTACTGTAAATTTTGAATTATGATGAAACACTAAATTTTCCTTTATTGTACATTACAACAGCAAGAGAAGTATGTAGGATATTTTTGATGTATTGATTTTTTGCCGAATGGCGGACTTCCAAAGTCAAACTTTCAAAATTCTGGGAAAAATCGCCAGAAAAGTGTTAATAACAAATGAACTATGCCATATAAAAAAGCAATCCTACGTTCTTATTTAGACAATATATTTTTAAAGATCCAGTTAAAATTTAAAGAACATGAAAATCCAGTTTTGAGATAAACGCGTTGCTAATAGTTACAAAAGCATCAACCGATTAATTACTTTCATTCTGTACTTCGAAAAAAAGTACTTGGAGATATTCCAGGCCATAAACTTTTGAGATATCATTTTTGAGGACCTAAGCGGCCCTATAAAACAATTAAAAAAAATCAATTTTTAAAAATCCTAGAGTGGCCTAACCCCAAGGTAGTTTACTCGTAAAACGGCTTTGCTTGATAATTCAACTATAGACCATTCCGCGTATATATTTTCGACGTTATACGACGTTATAAGTTTACATGTCTACAGTGTCCTACAAAAAGAGTATTTTCAAACTTTGAAAAACTCTAACTTTGATACTCAATATAAGACGATGTTTTTGTCTACTGTCACAAGTGAACTACCTTAAGAGCTCTTTATTTTAAATTTTAAAATAACTGCGATCCGTTTAGAGAGGTTTCGCGACCCCCTTAGAAAGACTTTGTGACCTCCCAGGGAGTCGCGACCAACACATTGAAAAACAATGGTCTAGATGAACTCCTATGAGCTTTACAGATTTTCTTACATCAAAAACCTCACCATCGATATTTGGGTCTGTGGGATATAGTTTCAGGCTTCTACATATTCAAGATAATCACATTCGTTTTCTTTTTTAACCGATTATTATTAAACCATGATTTTAGTGAATTGATTACTCAAGCTACATTTGTTTGTATGTCTTCAACGCACTGATTTTTTAGTAAAACACTGGTGTCGTCCGCATAATTTAACATTTGACTCTGCTTATTAAGAATTGCTGTTGGTAAGTCGTTAATATACTTGATGAAAAGGAGAGGGTCCAAAATACTACCTTGTGGTATCTCCATTTTTAGAGTTCTCGTGTCTGATATGAAGGTGCCATTTGGTGTTTCTAGCTTGATGCACTGTTTACGATGATTTAAGCATGACTGTATTCACCGTAAAGGGATTCCTCTTATCCCCAGTTTTTCCAATTTCGTTGCCAACATTGGATGATCCACAGTATCATTAGCCTTTGACAAGTCTAACAATAAACCGGCAGGTATACAATATTTATATAGTTGTTCGTATATATTTTGTATAAAATCAAAGCCCGCAGTTTCTATACTCTTGCCTTCTATATTCTTCTATACTCTTGACAATACCATATTGGGATCAAGAGAGGATATAATATTTTTGAATAAAACTCTTAACTCCAACACAAAACACCTTTTCGAAAAATTTTGCAAAAGGAGATGAGATGCTTATCTAGGTCAGTAATTTTCGAGGTTGTTCTTGTCCCGGTTTTTCTAAACGGGAGTTACGGTCGATGATTTTGAGTATTATGAGAATATACCATAAGAGATAGAGTTATTTATTTTCGAAAGTCAATGGTTCTGCGGTTTGGTAGAAACTTTCCTTGATTATATGAATTGGTACCTCATCATTTACAGTACTCCTTTTGTTTCTAAAGCTCATTATTATAGTGTGGAGTTCATTTTCAATGAGTGGATTCACAAACATTGATATTTCCGAATCTGCTGCACTGTCGTGGAAAGGGACGTTTTTTAGAGTTTGAATCAGTTTTTCGGCATTATCTGTGAAATGGTTATCAAAATTGGTGACCGCATCTACTGGGTTTACATATGTGATTAAATGAGAATTTTGTTTATTGGCAATAGGCTGGACAAGACCGGAAAAGACCAGACAAGACCGTACAAGAAGAAACATGACCGGACAAGACCAAAATCCGGCAAGACCAGACAAGACCAAACAATAACAGAAAAGACCAAACAAGACCAGGCAAAACCAGACAAGACCAGACAAGACCAAACAAGATCAGAGAATACTAGACTGTTGTGTACCGAAAACTGCAAGGTTTCTTCGTTAGTCCTCCTTGTTGTTCGTTAGTGCATTAGTGTCATTAGTGATTAGAGAGATTAGTAAGGTAGTCGCAGACGAGACCTTAGTCTCTCTGCTCAAAGCCATCAAGGTGCGAAGATGTCCTACCCACTAGTCTATAGTCAGTTTAAATATATATACGCTGTTTAATTATAATGGTTGTCATTTTAATACTTTTTCATTCACTTGTCCACATCAAAACATATTACAGACAAGACCAGACAAGACTAGTCAAGACCAGGGAAGACCAGGGAAGACTAGGCAAGACTAGACAAGACCAGACAAGACCAAACAATACCAGAAAAAAAGAAAAACAAGACCAGACAAGACGGGACAAGATAAGACAAGACCAGACAAGACCCGACAAGACCAGAAAATATTATTATTAAGGTCAAATTAGACAAGACTGGACAAGCGATTGTTATTATAAACAAATATGTGACATGGTATAATACGTGACCTTAGTCAGACATAAAAATATACGACTTATGCCCTTTAGAACCAAGCCTCTTATTTTGAGATAAAATATAAAAATATTTGTAATTAAACTTTTCTTAGAGTATTGGAAAATGCATGTTGACAGAAAACTGTTTTGAAATTATTGAAACCGCATGTAAAGTTCCATGTCATAGTTGCAATTTAGATTTCTATTAAGATTAAGACACAGACTTATTTACGAGTTTAAAATGGCTAAAACGCAAAAAATGGCATGTTCTAAAGTTCTAAATCGCCCAACTTAATCTAGAACTGGCTGCATCTATTTCCTTACTAACAATAGCTTTACAATTATCTAGATCAAATAAGACCGACTAAATCCGGAAAACACTAGAGAAAAGTGGAAGAAAGATGGAAACTTTCTTCTAGATTTGTTTAGTCTTACCTGGTCTTTTCTAGTCTTGTCTTATCTGCGCTAGTCTGGTCCAGTTTTATTATATATAATATATTATTGAACCATTTTTTATTTTGTATAAAAATGAATAACTAATATTTTATTCTGTATATATAATTATAATGTTATTACATAGGACCAAATAATAGTAAAATAAGCTTTAGGTTAGAAAAATTGTAAAAAACTTTGTAGTTTTAACGCTACTTACAGTAAAATTTGAGAGTGAATGCATTATTTAGCATAAATATTTATACATCCATTCATAGTACAAATTCACTTATACTAATGCGACTACTTTCTGTAGCCTGAAAATATTAACATGTTGTCAAATTTCATGTTTGAAAACATCTCTGTCGCTCTAAACAGGTATACCTAGTAAATTAGTGTATAAATTATTATCAATTTTAGACAAGGAAAACGTAAAATGAAAAATGTATATAAAGGTAGATTGTTACTCAATTTTGAAACAGAACATCTAATTTGGTCCCTCATCACTGAACTTATCCACATCCCGTCGAATATCAGTAACATATGCAAATTTTCAGGTTTCTATTATTCAAATGCCCTCACTAAATCGTCCCTTTAGTTTCAACTATTTACTAGCATCACAACATTTTTCAGGAAAGTGTTATATGATCTCCTGGGTCTATATTGCTCAAAACTTAAAATTAACCGACGAATTTTAATTTTCAACATGGATTGTCATGGATTACCATTTTTATTAATTTGTACAAAGTTATTGAAATAAGCTATAAAACTAGATAGAAACTCTGTAAAGTTATTAATTTGTTTCCGTTTGTTTGTAGTGACTGTTTGTTTCCACCGCACTGTTACCATTCAACAAAAGAAAACAATTTGTAATTCTCTCGAAGCTTAATTGTGTTTTATGAATACGAACGTCATCGCCGAAGAAATGTGCAATCAATTCGAAAATGAATCCATTTATTGTGACAATGCGCTCAAATGAACGTATGTAAATGCGGCGAATTTGTGAGAAGCGGATAAAACTGCATACGATTCTGAGAATTGCGTGGATTTTGCTATGTTATATTATGCAGTAATGGGAGTCTTAGAAGTGGGAATATTATTTTTCGACCTCTTTTATTAAAAAAAAGGAACTAATCCGGAAAATTTACATTCAGTCTCTGCAGTCCAAATTGTCTGTATATTAAAAACGTTATTGCATAGTCAGGTTATCACACTTTTTCTATTTTTTTTCTATTAATGTCATTTTAATGGGAAGCATATATATTCACCTAAGTCAATACCAATTAATTGAAAATGAATATGCAAAACTGCATAATTTAGATGTAATAATTTCTACGGATATTTTGCAAGCGGTCAAATATTTGATTTCATCCAAGTCCATTCAACTGTCAAAATATTAATTGGTGAATTATTATTTGGCACAAGCATATCATTAATTTTTCTATGAATTTCATTCAATTTGCAACTAAAACTAAAACAACGTACAAATATGTATGGGAATTACATCATGCATTGAATGCCCGTTATCCCTTCTCATTAATCGATAACCAACTACAAATCATGAACCGTTAAGACTAAGCTATTCACGTCAAAGCCGAAGTAAATGCAGATAACTGTCGATGTATGATCAGCACTTAATCGCTCTCCCATTAGTCGATCACCAACAACGGATTAACAACTGTTAAAACTAGGCTATTCATGTCAAAGCCGAAGTAGACGTAGATAACTTTCGGTGGATGAGCAACACGTGTTTATCTTCCCACTGGGCAATCAATTATAACGAATTATAATTTGTTAAGATCTGTTAAACTTCTTAACTTCTTAAAAGCGAAATATAGCCTGAATATATAAATATATACAACCTGTTCGTAGCTTTATAATATTAAGTCTTATTAAGACTACAAAATAAATCTCATGTTGAAACAACTACTTCCCTTGCTAATACCACGCAGGATATTAAATTATACAACATACATTTTCATGCTACTACTAGGCCCCAGTCCACTTTCGCGGCACTAAACGAGTACTAGATAAATAACATTGTTTCTAAGATCGTATCTTCTATTTAACTTTCGTGAATAAGCCATCTGCAAACGCGTTTCGAGATTTATCTCTCATCAGTGCGGCTTTGCTGTTTTGAGTTATAAATTTAAATACACTTACTTAACACCTCGTGGACATGACTGATAAGGTTAGGTTTTAATTTGACGTTTGTGTAGAAAGACATGAGCAGGTTTAAATAATATTTTACTAATGGTGAAACCATACTCTATAACGTTAAGTTTTATTAAGAAATATATAAAGTATATATGTAGAATACATATTGTAGAGTTACAAAATGCTTGAATATATTAAGACTTATTGTGCTACGAACAGCTTGAATAAATTTATATATTCAGGTTATATCGCTTTTAAAAAGTTTATATGATTATCTATAATTAGTATGGTTTGACCAATATCTTCTAACATCGTTTAATACCACTGTTGCAAACCAAGAAAATCGGAAGATAATTTTTGCTCCACCTAGTAGTTTCAATTCTCTGATATGCAAGACTCAGTGTTGTCTATTCTTGTTGGTGTAAAATTGTATTTATCTGTTTACTTAACTAGTCCAATTACTCGGTATTGTACTACTGCAGTATTACTAATTAGTCAGCACTAGTCTAAGTACTCACGACTAATCTAATTACTTAGTATTAGATGCTATTAGATGCTACTACTCAGTATTAGAGGTCCGATGGTACTAGAGAAAAAACAATTAATTGATCGCTTGCAAAGTGTGAAATGTACCCAAAATCTTAATCTTATTGTTTGTCTTCTGTTCGCTTTCTATTACTAGTCATGTCTACTTACTCATCTCTGTTATATCCGAATATTCAAGATGATCTAATAAGTATATTCTCATTGGAATTTTTTATTGTCGACATATTGATATAATATGTGAAGTTTTCGTTTTGTATTGATTATTTTAGAACAGAATGTCGGTTTGAAAATGTTTTAAACAGAATGGATTTTTTTTCGAATTTCATTTGGTCATTTGAACGTAGCGCTCTGCAAATAAATGACTTAATTATGGGCAATGAAACCGATGCATAAATAAAGCAGTCTCGCAACATTTTTAGAATTAAATTAGATTGAATCTAATTGGACGAACTGTATATTTTTAGTATAAATAAAAGTTAAAAAAGCAGAAAAAAATATTTTTTTTAGTTTAGTTAATTAAATAAACTACATTCTGCAAAATGATGAATAGTTGAAATAGGATGAAATGATGAAATATGTGTGACTGGTTTAAACAATACTGGTTTCCTCACGTCGAATCTTTTTAATTTAACATTTAATAAAATTCTGTTCCAAGAGATCAATTGAACTTTTATTATTCTACCTTCTATCAGATTAACGTAGTAAATATTCGCTCATAAAATAAGAATTGAAAGTATTAGCTATTAAAATTTAGAAGAACGGGCGGTGCACGACAGGTGCCATTTTAACTATAAAAAAGATTCATATCTTGTAAAAAAACACAAAACTCTGATCAATAATAAACAAAGAATAGAGTAAATTCAAACTGTTATAGAAAATAAATTCATTTTGCGATGACAATTATCATTATTCGAGACAAACTCAGATTTAAAATTACTTAACCCTCTGAGTACGTATTTATTTATAGAATGCACGCCTAGTGAAACATACTTATGCATGACGAGTCTCAGCCGTCAAATGTACCCAAAGTGTTAACATGCATTAAAAATGAAACTGCGTTAAGAACACATTAAAGTAAATAAGTAGATTCGCCCGTGTCCTATAGTGATTTCTCATAGTTCTTCTAACATTCATATAATAAATTAAAGTCAAATAAATTGTAGAAAAAACCAAATCGTGTTTGAAATATGTCCGTATATTTACTTGAGATAGCTACTAATTATACAACCGATTTTATTGATAGATCTAGACTTCTATTATCTGTTAACATGATGATGGAAGGTTTAAACAAAAGGCATATAAAGGATCAAACAATAACGTAAAGGGAATAATTCAACAGAAATGAATAAATAACAGGGCGATATAAAGTTATTATACGTCAAAGGATTTCGAGTACAAATAACGCGGAACGTATTTGCGTTCGATGGGAGCTTTTTATTGGAGGGCGTTAAATAAATATGGTTTCACTAACAATAAAAATTGCAATCAATTTAAACTTAACTACGTGCTTTTATCGTTCGAACAAAACGCGCAATTTAGAAACGAATTACATTTAACATCGAAAAACTTTACAAAATTATATATAAGACAATAAATCTATCTAGCTTTATAATTTTACAGTAGTTTGAATAGTATTTTCTGCATATTCTTGTCAGCCTAGTATTATCTGTCTTGTTAGTTTAGTCATGTCTGTGTAGTCTAGTCTGTCAGAACTTGTCTGTCTAGTCTTGTCTGTCTAGTCTTGTCTGTCCAGTCTTGTCTGTCCAGTCTTGTCTGTCTAGATAGGTTGGCACGTAGTGGAAAATTCAGAAAATATGAGCGACCACTTTACAATACGGTTTGATATGGTATCATCTGAAATGCCGAAAACAGCAATGCAAATTAAAGGATGGTCAAAGGGGTCGGCTAAATGTGGAAATATGTTCTCGCATCAAGAAGAGGAAAATGGAATACAACCGTATAATCTTATCGAACGTATTAAATGGACATGTGAAACCTGCTTCCCCCGGGTGCGGGTGCGCATACTGGTGCGGAACCAACAATAGCGTCAAAAAAGACTATGTATACATAATAGAAGACTACTAGTTAGAATAAATAAAACAGCTGGGAACTCTGCATAGAAAGAGGTAGCCCGTGAACCATACAGAAAGGCCCGACACGAACTGAAACTGGTTATCAGTAAAAAGAAAAAAGAAGCTTGGAAACAACTATGAAATGAACTGGAGAACGACATCTGGGGAAAAGCCTAGCAGATTATCCAAAATAAATTAAATTTGATTCCACAAATGACCCTGACGGACGCTGAAACTCTGAAGAAAGTGAGTAAGCTCTTTCCGAGTCATCCAGTTAAAGAGTGGTCGGAAGTAACGGTACAGGAAGAGGAGATAATACCAATCGAACTAGTCTAAATCATGGTAGCGGCAACTAAACTCAGACCAAAGAAAGCAAGCGACCCGGATCACATTCCACCGGAGATAATCAAAGCCGTCGCCACGAACAACCCGAGAATCTTTGACAAGTTTATGAACCGCTGCCTTACGCAAGGTATCTTTCCGGACACATGGAATACACCTCCATTGACACTTATTAAAAAGCCTCAAAATGATCCCCTAGCACTGACTACGTACAGGCCAATATCCTTATTAGATACCACAGGAAATCTGTTGGAAATACTGATAAAAAACAGACTAGAGATGAAATTAGAGCCGACAAATTCTCTCCATGGGAACTACTTTGGCTTTAGGACAGGTAACTCCACTATCCATGCATTGATGAAAGTAAGGGAGGTACCAGTATAGTTAGAAAAAAGGCATTTGAAAATAGACAATACTGCGCAATTGTCACGCTGGATATTGAAAATGCCTTTAATGCCCGCCATACACGCTACGGTCTACCGGAGAGGTTACATGTGCAGCTTGCCTGCGCAGATCAACCGTACGCAAGAAACGGCACAGGTCTATTCCCACACACGCTTCGGTCTACCTGCGCAGGCAAAAATGCGCAGGAAGACTTCTCCGGTAAATCGTTGTGTGTATGGCGGGCATAACTCTGCTCCCTGGGAAAACAAAATCTGCGCACTAAGTAATGCAGAGGTTATTGGATACCTCCTCAAAATAATACAGTCCTATCTCTCTAATAGGTATATTGTAACGACTGCACGGGGCACGTAGAAGGACCACGGAACCCTGCGGCACTGCACAAATACCGCAGGGATCCGTCTTTGGTCCGATATTATGGCTTGTCTTTTACAACAAAATATTAAGAACAGATATACAAACGGGTGTAACACTGGTAGCATATGCAAACGACATCATTGCTGTTGTGGTATCTGCTCGGACCTCACAGATCCTGGAAGAACGCGTAGGACATGCTATAAACAAAATCAGCCAGGAAATGAGGGAAATGGGTGTCAAGCTCGCCTTTAAAAAAACAGAGACGGTCCTCTTAGCTGGGCGATACAAGAAATCCTAACAACTAAATTAGAAGGAATGCTGGTCCATAGCGTAAAATGTTTTAAATATATGGGTATACACGAGGACAAAGACATTAGAATGATCACAAATATTAAAAAGACATGCGAGAAGGCTAACACTACTCTGGTGGTTCTAGTAAGAAGTATGCCAAATATTGGAGGATCAAGATCGAGGAGTTAAAATTTACTTATTTAATAAATATTTAATACCATAACAAAAACTATGATTTCTTATGATTTTTTTTAACGAATGTCGGAGGGAGCCTCCAAATATCAATTGCCCCGGGCCTCGCATTTTCTCTGAGAGGCTCTGCTTGCGTATATAGTCTTTTCTATATGTTTAAACACCTAGACATAAAAGATACGAGGGAATGCTGGAGAGTATTAATCGAAAGTTGGCAATACGTATAGCTGCAGTCTAGGATCTCCTTCACCATGGGCGTACTTGCATTTGCTGCAATACCACCCATTAAGCTAGGCGTTCAAGAAAGAATTTGCATCCACGATAGAGGGAGGCTAGCAAAACCGGAAGCAAGTGAAATAATGTTGAATACTTGGCAACAAAGATGGACATAGTTTACAGGGTAGACAAAAACCTTCATTAAAGATATTTACAAGTGGAGCAATAGGAAGTGGGGTGACTCATACTACCACTTAACCCAAGCATTACCTGGACTTGGCGTGTTCACCACATATCTGATGAGAATTTGAAAGAGAGAGACCGACGAATGCTGGTATTGCGGAGCTGAGGTGGTGGATTTTCCAGAACTTACTCTATTCCAATGCCCGATGTGGGATCAGATAAGAAGTGTTGCCCACAATAAATGCCAAGTGCCAGTGCTCCTCCAGACGAAGGAGAGCTGGGACGCTGTAACTAGTTGTAACTAGAGTTGCTGCAGGAGATTATGAGAGGAAGGAAGGCTGAAGATCAAAGTAAGAAGAGCAAAACAAAATACGACAACGCTCTCCTCGAAGTAATGCTTGATGAGCTTCGGGGCGAAACGGGAAGTCTAACAGAAGATCTCTCCAGAATGGTTAACTTATTCTGTACAGTATTTTCTTGCAAATAAAAAAGTCAGTATTTTCTGTCTAGTCTTGCCTGTCTACTGGCAATACGAAAATAGGACCTATAAAATTCAAAATTAAAAAAGTGGACATCACACCGAAACAAGAAGTCAAGTACCTAGGCATCACTATTGACCGGAAACTGTCTTTCAAAGCACACCTTAAGAAAGCTACAGAAAAATACCTAAAAATTACATCGGCCCTAGGAAAATTATTGCCTAACACCGGCGGTCCGAAAAGCAGTAAAAGAAGACTACTGTGCTCTGTGGTTCACTCGACCATTCTCTATGGAGCCCCGGTCTGGGCTAGAGCAATTGAAAAGGGGTACATGAAACAGATGCTCACCTCTGTACAGAGAAAAATGGCCATCAGAGTATGCAGTGCATACAGGACTATCTCCAGGGAAGCTGTGTTGGTGATTGCTGGCATCGTCCCGATAGAGTGCAAAATCCACGAGATAGTCCAATTATATAAGACAAGGAACTGGGCAAATAGGACAGAAAGACAAAAAAATGCAAAGAACCAAATACATGAAGACTGGCAAAAGTCATGGAGTATGTCCAAAACAGGACATTGGACCAAACTATTTATCCCAAAACTTAAACCTTGGCTAACACGGAACCATGGTGAGATAACTTACCATCTAACACAAGCCCTCAGCGGCCACGGATGCATCAGGGAGTATCTACATAGTTCTGGCAGGGCAAGTGACGCAATGTGTGTATACTGCCGCGACGTGGACAGTGCACTTCATACTGTGTTTGAATGCAGTAGGTGGATATCCGAGAGGGACAGATGGAAGGAGCAGACCGGCCTCATCCTAGAGGTGCAAACACTGTTAGACGCGATGCTGAAATCACCAGAGGACTGGACATACACGGAGACAATGATACGTGACATCCTGACACAAAAAGAACAAGACGAACGGACAAAAATCAACTACAAAAAGGAATACCAAAACTATAGAGCCAATACTATATAGCCAGATTCTCGAACAACTAGGGCGGCAAAAAACCGTCCGGGCTGCTCACCCTGAAGGAATGCGCAAGCGATACCGGGGTGGCGTACTTTTTTAAGCCAAGTGGAAGTAGGTGTTTAGTGAGTGAGAGCCTCACACACAGGCTGGTAGAGCTTCCCCCAAACCACATAAAAAAAAGTCTTGCCTGTCTAGTCTTGTCTGTCTAGTCTTGTCTATCTAGTCTTGTCTGTCTATTGTTGTATGTCTAGTCTTGTCTATCTAGTCTTGCCTGTCTAGCCCTGTCTGTCTTGTCTGTCTAATCTTATTTGTCTAGTCTTGTGTGTCTAGACGTGACTGTCTAGCCTTGAGTGTCTAGCCTTGACACTCTAGTCTTGTCTATCTAGGCAGCCGCCAAAGGTATGATGGTATCCTGAGCGCTGCACAAAATTATTCCCAATGCACGTAGCCCAAGATGCAACAAGCACAGACTGCTTAGCATGGTTACAATCCACTATGTTTTACGCCGCCCCAACCTGTTGAGCTAAAAGCATGGATAAAGGAATGTTCTGAAGCTAGCATCATTACAAATAAAAACTGATGTGAGGGTATGTAGCGCAAATAAAACCATTTCCGGAGAAGCCGCCTTAGCAATCGCAGGCATACCTCTCATACGCCTCCTAGTAAAGAAGAGAGCTGAATTATACGTGAATGGTAGTAGCAGGCAAGTAAGAAGAACAGCTAGAAAATAGTTTCTACAGGAATGACAAAGAAGATGACGGAGAAAGCTGGTCATTCCAGGCATCTCGACAGTGCGACAAATTATCCCCTAACACAATTCCTCTCAGGTCACGGCTGCTTTCGAGACTTCCTGCGTCAAACACGAGCCGCCGAGGATAACCTTTGCAAATATTGTGGCGAGATAGACTCGGTACGGCACATCATATTTGAATGCTATAGGTGGGACGTTGCAAGAGACAAACTAGCAGGTAGTGTGGAGATGCCGTTCGAACCACGAAGGACAATGAGCTATATGTTGGACATCAACAAAAATTGGGAGAGGACTGACAGGTTTGTCAAAAATGTTATGTCTTCCAAAGAAGATGACGAGGAGAAAGATGGATGAAACGCCAAAGAAACCATCACACAGAGCAACCAAGTTAAATCAATAGCTAACCAGAAAAGACACCAATCAACTATACATTCATCACACTGAAGACATGCTAAACGCGGTTTCGGAACGATTGGCGAGGTTCTTAAGAGCCACTTGTTTGTATAGCTCCCATCTGCTAAAAAACAAGTATTATCTATCTAGTATTGTGTATCTAGTCTTGTCCATTTAGTCTTGTCTATCTAGTCTCGCCTGTCTAGTTTTATATGTCTAGTCTTGTCTGTTTAGTCTTTCTGTTTAGGACGCATATGATAAATAGCCGGATAGCAAAAGACATATCTCCCTACAACAAGAATGATAAGAAGCTATATTTGTTGCAGGAGTCTGATACTGCAATCTATACGGCAGACTGAAGTGCGTGAGGTCAATAGTGGTGTTCCACAGGGATTGATACTGGGCCCCACCCTGTGGAACGTATTATACGCGGGGTTTTAAGAGTGAAACTTTCAATGGGAGCCACGGTTATTGCGTTCGCTGGCGACCTAGCTCTAGCGGTAACATTTAAAACAGAACAGGGGCTGATTATAACGTTAGAGAAGAACTGCTAAAAGAATATCTGGAACGATGGGGGTCCAGCGAGAAGGGGCAATGTACAAAACTCCTTGTTCCAGACGTAGCCACTGGGGTAAACACAAAGCACGGCGAAACGAGTTACCACCTAGCCCAAGTCCTAACAGGTCACGGCTGTTTCAGAGACTACCTGTTCAATACGAACCGAGCATCTAACGATCTTTGCGTGTATTGCGGAGAGCCAGATAGTGTGAGCCACACAGTATTCGACTGCTGCCGTAGGCAGGATGAAGGACAGACAGTGTAAACGTAATATGAATAAATCCATCGGCCCAATAAGCGTAGTCTAGTTTATTTATCTAGTCTTGTCTGTCTAGTCTTGTCTTTCTAATCTTTTCTGTCTAGTCTGGTCTGTCTATTCATGACTGTCTGGTCTTGTCTGTCTAGTTTTGGCTATTTCTTTTTATCTGTCTAGTCTTGTCTGTCTAGTCTTTTATGTCTAGCCTTGTCTATCTAGTCTTGTCTGTCAAGTCTCGTCTGTCTATTCTTGTTTGTCTAGTCTTCTTTGCTTAGTTTTCTATGTCTAGTCTTGTCTGTCTAGTCTTGTTTGTTTAGTCTTGTCTGTTGTGGAAGCAAATACTGAATGAGTGAGGAAAGTAGAAAGTGTAGAGTTTGTGGTACAGCAGAGGATATTTGGAAAAAACTGCATCGACGAGTGTACACGAGTTAATTGGAATAAAGGATAGAGTATGGAAGGGGGGAAATGTTTGGAATGTGCGAATGAAAGGAGTAGTAAGGAAGGATAGGGTTTGGAATTGCTGAGACGGGTGAAAAGATGGAAAGAGTAAACAGGTAATAGTGCTACCTTTTCTGTGTAGAATATATTTCCGTTTATTTTATTGTATTTAGTGTTGTTTTTTTGTTTGGGCCTTGCCTTATAGTTAAAAATTGTATGTATTGATATTATGCTACTAAGTAAATAAATAAGTGTATGCTACTCTGTTTAGTCTTGTCTGTCTAGTATTGGTATGTGTGGTAAAATGTAGATTTGTTTGATAAATCTTGATCAGCACATTTACACAAATATATGTAATTACAGTATTTGTCGTTACAAGTTGGATTGTTTTCCAGCAGGGATTGTGTTACAATGGATTTTGATAGCGTTACAAGTATGCAGGATGGAGTGCCGGGCGAAACCGAGATCAACACGGTTGTTAATTAATGCGACAGGCGCAAAAAAACCTGCGATAAAAGGGAGAGTAGAATAGAAAACTGTGTAACAATTAAAAGTGGACTCTTTTGATTCAAAGCGTTCCTCTGTTTACCGATTGCACATAAAATCGTGCCGGTTAATAGCTTCCGCGCGTAATTTAAGCCGGTGAAATGCAACGTTTTGTATTTATGTTTATCATTAATTTTACGGGGAATATGTTTTCCGCCGGACAACTGGAAATTATGTTTAAATGTTGCAAATGAAATAGAAACGGTGGATAGCATTAAAAACTGAAGCAGAAACTATGATAATAAAATCTATTTAATCTTTTTTCAGTTTTATTCCAAACATGAAACTACAGTGGACTATCGTGTAAAGCGCTCCGGCAGAACGCGAATTTGTTTAATAGTCCCGGATAACGAGTAAGATAAATTTAACATTTTCATTTTTTTTTTTTTATTTTTTGTTTAGAAAAACTAATGAATACTTGTGGTTTATATATGAACAATGATTTAGAAATAGACTTGAACTCGTATAAATAGATCAGGTGATTTGATGATAACGCGATTTTCCAATTATGCGGAACGTATCCACCGCGTTGTACGGGAGTCTAGTGTACTACAACACTATTCTGCTCGAACTTGAGAATAATAAATGCAGAAATCATAACACTTATGTTAACACTTACAATAAAAATACCCACAACGCGGTTTAACTTCGGGTTTAACTATCTATAAATTTGGTTTAAATATAAATAAGAATCTTATGGATATTGATTTCTTGGTTGAATGAAACTTATTCATTTGTGTGTAAAACTTGATGTTTGTCTTGTAGCTTGTCAACAAAATAAAGTAAATTTAATTTAAAGTGCCATCACAAAATATTTCAATATTCTAAAGTTGTAGGAGTCGAATTGAATGGTGGTGCGGGAATTTTCATTATGCGAAAATTTCACCAATGCATGGTGATATTACTTGTCTTAATACTCGCTACGTCTATATAGTTGATATTAATAAATTTTAATTAATCCGTTTAACTGATGGGTCTATAAAACCTAGAAATAATTAAATTATATTGTCTGGATGCTCTTGAGAATTATTAAACAGACGTACAATAAAGTCGAATCCCAAAAGGTTCATCCTAAGTAAAAAGCACATCAAATGTAATTATGTAATGGAAATGTTTCATGAAAATAATTCAGAATTATGTTAATATCTTCTTTTAAAGAAAATTGCAGTTAATATTAGATAAAGGTAATATTCTTAATTAATTTAAAAATAATTGATTTTTGCATTAGTAAACTATCCTATATTAGGGATGGATTTGTGATGAGATGAAAGAAAACATTATTGATTCCGAGAATATGAAGGTTAAATAAACTTTTTCAATAAACAAATTGCATGAAAATCTAATAACTGCATTTCAAAATTCTATAATTTTAAGCGTTCACAAATTATCGACTTTGTTCTTTGTAAATCATTCACCAAATTATGCCTCAGCTCATTTTTAGATGTCAAATCTCGCCGCGGCACCGATGTCTACAGCGACCGCTATCTTGTTATTAGTACGATCCCGCGTAGTCGGAACGGCGTAGAGGAGCGTACGAAAGTACGACACACAAAAACTGCGAGACCCTGCCAAGGCGGATGAGTTTCAAACGCGATTTAACACAAACTTCGCGGAGGTCAGAGAAATGTTTACATGGCGCAACATTGAGACCGCGTGCAAAAATGCGGCGGAGGAGACGCAGGGCTTCGTATAACATCAGCGAAAGCCTTAGATACGAGACCTGGTGGTGCATTGTGCAAAGGATAGTGATTCATCATCAGCTTTGGCTCCACAACGCATTATGGGTCTTTGGTCTCCTCTAGAATTTTTTTCCATTCTAATCTATTCCGGACCTTAGTTTTCCATCCGATCACCTTCATTGCTATTAGATTCTCCTGCACTTGATCCAAATATCTTATTTTTAGCCTGCCCCTTGTCATTTTCCCTACTGGTCTTTGTCGTGTAATAAGTTTTGCTGGCTCTGAATCCTTTATTCGCCCGATATGTCCTATCCATCTTAATCTAGCTATTTTTAGTATATTACGAACTACATCCGTGTGTTCGTAAAGGTGGTACAGCTCATGGTTGGTCATATGTGTCTTAGAATCTCTCTTTCGAAACATCCCAAAATTCTTTCTTCCTCCTTGGTTAGGGTCCAGGTTTCGGCTGCGTATATCAGTACAGGTCTTATTAGGCTCCAATAGATTTGGCATTTGGTTCTTCTGGATATAGTCTCGGATTTTAGATGTCGTATTAGTCCATAATATCTTTTATTTGTAAGGTATAATCTTCTTTTATTTTTTTGTTGCAGCTGTTAGTGTTCGCAATTTAGGAGCCCAAGTATATGAATTCCGATACGCCTTCGATGTTACGTGTCCCGACAGGATAAGGATAGTGATTATTGGCCTGATAATCCAGTCGTTCACAGAAGGAGATAGAACATCTTCGTGGTAACATGCGCGGAGTTTACTATGGAATACACAAGCTCAGTGAAGAAGGGTTTAAACAACTACCCCGATTAAGGATCGCATCGGTACCGTTCTTGTTACTGAAAATGAACAGCTTCAGCGGTGGAAGGAGTTTTTGAACGATTCGCCTAACGACGTCGCTGAGGCCAGCCCCTTCCCCGTCAAGCACGCCGCAACCCGAGACGCATCCTCTCCACCAAACCACCTGATAGACAAGATATTGCGAGATTGCGATAAGAAAACCTAAATATCAAAGTTACCGGGGTCGGATAATTTGGCCGCGGAGCTTCTGAAAAGCAACTCGGGCGTCCTGGCGAACGAGCTAAACCAAATCATTCGTGAAGCGTGGTTAACCTACAGAATCCCCGACATTTGTAAAAAAAGTGTCATCGTGACGATACCCAAGAAAGGCGACTTTAGCGATTGTAATATTTGGCGAGGCACCACCCTCCTCAACTCGATGGAGAAAGTCTTGGCGTTTCCAATACATGTCATATTTCGCCAACTGTTAACAACCTTGTGGCAAAAGAGCAAGCTGGATTTAGGCAAAACCGTGTTAGGTTTTTTAGGCAAAACTCATGTGTGGACCACATTAATATCAACACGCTCTGAATCATAGTTGAACAATCTGTGGAATGGAGGTTTTCTTGGAAGATGAAGGCTCTCTTCCTTCTCTTTGTCGACTTCGAACTAGCCTTTGACACTATATCCAGAACCGCCATTTGACACGCGCTGCAAAACCTAGGCGTACCGGAAGTGATTGTGGAACTCATCTGCGAGCTCAAGGGACGCCGCCTGCAGTGTTTCGGGTCAATGGAAAATATAGCACCAAATTCAACATCCCCAGAGGAGTACGTCAATGATGTGTACTGTAACCTCTGCCTTTTATGGTCGTCCTTTTATAGTGTGATAGTGCAAACCAACATCGAGGAATACAATGGCGTCCATACCAACGGCTCAATGATCTCGACTATGCTGATGACATCCTGATGATAAACACAATTCCCTCATGCAGTTAAAAATGGAAAGACTGGTTGTCAATGCAAAAATGGCCTCCGAATGGAACCCCCAAAGTACGTGCCGCACTGGCCGTCGGCGAATTACATGGATGATATACACCATCAACAAGAACGTATGAATGGCGAGAGATCAAGAAACTGGCACAGGATCGACGGAAAGGAGGGAGTTTGTTTCCGCGCTATGCTCTTAACTTTACTGGCGGCTTAATTTTACTAAATTTTACTTAATGTTACTTAATTTTATTTTTTTTTTGCGAAAAAACAAGGAAAGGAAAACAAATAATATGCATTATGAAATTTCTTTGAAATTCTTAAATCAGAAAAATCGCAAAGAAAATTCCACAGCTGTGTCAATCGATCTTGATTTATATCAGCTTGACGTGTCAGATTATGTATAAAATATTCAAAATTAGGAAAACGTTTCGCTAATAGTACTTTATGATACAAGTGTGCGAAGAAGGACTTTTGTGCATGAATTACAAAGTTGAATCGCAATGAGTATTCAAAAACCTTTCACACACGTATATTATATATTATACTATCTTCGAAGAATGTTAAAATACCGATAAAACTGAAAAATTGTAATTTTGACAGACGAAATACTTCAAATCACTTCAGAGCACAATAGAAAAGTTAGAACTAGGAATTACAATCTCGGTATACCGAGGTCCCGAAATACCGAGATCCCGCATGATTTAATTAGTCCTGCTCACTGCGGGATTATAGTGTGGGATTCCGTGGGATTTACGAGATTGAACATATTTACGGGCACATCCTTTTCGATAGTAAAAAAGTAGCCTGTATGGTGGCAAAAGATGGGCTTTAAGCGTTTTTAAGCGTTTTCGTAACATCAGAGAATTTACGAGAACCTTTTAAGAGTAAAGGACATGTACTCCCTAGTTCTTCAACCACTATTCGAAAGATGATCATGAACTACGGTACGACCATTATAATGAAAATTATACTAGAACTCAATGGCCGTTTTTGTCTAACGTTCGATGAATGGTTGTCTACTGGCAACCGGAGGTATATGAAGTAGCGTATACCAGCTGTAATAAGTATTGAGATATTAAAGAAGAAGCTAAATGCATTCGACGAAATGGTGAAGGTGTGGTCGTAAATATTCATTCACACACATCAGTTACGTCACATTTCAGTCAACGTTACGAATTAGAACCGTCGCCGTCTAGTCTCAGTCAAAATAGCGCCTGTATTAACACATTAAAGGTGGGTGCGGGAATTAGTACCCGTCTCGCCGACTGCTGTCTATCAGTGGGCCGGGTATTAGTACCCGTGCTTGGTATTAGTGCTTGAAAAGGGCATATGGCCATAAAGGAGTAATGAATTTAGTATTTATTTTCGAGATTATTTATTATTTAGCATATTTAATCCGGATATCGCCGTGCAATAAAATATTACCACTCATTCTTAATCTATCCGTCAGGGTTTTCAAACCATATTCAGTAAATTTTTTCTGTTAGGTGTGCCCTTGAGTGCACCAAATTTTGTTATGGCCTTTTCGGTTTTTCGGTGAAGGACTTGACTGTCATAGCATTAATGTTGGATGATGAAGAGGAAAATCAACTGAAGAAGAAAAGACGAAAATGAGTTCACGAGGTATGGGAAAAAAGGGAAACAGAAGGAGAATTTATCACTTAATTTAAAGAATTGATCGACGATGAATTTTTGTTTTTTTTAGTATTTTAGAATAACCGAAAACTGTGTTAACATACTGTACAGCAAATTAGAAACGCATTAAAAAAAAAAACAAGATACTCTTTGGCATTCACTGTTTCAAATAATTATAATTCATCATTTTTTTTAAATCATTATTTCAATTTAATGAAATCATCGGTATAAGGTTGAAACTGATGAAAGCAATGTTGTACTGTATCTTGGTCTTTTGTACAAGACCTGTTGGTGAATATTGAGTGGACATTGAAGACGAGGAAGGTGAAAGAAATGAAGAATTTAGTGTCTTGTTACGTTGATGAACCATAATTGCTTCATATTCGTATTTCTGAACATTGTTAAATAGGAGTATTTCTGCTTTAATTAAATGGAGATGGTATGGAGAAATTATTTTTATAGTTGCCACAATGCTAGCTAAAAAATATCGACTAGGTATTGAGATTGTAGTTGTTGTTTTTCATTTTTTCAAATTATATATTACATCAATTTACTTGAAGCTGTTGGTTTATTTTCTTTTTTATAACTGTTCTTGATTTAGATTGATTTGATACACATGATCCTCGCTCTAATCTTGACTATTCTGTAGAACATCACTTCCTAATATAACTATAACCACCAAGAGAATCATCATTTTCTTCCCTTGCAGTCCTTTTCTCTAATCGTCATGTTAAACTTCCTCGCTTTCAAGGATACTTTTAGATTCCCTATCCTCAAATGAACATTTTCATTTATATCACCCATTTTCAAATTAAAAAAAAATTATAAAAACACATCGTAAAGGCTCACCTACCAAAAATTACAAACTACAGGATTACGTACAGAAGAATTCGGAAGGAAAATTGGTTCGATAAGTAAGACTAGATGGAGCAATTTATGTAATATGATTGAATCTTTTAATAGATTGAAATTATATGTTGATAACGCTATTATTGATATTGGCCTTGGAACAAGTAATGATTACTGCTTTTCAGAACGTGACTTTCAACGTTTGCCTCTCAAAAGTTAAATTCGAAGGGAAATTAAGGAGTTAATCCAGAAAATGTTCAAAGTTTAGTTTCATCGAAGCTGATGATGATGAAATGGCTGTTTCTGTTGCTGTGGATGAAAATAATGTTCAGAGTGAAGCTTTTAATGCTGTCAACATGGGAGAGAACACGGCTACTCGAGCTCTGTCATTGCAAGTGGAGCTGGAGCTGACATCAGCTAAAGCTGAGAACTCTGACATGACAAATATTTGTCCACCGCCCCCTCGAATTCCTTAAATGGAAACCATCATAAAGAAGGAGATGACTCTCTATGAATCAGAAGGGTCGATGGGTAGATACTTAACGTTAGCTCATAATGCCTAAAGACTCTAGTGCCGACAAGCGTAGTAGCTGAGCGGACATTCTCGCTGCCTGTTTTTTGCCTATAAGATAAGAAGGAGTATGACTGACGACACTTTCGATTCCAGAAACTTTCACCTGCTACCCACGCTTTCTTCGCCACATACTCAACGTGCTCCTTGTTACTACATTCACTCCCAAACACATACTCTAAGTACATAAACTAATGCACTTTTTCTATCTCGCTTCCCTTCCATTCAAAACGCTCCTTCTTGCAGCTTCCGCCTTTCCTAAATCTTATCTATTTCGTTTTCCCGACATTTACACTCAGTTCTCTTTTATGGAAGAATCTTTCCAGCTGTTTAATCAATTCAGTCAGTTTTCCAATCATCAATTATTCTATGTTTTTCTTGAGAAAACACTTTGAAAATGTAAAGAAAATTTATTTTTGGATTTACTTTCTAATAAATATCTAAAACTTAAAGCATGCCGTTTTACTACTCACTCTTTACAACTTTTATCGAAAAATCCCGTTACATCGGGATCCCTTGTCATTGAAATTTTTTGATCTCGCCTATACCGAGATCCCATAGCGGCATGCGGGATTGGAAGCCCTAGTTAGAACGTTCAGCGCATCCGTGGCAAAAATTGCTAACTAGTAAAGACGCGCACGGGAATACGATTTGGTCGTTGTCTATATAATGTAGGTTACCCTAGATATATTCTAGATTAGGTTATGATTAAATTGAGTTATATTAGAGCCCGTTAAATCCAGACTGTGAGCCCGAGACTTCTTGATTCAAAATAAAACAGAGCAATTACATTTGAATACATAAGAAAATTTTCACTACGTCTATGTGTTTTTTTTTTAGTGATGCCAGTTTGCCATAGTAATAACAGAAACCGTTTAATAATAAAACTCCATTTAATTTACATTGGACATTTACGCACGATTTGGATACTTTTACACATGATTATAATAATAGCATCCTTCTCATACAATAATTTATTTATGAATGTGTTAATTGAATATAGGGTAAACTTAACTAATCATAGATATAATCATACCAACTTATTACTGCGGAACACAGCTTGAAAGTAATGTAAATATATTCAACTTTTCCGAAGCTCTATAATATCATTAAGTCGTTTTAAAACTATAAAACAAATTTCATGTTGAAAGACAACGATATTTGTGTTATTCTCTAAAACATAACCTATCCTCGATAGTCCAGCACATGATTTTCAAACTAATGTAAGTGCATTCCATTTTATAATTCAAAAGAGCAAAGCTGCACGAGATGATGAGAGATAGATCTCGAAACGCGTCTGCAGATGGCTATTCACTTGGTGTTAAATAGAAAGATCTGATCTTAAAAAACAATGTTATTTATCTAGTGTCTTGTTTTGGTGTCACAGAAGCGATCTGAGTCCTTGCGAATAACACAAATATCTATTGTCTTTCAACATGAGATTTGTTTTATAGTCTTAAAAATAATTAATGATCTTATAGAGCTTCAGAAAAGTTGAATATATTTATATATTCAAGCTGTGTTCCTGGTTGAATATATTTATATATTTAAACTGCGCTGTAATAAGTTGGTATTATTGTGTTCATTTTGGTGTGCCAGTAGATAAAATACTTTTGTTTGAAATGCTTTAATGTATTTATACATGTTGAGAACCATTTTATTTAAACCTTAAATTTAACACATTTAATCATTTTCAAAAATCACAATTCAATATTAGTTTGAAAATCCACTGTACGTTTGTACTATGGATTTCAAAACTTACTTTGACTATATTAATTTGTTATTATTACTTTGACTTCATACATTTTATATTTATTATGTAAAAAAAATCTACGTGTCAGCTGTGGTACGCGTGCCATAGGTTCGCCACCGCTGACCTATGTGAACCGTGGCGCCAAGACGAATCCAATGGTAACTTGTAGTGAAACTAACGAACACCAATACAAACGTCCAAGTTGAAATGTGGTTTAGACAAACACATGAAAATTTCGGAAGTAATCTGAAAATTGTTGGCCTTATCTCGATTATTAAAAGAATTTCGGTATTGATCTGATATAATGAACCCTTGAATATATTAATTAATACGTACTAGATGCATTAAATTCCCCGAAACGGAATTATTCCGATTGTTCATTCCGTGTTCAAACGTGGATGTACAAAATGAATTATTTCCATTATATGCGGCAGAAAATCCTCCAATCTACTTACACCCCCCAGACTTCGATTCAATAAACCTCTTTGTATGTGATCCTTTATGTTCGAATTCATTTGCAGGGGAAAAAGTTCCCTAATAATTAACGATGAAGCGAAATTTCAAAATCGATAAATTTACAATTACAAATTGGATCAAACTACCCTACTAGGAAACATTCTTATTAAAATATGATAAATATTTTTATGCGAATAAAAAGTATCAAATATTTTTATGCGAGGCAAGTAATGTTATTGGTTGAGCTACCTGACTTGGTACTCAAATACAATATATACGCTCGTCGCCGTTTGTTCCTGAGTGCATTATCATGTAGTTGTGTAGCTTTAAAATCCGGCATCTGTATCGAAATCACGAGCTTACGTTTACAATCCGATCAGAATAACGACACAGACAATGCCATTATCAATACAGTTCCTCCACTTCAAGTTTAAATCGGTTAGCGTCACCGGCTTCCCGCACTATCCGAAGAGATACAAAATATCATTATAGATATTAATATGCTAAGCGAGATATAAGAAAACTACATGCGATAAAGATTTCTAGGATACTCAACTTCGTATTCTCGTATAAATAGAGACATTGAATTATTTCTTTATATCTCCAATAGCTAAGCTATCTATCTAATCTTGTCTGTCCAGTCGAATGTGTCTAATCTTGTCTGTCTAGTCTTATTTTTCTTTCTCGGAGAAACTGGAGTCCTAAGGTTAGCAAGTAAATTGATATTGAGTTTCCTATATACAGTCTCCACTTTTTTTACGGGAAACGCGATGAATGGAAAGCAATAAGTTGGCAAACTATTGTTATAAAAGCATTTCTAGATTGCGTCAGTCTTTGTTGTATTCATATCGTTATAATGGTCTCGGGGATGTTAAAGCTGGTGGCAGTTGTACAACAGCGTTTACAGACAATCTTAGAATAACTGCTGAACGTAATATTTTATGCAACTAGTTTCGAATTTTAGTGGCAATAGTTATTTCTTGAACGGATTTTTATTATCAGCATTTTCTCCATTGATATTTCACTCATTATGTATTTATTACACAAGACTTGATTTAACAAACAGTATCTCTTGGATTTTGATCCAATCAATTTCCAAACTGAAGCTACAAAACAGTATATTGTATAATTAAAAATAGAGTATGATTTAGAACTGAGGTTTTCACAGATAAAAGCATTTACACTGTAAGGTTTTTATTCTAAATTTAATTTTAAGGTTCTAAATAATTTAATTGGTTGAACATCAGTTTTTTTTTATGAGTAGGATGGTTGCGACTGTTACTACGTGGTAATTCATACTTACATTGAATTGAAAAACTCACTATGTTTTCACTCAAACCATAGTGCAATTTTTCAATTAAATCAGTTTTTTAAATAACCTAAAGTACTCTACTTCTTTTATATTTTTAGGTAAGTGATTATATAATATTATACAGGATGGAGATATAAGGATGGAGAATAAGAACCAACGCAGAAATAGATGGAATACTCGAGGGAAGAGACATTGTGAGGCATGTGAAGGCGCAGAGGCTAAGGTGGTTCGGGCACATCAGGCGAATGAAGATAATTACATCGATTTTGTGTTTAAAGTTAAAAATTATCGCTTCATATATACAGGGTGGGCCATTTAACCTGACCACACCAAATATGTCGGATACCTTTAGAACAGTGTTTCTTAACCCTTTAAGTGAGCCGCACCCCTTTGAATCTGAAAATAGGTCTCCGCACCACATTGAAAAATGTGTTCCAATTTTTTGGTTTAGAAATATATTTTTAGCAAAATTTATTGTTTATTTAAAAAAATTGAACATTTTATATATCAAATACAAAACAATATTATTTTTATTAAGGGCTAGGCTATTGTCCCTAATTCTTCATAAAACTTGTGGAACGACGCTCCTCATCATTTGCATTTAAGCGATTTCTCGTTTTAGTTTTTATATGCAAAAGCGATGAAAATCCCAATTCACACAGATAGGTGGTGGCAAATGGTAAAAGTAATTGCAATGCTTCTTTCGCCAACTCTGGATAACGTTCAAACTAGGGTTTGACGGATTTTCAAACACGGTTTAAAAAAACCGGCAGAAAACCGGTTTCAAAGATTTTAAATTATGTAAAAAAATAAAGACACATTTTTACAATGTTGCACGTTACGTTGCCCAGTGCTTGTGCATTGTGCACTGCGCACGTCGAAAAGAAGTGTCTAACCGACATATTTTTTGTTAGTACATATGTGCAATATGTTGTTTTAGCATTTAATGATATGTTTAATGGTGCTTCTTATATGTGTAACGAATCTCAATATCCTAAACTTTTGAAACTTCATAAAGTCTTGGTACCGGTTCGTATAGCAGCTGAAGGCTTAGGGCGACGAGATACCAATTTCTTAACACGTGATTGTATATTTGAATTTCTGTTAAATAAACTAAAAAAAATAAACAATGGAATAAGTTTGAAATTATTATATGCTTTGGAAGAACGAATTCAAGAAAGAAGACAAATAGAATTAGCAACTCTCTTGCTGTGTTTACAAAATCCATATTTCCAGTTCAGCAAAGAAACTTCGGTTTTTGAAGCTAAAGAAAGTACACTAAAGTTTATTCAGCTTCAAAAACCGAAATTATTAAGTAATCTGGAGAGATATTGTCTAGAATATTTCCAAATTCTTATGTGAAAACATATTCTGATGAAGAGCAAAGCAAGGAAACCACTCATCAGTTTAATGCTTTTTAAAGGAAGCCATGGAAAAATCAATTCATAATATTTGAAGAAGTTTCTTGAAGACCCCGAAGAAAAACTTACAAATACAAAGACCCTGAATGCTGAATTCTCATTATTTGAGGCAAAGAATAAAAGAACTAAAACCTTTAAAAAGATTTGTTATTTGATGCCCTGAAAGCTACAAAACCAAGCTCAGTAGCTAGTGAACGAGTATTTTCAATTTCAGGCCATATTGTGTCCAAAATGAGAACAAGACACCTTTCAGTGGATACTTTATGATTTTTAAAAGCCTATTTTCTTGGAGGAAATAACTAAGGAGAAAGTTAGTGAAATAAAGATAAATACAATTTGAAATTTTTGTTTGGATTTTCGTTATTTTTTAAGTGCACAGTAATGTGTAATCCTAATTTTTTTTATTTTTACTTTGATAGTGATATCGTTTTTTGTTATTTTATTTCAATTATATAAAATATTTTTCCTTATTCTATTTTTTTGACAAAAATTCGAAAACCGACTAAAACCGGTTTTCTGGAAATCAGAAAATCGGTTTTTCAAAAGTCGACAAAAAGCTTTTTCTAAACCCTAGTTCAAACTGTGTACACCAGAATTGTTATTCTAATTGTTCGAATTCCATTTGAATATGTCCACTGTCTCGTATTTCAATAAGATCGTATAAATGGATCCAGTATCCATCTCCGAGTTTTGGTAATATTTCCGGTAGAAAAATATACATTCAACGATTCTCGTAATCGTTTCAAATGTATTACAATGTCGGGTATATATATTTTTTTCATTTTGCACAACAATTGAATCAAGCAAGGGAAAGTTTGCAAAATTCCCATTTTCAACTCGGCTTATCCAAATTTCTAGTTTTCTAGTTAATATATCTAATAATGCGATCCCGACTTTCGTGTTATTGGGGGATTACTATTGTTTTCAAATACTTTATTATCAAAAATTTAATAAATGACATTTAATAATTTATATTGTTAGGGGCTGTTCCCGGACCCCCAAAAATACCTTCCCGCATACCCCAGGGGTGTGGGCACCCCAGGTTAAGAACCACCGCTTTAGAGTGACGAAAAAATGTCAGAAGGGAATTTTACTGATTTCAATAGGCTGACACGGTGGTTATTTTTTTTTGTCGTAGTCGTAGTTTATGCGTCCTCAAGCTCATCAATGGTTTTTGAAATGGGAACATTTTATTTTTTTATCAAAATTGTAGCCACTATTCAGACGAATCCAGCGACCCATGATATCATGACCTTTGTTTTTTTTCTTCGTTTGTTTTAGTCTTGCCACGTTTCTTTTTGAATGGATTAACACTGCCCGTTTCACGGAATAAATGAATAATTCGATCGAATCATCGGCAAGGATGATTTCTGTCAGTACAATCTTGTGCATACAATTCCTACGCTCGCACGGAGCTTTTGCCGGTGTCATCATAAATCAGAATCATATCCACTTTCTCAAGTTGGCTGTACAATACCATTTTCGATACGGTTATTTAAAGTTATTTTCAATGGATACACTTGTCAAATCATTTCAAAGTCATGATATTATGAGTCGCTGGATTCGTCTGAATAGTTGCTGTAATATCTTGTTGAAAAAAAACATATTCCCATTTGAAAAACCATGGTTGACATTGAGAACGCATAAATTATGACCTTGACCAAAAAGAATTTTTAACCACATTTTTTCACTCTATCATTCTGTCACTCTAAAGGTAACGGAGATATTTGGGGTGGTCACGTTAAATGACCCACCCTGTATAATGCCCGGGCAGGGTTCATATAGTAGTTTCTTTGAATTTATCTTTGTAGGATCAGTTATGCTTTAAATTTAATAAGATCCTTAAAGCATGTTTACCAGCACTCCAAAGGATTATTCCAAACCGGGTGTGAGATTGGAAGTTCGCATAATACATCATTTTTAGAATTTTTGCACATAAAACATTTTGTAAAATTCTCAATAAAAATATTGACCTATTTATATGGAGAGATAATGATGTATGTGGGTTGTGCAATTCAAATTGTCATTGAAGTGGATACCTAAAATCTCCACACTTTGTTTTATGTGCAATACGTTCTTGTCCATTTCGATTTGTGATGGATAGTTTAGTCGGGAGCTGCTGGTTTTAAAATTAATTTATTCTTAGCGAACCATTATTTAATTATGATGAGGGCTAGTCGCACAGACAATTACTACTTTCATTTTCTTATTTATACTATACAAATCAAATCAAAAGGCTTTATTTCATTTAAACTTAATAAAGTCGGAACACAGCCTGAATACATAAATATATTCAACCCTTCCGGAGCATTACAATATTATTGAGACTTTTTAGGACTACCAAAACAAATCATGTGAAATTTGCCAGTCATTTACTGGGTGTCAGTCCACTCCCGTCGCACTAAACGAGAAATACAGAAAAATAACTTTGTTTTTAAGATCATGTCTTTCTATTAACTTAATTGGATAAAATTCTAAAATTCTTAAGTGAATAAAAAAAAATCTGTTAACTTAAGTGAAACTGCCAACTGCAGACGCGTTTCGAGATTTATCTCTCATCAGTGCAGCTTTGCTGTTATGAATTATAATTTTATAAACACTTACTTGAAAGCCTCGTGGTTGAAGTAACTGTTTGTCAAAATATAACTAAAAATAGCTTAGCTATTTTAGTTAGAAATACTATATATTGGTAAAACCATAATAGGGTTTTACCACCATATAGATGGAGTTTTCTCAGTGATTGTTAACTTATGTCGGGGAAAGATGTAGTGCTCTTGCCTGGAGTCCCTTTCAATATGTTTTTTTTTTCTGTTAATTTTTCAATGTGGATACCGGGTATTAACCCTTATAACACTGCGGCCTAGTGGCCTATTGTAGTTTGCCCACATTTTCACCTATAGGCCCAGAAACCTATATGTTATTATAAATTGTGCTAATTAATTACACATTTGTCTTCTGGTACAAATGCGGCCGACACTAGGGATAGAACTCGGGACCTCCAGACGTGTTAGCTCTAACATGAGACCACGAGTGTCACCACTACATCACTCGTGCCGACTTCATTTTGTTTAAGAAAATCTTTAAATAAATATCTGTGATTGGATAGAAACATTGTACTTTCGTACACATACGTTGCCGTGGTTGTTAGTACATTTGCCTCTTCAAACTTTTCTCTGCACGTGTCATTATATTTTAGGGATTGAAGAATGCGGATTTCTTGCTTTTGAATTCGAAAAATGTGTTTTATCTGCGATGCGTTACCACAGAATGGGATTCCAAAACGAAGGTGACTGTGAAAATTTGCTGTGTATACCAGCCTTAAAGTTTCTATGTTTACGTATGGTTTTAATTCTCAAAGCGTAAACAGGTTTATTTAGTTTTGTTGCCAGCTTTATTATATGGTCTGACCAATCCAGCGTATTGTCGATGTAGATTCCCAAAAATTTTACTGACTGCTGCATTGGTAACAAATGATTTCCTAGTTTAATCTATAGGGGATATTTTTATCGTGAATCATCTTATTTTTCAATTAACAGCGTTGTATCGTCTGCAAAGATTGCAATATTACAATGGGTACGATTTAGGGCCAACGGCTCTACTAGAACAAAATAAATTATGCTATTCACTATTAGAGTGCTATAAGAGTACTATAACGAGTGCTATTCTTAAAATAAATGATTCTTACAAGCTCTATTGTTTACAGATAAATTAATCTACAACGGTACATTTGAATGCTCACTCGACATACTAACAATGGTATCCGCTTTCCTCAAACAATCCCCAATTTAGGGAGATTTATCTAAGACAATATTTAAAATAAAAAGCTGCAAACAAAACTTGCATTGTGTTTCTCCTTGTCCAGGTATCTTAGTACAGTTCATTTGCGTGCCTAATTATTTTAATTCGGCTACATCAAAAGTTCCGAGTGTGCCGAGCAAATTGAATTTAGTTACGCGATTAAAATGAAACAGAACTCGCTATTAAACATTTAAAATTAATTCCAACTTGGAATGCTTTAAAAACTGGGAAAGCCTTTGCGTATTTCAACTTCTAAAGCAATTATAAATTGTTTCAAATATTCTAAAATTAATTTGAATATATTTTTGTAGTTACACTGAGCGAACTAGGTTAGGCAGACATGAACAGATAAACAAGACTAGACGGACAAGACTAGACAGACAAGGCTAGACAGACAAGACTAGTCCGACAAAACTAGATAGACAAGACTACACAGAAAAAACTAGAGAGACAAGGCTAGACAGACAAGACTAGGCAGAAAAGACTTGATAGACAAGACTAGACAGACAAAAATAGATAGACAAGGCCAGACAGACAAAACTAGACAGACAAAACCAGCCGGACTAGACTAGACAGACATGACTAGACATTTAAGACAAGATATACAAGATTTGACAGAAAAGGCTACATCGACAAGACTAGACAGACAACACTAGACTGACAAGACTAGGGAGAGTAGACCAGACAGACTAAATATACATGACTTGACAGACAAGACTACATCGACATGATTAGACAGGCAACAATAGACAGACAAGATTAGGCAGACTAGACTAACCAAACACGACTAGGCAGACAAGACTAATCGAAACAGTGTCTGGACTACTTCCAGAACGAGAATAGATAACATCTTCACAAATGGTACTCATCTCATGACGGTGGCTACAGAAGACACTACACTATCAGATCATCACATTATAATCTTAAACAGCATTGTAAGAAAAGCTACTCCACCTAAGGACCGGTTTACTAGAGCTTTTACGGGAGAAAATAAAAGATTATTTCATAAAGCACTAAATGAATAAACTTGGCAAGATATGTACTCCAAAACTGACTGTGATCGAAAAGCAGAATCGTTCATATGCACTCTACAACATCATTTCTGGAACTCCTTGCCTTTGAGAAAAGTGAAACGCTCATTATCCACGTGGGTCACGAAAGAGGTAAAAATATCTAGTAGAAAATTAAAGGATCTGTTCGTTCTCCAAAAAAGATTTCCAACATTAAAGTCACTAATAATCCCGATCCATAAGAAAGGTGATACTATGAATATTCAAAATTACAGGCCAGTTGCTTTAATTTCAGCTATAGCAAAAATCCTAGAATACGCAATGGTAAGCAGACTAATGCCCTTCATTAAGAAGCACGACATCATACCACAGGAACAACATGGATTCTGTAAGGAGAAGTCTACCACAACCGCAATACTACAATTATATCACCAAATTCTCCAGGAAATTGATAATAAAAATTGCCCAATGGGTATTTTCTGTGACCTCTCGAAAGCATTCGATTGCGTATCACACTCAAAACTAATGAATAAACTAGAAACCTATGGCATCAGGGGAAAATGTGGAAGACGGCTCAGATCATATTCAGCAAATCGAAGGCAATATGTACAAATCGAGAATTGCATATCAACAACTGTAAACATAGAAACGGGTGCCCCACAAGGTAGCGTTCTCGCCCCTCTTCTTTTCACACTATATATCGTAGACCTCCTACGTTATTTAAGCGGAGTTAAAAGTGTGTTATACGCTGATGATGCAAGCTTTATCATCTCAGAAGAGCCGGTGGAAAGAAGTGAAGTAGTAGCCAATAACCTTCTATATAACCTGAACAATTGGTTTTCAGCAAATAATTTTCATTTAAACACAGAGAAGACAAAGTATGTTACTTTACAAACGAAGAGTCGGGCCAAAGCTAAAGACTATTCATTAAAAATTGGTGATACGAAAATAGAAAGAAGAAGTAGTATTAAATTTCTAGGAGTACTTCTAGAAGACGAAATTCAATGGAATACCTACATCCATAATATTGCCTCCAAGGTAAATCAAAAATACTACATGCTAAAAATTCTACGAAATAACATAGATCTATAGCTATTGCTACGAATCTGCCACGCAGAGGTCCATTCCATTATCTCATACGCAATTATTATATGGGGGATAACACCACAACTAGATGTCGTCTTCAGGGCGCAAAATAGAGTCGCTATTGTGCGGGCTATTAAGGGTATATCGAGGACAACATCATGTCAGCCACATTTCAAAACTCTAAAGATTTTGACGGTTCCATAAATATACATCTGGGAAATATCATGTTATATTTTCAAAAATAAACCCTACTTACCAAAAAACACTCAATCTCAACTCAATCACTCAACTCAATCACTCAATATCAACCAATTTGTGAGATCAACACTCATACAATACTAGAGGCAGGAATCTAATACGAACACCATTTGCCAACTTAACGCTATGCAGCAAAGCACCCTCTCATATAGGAACCCATATCTTCAATAAGCTCCTACTCAACTACAAGAGGGAACTTCAATGAGATTATTTCGACAAAAACTTAAAATATACCTGATAGATAGATGCTTGTACAACATTAATGATTTATGACTTATTCGTTTACATCTGATAGCAAATAAATGGATTTGATTTGATTTGACTAACAACAACATAAGACACGCAACGCTTGCGTTAACCATTTTTTAGCAAGACTGGAAAAAGCCTGACGGAGAATATAATGCACAAAACGGAAAATAATTTACCAACCTATGTAATTTTTTTTTTTATTAATCAGAATACGCAATCCCTTGGAAACTCACAAGTCAGTGATACTTTACACATCTCTTTGTCAGTAGATAAAATTGAATTCATGTTAGAAAATAACAAAAATTGTTATATAACATGAATTGTTAATTCGTGGCAATTAGACACTTTCGAGATTAAGAACTTTAACCTAGTGGCTCACTTCTGCAGACCAGAAGGCTTACATGGTGGAGTTGCTTTCTTTTGCAAGGAGGGCACTGAAAGTACATTATCGAGAGACATAGGCGATATTGCTGAGCAATTCGTGTTCGAGTGTGCTGGTATTGAAACTTCAATAAAAAATGAAATATTATTAATTGTAGCGATCTACAGAGCCCCGCTAACTAATAAGAGACTATTTTTGGAGAAGTTACACGTCTTGTCTGATGTTTTAGCCAATGAAGATGCAATCAAGAAGAATGTCTTGAATCAGCAGTTCTTTTCCATATTAAAATATCTCTTTTAATGCTATTCCACAGACCGATGAAGTCAGCTATCCAAGTGCAAGATCGTGCCTTGACAATATAATAGTCAGTGTGAATTTTGATTATGAATTCAAAATTATTAATTTTCCAGTTTCGTACCATTATGCTCAGCTACTGGTAATAAAATCTAAAATGAGCAAGAACCAACCAATACTTTATACCTAAAAAAATATATAGCGAAGACAACAAAATGTATTACAGAGTATTATTGGAGAAAGCGGAATGGGACGATCTCCTGAAGATCAAGTGTTTCAACATCAATACTCAGTGGGAATTTTTTATTGAGAAATACTTTTTCTCACTCAACGAGGCTTTCCCGTTAATCCACATTAATACCAGACGAGCACAATCACGCGTTTTTGCGTACCCGAAGTTAATAGCTATCAAAAAAGACTTTTAGACCTTTAGAAAAAAGAACTTTATTGATACAAATAATAGCTCGCTGGAATTTTAGGTATAAGGTAATTTACAATAATTTACGTAGGAGATATTATAAGCTTTTGAGAAATGACAAAAAAACACAGTTTCAATAAACAACTGCAATCATCCTCTAACATCCAAAAAACTGTATGGAAAATTGTCAATAGTATCTCGCAAATTACAATTAAACAACCAATTTAGTGTGATAAGAACGTGTAGCAGATGTTACAAAAATTAATGATTATTTTGCCAGCAAAGCCTCAACCCTATCGGACATTCTACACCTAGACATACCCTAAAACAACATTATAATGGAAAATAATACCTCTATATTTCTAAAGCCAGTGTAAGAACTTGCTGACACAATAAACAGCTTAAAAAATTCGAATAGCACAGGTAATGATATACATATATATATATATATATATATATATATATATATATATATATATATATATATATATACTTTGTAAGTATAATTATAAAAAATTTAATTTCAAATATACTAAGTCCTCTAGACCTCTAGAGCATATCATTAACAATTCTTTTATGTACGAGTGTTTCCCTGACTTGAAAGTCAGGGAAAGTCATTGAAAGTTGCTCTTATCTTACCTATTCATAAATCGGGCAATAAAACTGAAATAGGCAATTATAGGCCAATCAGCATACTATCAACTTTTTCTTCGAGAAACTTGTATGCTCGACATTAATATCATTTGCTTACAAATTTCAATTGATTAACCAACAACAGCATGGTTTTATTAAAGGGAAAGGCATCGACACAGCCTGTTATGAGTTTATTAGTGGCATTATGAAAAATTTGGAAACAAAAAATGTTCTTATGGGTATGCTAATGGATCTGTGCAAAGCTTATGATCTGGTGTACCATGGCATACTCTTTCGAAAGCTATATAATTATGGAATCGGAGGGGTCGCACTTGCATTGGATAAAATCGTTTGTAACAAACAGAGTGCAAATAACGAAATTTACTAAGAATGGTATTGTTACATCCACACCAAGAGGCATAAACATGGGGTTTCCGCAGGGAAGTAGTATATGCCCCTTGCTGTTTACTCTGTTTTTAAATGACCTACCTCATGTATCCATAGGTCCACAAAATTCGCTAGTCAACTATCTAATCAACTAACTAATCTGTACAGGACATTGGCTTCAATGCCAATCCTGTCATGAGTTCGCTTATGGCCTGGTTTACAGAAAACAGGTTTGTTATAAATAAAGACAAAACTAATATAATACTCTTACGAACGAAGCAATGTACAGAAACATACCCTATGAGTGTACAACTTGGGAATGAAGATATTCAGACTCAGTTCTCTGTGAGGCTTTTGGGGCTTTATTTCGACTGTAACCTGGACTGGTCAATTCACATAAACAAAGTTTTAGCGAAACTTAATAAAGCAGTATATGCTTTAAGAAGACTAAGTAAATACATAGATCCAAGTTTTTTGAAGATGGTCTACTTCGCAAATTTTCAGTCCCATCTTAGATTTTCATCGATATTCTGGGGCAATGGATTTCAAATTAACACCATAATCAGAGCTTAGAAACAAGCACTACGCATTCTGCTTAACCTACAAATCAGAGAGTCTTGCGGGGGACATTTCTGCAGAAATAAAATATTAACATGCACAGGTATTTACGTATATGAAAGCGTAATATTTTTATTTAAACATAAGGATCTGTTCAATACTTTCACTAAGCCTTTTGAACGAGATATCAGACAGAACAAAGTAAGCTACGACCTTCCTAAACATAAATTGGCCATGACGGAAAGAAATCCACCGTGCAGCATCTTAAAAATATTTAACCTCCTCCCAAAGGATATCAAGAAAATTGGAAATCTAAAGACTCTAAAAACTGGACTTTTTAATTTACTGAATAATATAGAACCATATATATATATTGGTGAATTTGCTACAAAACTGAAAAGTATATAATGTTTTATTTCAGTGTGTATGATAGTACGTATGTATATATATATATATATATATATATATATATATATATATATATATATATATATATATATTCTTTATTAGTGAAATAAAATGATTTTAATTTTTGATTTTGACTAGACAGACAAGAATAGACAGACAAGACTAGACAGACAAGACTAGACAGACAAGGCTAGACAGACAAGACTAGACAGACAAAACTAGACAGGCGAGACTAGACAGACAAGATTAGACAGACTAGACTAGAGAGACAAAACTTGATAAACAAAACTAGACCGACAAAAATAGATAGACAAAACTATACAGAGAAGACTAGACAGACAATGCAAAACATACTAGACTGACAGACAAGACTTTATGAATGGTAGCGTAGCTGTAGTGAAGAAAATAACTTCTCTAGGGTAGTTCAGACAAATGGCCCCCCAGGAAACGAACGCTCTGGAACTGCTTTTCACACTCGGAGTGATGGTTGGATATATTTAAAATTGTGCTTCAAGTGAGTCTCTTTTTGCGCTTCCTCTCATAATTTTCTTTGTTGGTTATTTTAATGTAGATTAGACCCTGCATATTTTCTCAGTTTTCTTTTCTCTCGAGCATGTAACTTGTGATGTGTCTAGGTTCAATACTTTCTCCCATGTTTTCCGCTGCTTATACCCTTTCGGCTTTTGCCATCTCCAGCATTCGAGGTTGGCGTGGCTCACACGTCTGTCTCCCCGTAGTACACACATAATTAGGGCTTCACACGAGACGAGATAGGGCGAGAGTTTAAAAAATCTCGTCTCGCTCTCGTTTGTTGTGTAAAAAAATACTCTCGTCTCAGTCTAGCTCTCGCTCTAGGAACCGTCAGTCTCGTCTCGCTCTCGCTGTCTTAACCGTTAGTCTCGTCTCGCTCTCGCTCTCGTATCCGTTAGTCTCGTCTCGCTCTTGCTCTCGTAACCGTTTGTCTAGTCTCGCCCTCGCTACCGTTTGTCTAGTCTCGTCTAATCTCGCCAAATATCTTTCTTGCTAGAACTTATTGTTAAGATTGTCCAAAACGAGGTAATCATTCATTTTATTGTAAACTAATCACTGTCTCTTTACATAAACTTTCTATTTGGTTACTATTAATATCTTCTAATTTGTTCCATCCACATGAAATTGTAGCGATAACACACCATAAATGCCTGTTTATATAAACCGTCTATTTTGTTGACGATTTAAAATTAATAATAAAAACGAACACAATTTGAAATTGTCTACGAAATCGATTTCATATTACGAAATCTACTCTTTTAATTGTTATATAATGAAATGAAACTTGCCCGAGCCCGTAGTTCAAATTTATGCAAGAAAATATTACGGCCGCCCGTATTAGAATCAAAGATTGAAGAAGAAGTATGACCGGGATCAGAAACGAGACTCTCGTGTCTCGCGAGAACCAGACCACATGCGCTCTCGCTCTCGCGAGAGCGAGACCACATAAGTTCTCGCTCTCGCGAGAGCGAGACCGCATACGTTCTCGCTCTTGCGAGAGTTTACGAGACGAGACGAGACGAGAAAAATATCGTTCTCGTGTGAAGCCCTACACATAATTCGTCTGCAGCCCGGTGTATATTGAGTAAATAATATCTGAAACAAACATAGCCAGAAAGTGCTTGGGTCAGATGATAACTTATTTTAGGGTGCTTTCTTTTAACCCAGGTGGAGATGTTCTGAATACGTAATCTGCTTCACTGTCCTGTTTTCGTGAGCTCCCACATTCTTTGTGACTGTTTAATTATACTTATGCATCATTAAACTGTTTAAAAAATATTTTCGAAGAAACAGACCATTGATAATTAATATCACAGCAATCACATACAAGAATATCGTCCCAGGTCACGTTTTCCATTCGTTCCCTATGGTGTCTCTTGTAATCATCACTGAAGGATATAAATTGTTTATACTTCACTCTAATATCCCTTTCCCTTTCCACAGCTTTCCACAGCTAAGAATTTGGGCATGGGCGTGATCTGATTTAATATAATTCATTGTTTTAAAATTGTATTCACATTTAATATTTATAATAACAATATCAATACATGTCCCGGTTTCTGATGATGACTTACTTCGTTGGCTAAAGGGATTGCGTTGAAAGATTGAAGTAAGGAAATGAATTTTTGACTATAGATATATAGTCAACATATATAGACAAGATAAGATATATAGAGTTTGTTCTTGTTAACATGTTTATATTGAAGTCACCTCCAATTATAAATTGTTTTTCATCAGTAGAAATTCATGAAGTTTATCCATGAAGCTATTTAAGCTTGTTATGGGCTCTGTATGGGGCTCCCGCAATTATTAAAACATCTTCAATAAAAACGGTTTCAACTGCGGCACATTCAAAAATTTTCTAAACAGCATTTCCGTTCAAATTGAATACTCAGTAATTGACACCTCCATGTGAAAATAAGTTAAAGTTTTTGAATTTAGCGACTTCAAGTTGGGTTTCGCTCTGCCAGTTAAAATTAGGAATTTACAGTGTTTTGATTTACAGATAAGACTAGATAGAGAAGACTAGGTATGTAAGATTAGACAGACAATACTACTCCGACAAGACTAAAGACAATAGTAGACAGACAAGACTAGATAGACAATACTACGCAAAGAAGACTCGAAGAAGCACAAGACTAGGCTGAAAATGTTGGGTGAATTTTCTAGCTTATATAATAAATTAAACAATATTTGATTTGAGAGACAAGACTTAAACTCAACAATAATAATTTATTCACTAATATTGTTATTTACCTACAATTAGTAATTGTAATGGTAAATTAGTTATTTACCTACAATTACCTTGTGCTCCTTCTCTTTCAGTTAAGTTATTGCGCAGGCAAACAATATATCGTCCAGAAAATCTCAACACTACTTGGCATTTGACTGTTTTTTCTTACTAAGGAAGAAATCTGTTCAGAAAAAAATTCGATTTATTCAAAATTGCATAAAAATAATATGTAAGTAAGATTTATTACCACTATGCACGTCATACAAAAAAGGAAGTTTTATGTAATAAAATAGATGTTTTTATATATTTGGTCGTGTTACATTTTATGCAAAGTTGCTGAGAAATGTGGCATTGCCTTATATCCAGTTATGCATTTGGTTCAGGTGCATGATTCAATAGAAGAAAATCAGTTTTAAACTGCGCCAGCCATATTTACTTATAAAATATTACGCGGAATGCATCACCCCAATTGCTCCGGCCTCCCATAAAAACGCGTTTATTTCGTGACGTAAAACAATACGACCTTTATAAATTGCCTGAGTGCATGCTAGTCGTATGCATTTTATATATAAGTTCCAGAAAAATTCCAGCACAAAAAAAACAAATAATGTGTTTATTAAAATATAAATTACATGTTTGCGTTTGCATAACCGTGCGGTAATAATTGTTTTTAAAGCAGAAGGTTTGTGGTCGAGGAAACGGTTATTGTTTTCACTCCATCAAACTTCGGCGATTTATTGGGTTGAGTTTGAACTGTGTCAAAACCTCTGGAGAATATCTATTTATAAGTTATTATCTAACACAGCCTAACCTCCTGTTCAAACGGGATAACTTTATTGACTATTGATATTTCGAAAGTTACCCAATTACACAGACTTCACGTATTAGACAAGCTCCGAAACACGCTCAAAGACAAATCTTCAACAAATTTTCCAACAAATACAAATTTACATAATTTTTCTTCAATAACAGTTTATTTATATAATAAAATATCATGAATATATTAATCCACATTTCTGTGAGAAATTTACGGGGTATATACAATTGTATAAAATATCAATTAACTACCTCAGAAAGTTTTATTATTGCAATAAAAGTTGGAAACTGAAACAACGGCAGGAACGAGGATCTAATAACGTTTTCACAATGAATTATTAAAACCAGTTAAAACGCATGATGCATAAAAATCAATGTCTGTCAGCATGGAGAGTGGCGGGGTAATAAAACGACTGTTTATTGCCGGGTAAATTGTGCTCACTTTGAAGACACTCGTGGGTTGTAAATTACGGTGCATTTTGGAAATGTTAAACCTGATTTTAAGCTTCTGTCACTGGCGCGACATTGCCCAACACCATTAATGGCGTGTGTTGGACCTCAGCAATGACATAGTTAGAAAATGATTAATTCAAAAACAATAAATATAAAATATGAACTTTTCAACATGTTTATTTAACAAACATAAGTTTACCAAAAATTGACGCAACGACAATGGCATTAAATTAATCAGCAGATAATTAATATCGGGCCTATTCAAACAGATTAGAACTTAGAACTATACATATTACAATAGGTTGAACAAATACAAAAAGTGGAACAAATTTGAAATGAAAATGAATTAATGATCGTTTGAAGATTTATTGCTGTGCAATATTATTATGAAATATTTTTTTAATAGCTTCCTGAGGGAGGATTAGGAAGGTATGCAAGAGGACAATATCCTACTTTATCGTTTAAAAATGTTATGAAAGTAAATATAATCGTTAGCTTCTACCAGACGCCATGTCAGTGATGGAAGGTTAAACGAATAAAGTGTTTTTATATAAAGTTTCGTTAAGATGTAACAATTTTTTGTTGAAAATGTAAAGCTTTTAATTTTACTTTTTAAATAATTTATTATTTTTCTAAACTAAATTGATATAACTCTTCTGATTATGCCATAATAAATAATTAATACAATTCAATTACATTAGTTTTTTTATTAGGACTACGTGGGATACATTAAAAATACATAAAGACGACTTAAATTATTTACTGTATTACGTGTTTTGCGGCCGCAAATGTAAGATTGATATTATCTATGCCAAACATACTAAAACATTGTTTATAATTAACTGCTGCTGTATTGATTGCATTTATTGCTCAATTACTTTAAATCGCAAGTCGATGTTCAATTTATAAAGGTTTCGTTATACCAATTTTCACGTCTGTAACATGTTGGAATTCTTATAAAATTTCTAAGCCGCGTTTTGGGCTTCTTAGGGAGACAATTTGAAAATATCTTACATTAGTGATTGCGAGTCTTTCCAACATATTGAATATGTTCATTAATATTTCAAGTATAAGCCTCCCAAATTTAAGGTTTCTAATTTAAGACCTGTTTCTAATTTAATATGATGGACATATGTGTGGATGAGTCAGTCAATGAGATCTTTTCTTTTATACATAAAGATTAGCATCAGTATGGTCACTAAAGGTATTTTGTAAAAAGTAACAATATTATAACTGTAGATGAAGTCATAAAACCATTTACATTTCTATTTTCAATTTGCATTTTAAATTATGATTATATGTTGTATATATGTTACCGTGAATGATCGAAATTGGAGAATGTCGGCTTTCACCGGTGAATTTCAACACATACTAAATACGTCGGAGAAAGATCGAATATTTCATCACTTTGTTGTACATTCGGACCCTCACCGGTGTATGTCGACAAACACAGATACGCTCTGGTGGAGGTTCAAAATGGAGATACAGATAGAGAGGCGACTGGCTCGCTCCCGCCAAATCCTTTGTTCTGCTGGGAGTCAATCAGCTATATCAGTCTTATGTTGCAATAAATCAGATTTGAACCACATAATTAAGTTTTTTTTTTATTACCATTATTTTAGTTTCTCATTTAGAATGTACTGTGGGTTTTAAATTATTGGCCACTCCTCTCAGAACACTCCTCTTGTGACGTTTTATAGCGACTGAATTACAGAGAAGCAAATATAAATGCCGACATGTTCAACATTCATCATTAGTGCATGGTGAATGTCGATATTCACCGGTCTAAGTCAGAAATAAGGGTATTTAGCAAATATTTCGCACATACACCAAGCGACTATGTAAATGTTGACATTCACCGCTGAAAGTCGACATTCCCCAAATTTCGCTCTTTCACGGTAACATATATACTCTAGTGTCAGCTGTCAACTGTAAATTCGTAAATGAGTAATATTTTTATTAAACCCGCTTTTTTTATTTTTAAAGAAGAATTAAAATATGAATTGCCACATCTCTAATATCTCCAATTTTTTGAGAAAAAAGTGTCCTTCAATTGCAGCTCCTTTAGTAGGATTTTCCGAAAATGGTAAAACACGTTATCCTCTATTTCTTAAGAGAAATCTAACTATTAGGAATTTTTATTGCTGTGGCACATTCGCTGTCAGCGACATAGGTTATAGAAATAACAAACACCCAATTTATATTTACCCAATTTACCCTTGAATCGGATTTTCAAAGAATGGTGATATACATGTCTCATTATTTTTTAAAACAATCTTAATATCAAATTTCACATCTGTAACATTTTCCGTCTCTTCTCAATTTTACGTTCGTACTTTAAATCAATCAGTCAATAACCGTGAATCAATCATAACAACCGTGAAGTAATTACCGTATGAGGACCCCTCATGTATATATAAATACTTCACGGTAAATTACTTCACGGTTATTATTTAATTGTCTCAATATCTTATTTCTGTTAATTTGTTGATCGTTTCAGGGGCATATTGTGTCAATAAGATTGACGTCAATTAAATTGGGACATCATATACATTTGAGTTTTATTGAAGCGCCTTCAATGTACTGAAGCTGTCTCAAATCAAATTATTAGCTTTTGAGATGTACATTAATACATATAAGCAATGTTAAATAACATCGATATTGTACAAACATTTATGGATTAAGTTATTTTTTAGAATTTTACAGAATAACATATATAATGATTCTTCTTTTAAATAAATGGGTAAACTAGTGAAGATTTGGAGTCCAATAAGCGAGGGAGCTCTAGTACACAGTGTTAAGTTGGTAAAATGGTGTTTGTATCATATTCCTGTTTCTAATCTTTTGTGAGTATCGATCGCTATTTTGTAGAAAATTTTCCTTAATTTTAAAAATAAAACAAGCTAGTTCCCAGATGGATAGATGGACGGGACTGTCAGAAGGTGTAGTTTTTTGAAGTGTGGCCTACATGACGTTGATCTGGATATGCCCTTAATGGCACTATCCTTTTTTGTGCCTTAAATAAGAGGCCTAAGTGTGGAGATGTCTCCCATATTATAAACAGATATCCAATAATTGATTTAAGCCCCGCGTAGCATATTCGTAGTAGGAACGGTAGGTCGATGTTATTACGGAGTATTCTTACCATGAAGTCTTCTGATTGAATTTAGGGGCAAACTGCCGTATATGTGTATTGTAGCCGTATATGGATAACCAGTTTAATTCATCTCCCAGAAATATTTCTAGAAATTTGAAAGTATTTCTTCGTTCTATCTGTGGATAGTCTATTTTTAGTGCTTAGTCAACAGCTTTGACCTGGTTTGAAATATTCTGTAATAGGTCTTCTCTATATTAAAACGTAAGTTGTTTGCAGCGAACCAATTGTTGGGATCATTGAGAAGGTTGTGAGCTGCTATATGCTGTGTTTGTATCGATTGCTCTGAAACTAGAAAACTTGCATCATCACGCGTACACTTGCATGCATTTGGATTTCACAGCAAAATTTATATTGAAATCACCAACAAGGCCGAAGTAAGTTGATTTATTGCATAAACGTTCTCTACGCAAATCATGAAGCTTGCCATGATTTTTTTTTTGGCAAAATAAATAAATAAGTCACTTAAAACCCAAAACAAAATATATCAAAAAAAGTACATACATACATAAATACATACATATCGTAAATAAAATAAAAAAATTAATAAAAAAATAATAATAAACAATTAAATAAATAACAATAATTTTAAAGTAAAATACCGTAAAGAATTTTTACTCGTTGAGTGAGGTTAGCTGAGGCTAATAGGTGTGCGTGTAGTCCAAAAACTAGTGATCACCGAAGAATTCTGCTGTAGTGTAGTAGGGTCGTTCTAGGAAATATGACTTGACGGCGAAATGAAAATTGGAGTTTTTGGTGATAGATTTTAGGTGGATAGGTAAATGATTGAACATTTTTTTTGCGTTGTAGAATATAGATTTTTTTTATGAGTTCTGATCTAGGTAAGGGTAGATAAATATCCTAATCAAAGTTCCTTGTACTGAGTTTGTGTTGTGGTATTTCCAGAAAAGCACGAATGTGTTTATGCATTAAGCTAACGGATTCCAGGATAAATAATGAAGGGAGAGTTAAAATTTTGAAATTCTTAAAGTAGGGTTGACAATGGGTTCTACTACTCAAACCAAACATATAGCGAATAGCTCTCTTTTGTAGCTTGAATAAAGATTCAAGTTGGAGAAGGTTAGAGTGACCCCAGAACGGAAGGCCATATCGCAGGTGAGATTCGAAAAGAGCGAAATAAGAAGATCTGGAAGTATGGAGATTTAGCTCCCTGGAAATAGACCTAATTGCGAAGCAAGCAGCAGACAGCTTTTTAGTTAAGAGCTCCACATGCGAGGTCCATTTGAGTGAATTGTCAATGTTGAGGCCCAGAAATCTAACAGAGTCAAGAGAGTTAATGACGTTGTTGTCTAGTATAAGGGGCGGGAGAGTACCTTTATAAAATAGGACTACAGTTTTCTTGGTACTTAATTCTAGACAGTTAGAATCGTACCATGTCTTAATACATGCAAGGTAATTAAATACAGTAGAGTGGAGAAGCGGCAGGTTAGGTTTGGATCATGTGATACTAGTATCATCGGCAAAGAGACAAATTTTTCCGCTGATATTTAAATTAGTTATATCGTTGATGAATACTAGGAAGAGAATTGGACCTAGAACGGAACCTTTAGGGACACTAACATCCACCGCTCTGCAGGAGGAAGAGTAGTCATTTACCCTGACGAACTGCGATTGCTAAGATAGGATTTGAACCATTCCTAAAGAATTCCCTGAATTCCATAAAAGCAATTTGCAATTTATTTAGTAGAATCTCATGGTTCACACAATCGAAGGTTTTGGCAATGTCACAAAAAACTGTTGCCGTGAGAAGCTTGTTGTTATGATTGTGGTAGATATCACTAAGAACAGAGAATATGGCATCACTCGAACTTTTACTGGATAATAATCCGAACTGATTCCGAAAGGCAAGAAAAAGGGTCGCAATTTGAAGATATATTAGTTTTTATTTTTGGCTACATTTACGAAATAATTGTTCAAATCATTTGCATCAGGGTAAGTTTGGTTAGGTGAACGAGATTTATTTCTCAGATCATTTACTATTGACCAGGCCTCTCTAGCGACATTATTAGTAGTTGAGAGGCGATTTTGAAAGTAAACTTTTTAAGCCAGTTTAATGATTTTGATGTGTAAAGTACGGTATTTCGAGATGTACTTAAGGTCCTTAGGGTTGACCATGAACTTTTTAATGTACATCAAGGGGAGCATGTTTTTGGAAATTCCCACTGTAGTCCAAGGTTTATGACGTTTGGGCTTAATGGGAGTTAGGGGGAACGCTAAATTACTGGCACAGGAAACTTTCATTAAAAGATCTGAAAAGTTAAGGTCTACCTCTCCGGAAGGCAAGTTCCAATCAATGAATTTACATTTATTTCGAAAATTTATAAAGGTCTTTGTTGAATAAATTCTACCCAGGCGGTGGGATGTGGGTTTTGGTTTCTTTCCTAGAGAAAAGTTGGTTAAATTGCTTCATGATCTGAGAAGCCAGAGCAAATAACTATAGTTTCTACATCGTTAGGTGGTAGGTCAGACACAACGTAGTCAATGGTTTTGGTCGATGACTCGACATGCACTTGAAGCCCAGAGGAATCAAAAATGGATATCATAGATTTCATCAACAGCACACACATTAGCGAACTCAATGTTAAAATCGCCACATCAAATTTTTCTGCATTTAATAGGTAAAGCATCGAGCAAGCTTAGAAGGTTCTGTAAAAAAGATGAACTATCTGAACTAGGTGATCTATAAATATATATTATATAGAGTTCGAAAAGTAGGCTCTGCACTAACGAAAATTCAAAGACTTTCTCAACTAATAGGGAGTCAAAGTTCGAAATCGGAGAAAAATCCCCCCTAGCTGAAAGTATTAAAGTTCCTCCATGAGCTGAGTCTCTTCCATTAAACCGAGCAACAGTGGTGTACTTTTCAATAAATACCGGTTCGCCTACTTTTAGTCAATGTTCAGTTATACATACTATTTGAGGAAAGCTCATTTCTTCTAAAAACAGAAACAATTCTTCTGTTTTGTATCTTAAAGATTGTATATTTATGAGAACCATGCTAAGCTTGCTGTTGTTAGATTTGTAAGATGTTTGTTCTTCCGAACAAGTCAAATTATTAATTAAAAATTTCTTTTCGGCGAGTTACAGGAAATTTTTTTTTTTTGACTATCCCTGACTTTTGCTTTACTTTTGAGATTTGCTTAGAGCATTTTTGACCACCTTGCTTAGAGAACGTTTGACCACCAGTTGGATGCAAACATCCAGCTGGTGGTCTGTCAACATTAATTATTTGTGTTGTATAATCTCGGTAATTCCAAGTAATGCTGCAGATTTGAATTTCTTTTTCCACTGAAACGTTATCAATTTGCAGCTTTCTCACCCAGAAAATATCGTTTACTAAAACGGTGTTGATTCATATGACTATTCAGTTTAAAGTTTTTGTGAGGAATACTCATCGGGATGTTTACAAATAATTTTCTTGCAAAGTACTGTATGTCGATATTCATTGTCCATGGTGTATTGACAATATTTTCATCATTTTTTGGAAACAATCTTTACAACTATTATCATTTACTTCATCTTTTACATTAACAAAATTAATATTAATTTTAATAAATAAATAAACATGTTAGTTACTTCTTTCTTATGCTGGTAATTGCTATATGAATTAAATTTATTATTAATTAATGTATTTATTATTAATTAAAACAAACTTGTACTTATTAAAACAAAAGGTAAGAATTACATTTAGTGAGTATTATGTTTTTTGTTGTTTCCATAAATGGTTAATAAATTTTACGCTTATAATTAAACAGTATGCTTTCAAAATTAAGAATTAGATTTGGTACAAAATTTGCTAGAGCATATGTCCTTTGGATATAATAAATATTCTTCAAACTGAAAAAACATAATTTTATTTTATTTTCTTTCAAAAAACGCTATTTCAGTTAAAGAAATCTTTCATCTATACAAGTTAAAGAGTTACATAACAGTTTACAGTTCGATAATTTACATTCTGTAAGTCCATACATATCCTTGTCCTTGTAGTTCGACGGTGTAATTGGTCTTATATTTTTAATTGGTGTCATTACAATATTTACAAATTTCTTTGATTCATTGATACCGTATAGATAATTTGGTGTAGTGTATTCCTCAAATAAAACGTATCCAGTTTTGTAGCCAATGTATTGTTCCTCCGATAGAATTCTCTAACCTTTAATCTTGTTGATAATAAATCCTCTTGTGCCATTGTATTTCGAATAAATGTATTATGTATTATATGTATAAATCTTTTCGGAACTTTTGATGAGCTTAATAATCATGTGGGACAAACAGTAAAATATTTTTCTTTAATGTCATTTATACGAGGCCAAAATCTAAAATATTCGGTAAAAACGAACGAATAGCATTCAAATACATAGCATTCGGTAAAAATAAATATTCTCATATCAAGAATTAATGGTGTATGATTGCCACATTATATTCAACTGATTCGACAATTTTTAGCCACGTTAAAGTTACTTTAATGTTCCTATTTTCTCCTGTACACATGTTTCTGTAAGCTATATAGGTCTTTCATTTTATAGATTTATAAGATGCACGAAGCTATTTCTTGTGGACCCCTTGATGCAATTGTTCCATTTCAAACGTAGGTATATGTGATATGGGTATTCACAATTTTCGTATGACGATAATGTTGTAAAATTGTGAATACCCAAATTGAAAACATCAACTTTGAGTAAGGTAAATGCTTCATGCAAGTAGAAAGAAATAATGATCTGAATTACGTAATGATCTTGTTTTAATAACTTCCTAGCTGATTCTGCTAGCCTTAAATGAAAATCATGTTCTTCTATAACACCATACTTTCCTTCTACGTTATCATTCAATGCTTTAATTTTAATGCCTAATAGGTCGCATTTTTGGCACTCGTTAACTGCTTTTATATAATTTCCCATGCAATAAAGCTCATATAAATTAAATATGTTTTTAGAGTTAGATCAGGATGTAGATATTTTTTAAATAATGATGTGATAAAATGATGTGGGTTTTAAATTTAAAAAAACTTTATACTACCTCTGTCCCATGTAAGTGTCTTTTTATGGGGACGTAAGAAGCACTAGAGCTAACTTGTCGAGTGGCCCCCTTGGAATTTACGAACGTATTTGTTGCCTTATATCCCCCATTTAACAGCAAGTGCTTAGGAGTTCAGACATTTTGTCAGATTCGTTTGTCCATAACTTTCTGTCCGGCACGTTCGTCTGTCTCTTTCATGCTGATAATGCTTCTTATCATATCATCCCTTGCTGTCCAGATGTTTTCGGAATTTAACATGACCTACAACAGTGTCTTTTCTCTCGGTTCTGTTTTTGTCTTCGCTGTCCAGTCATCCCTCTCCGGTATCCACCTTTCACACGCGAAGATCGTGTGCGCTGCACTGTTCGTTTGTCCACAGTAGACACGCAGACAGTCAGAGGCCCTACCGATATTGTACTCTCTGAAACATTCATGCACGCTGAACGCTGAACGGTGAGGTAGTAGTTTATCTCCCGAAATTTTCGTTCTACGCATATCCAACTCGTGGGGTTCATAGTTTTGTCCACTGTCCATTTGTACTCCATTTCCAGTACTTTTGGCACTCTTGGAAAATACGTTGTTTGACAATATTCCTCAGTTCTATCTTTTGCCCGCTGTTCCGCTTTTTGTACAATTATGTCTTCTAATTTTCTAAGTGTTCTATGGATGCTATGCTTGGCATCACGAGAACTGCATCCGTTGAGACTACTTTGTATGCAATTTATACACGAAGTGCCAGTTTTCTCTGCACAGTGACCAGCTTATTTTTAATGGTCTCTTTCTCGGCTGCGTTTGCCAAGGGCGGCGCACCATAGAGTATTGTGACCGACCGAGCATAATATCTTTCTCTTGCTACTTATTGTTCCATCGACAATGCGCTACATCTTTTCCAGTGCTGCTGTTAACTTGGGAGATTTTCGCTGCTCGCACGATATGTGGTATAAAATATAACTTCCTGTGAATAATCACACCAAGGTATTTGTGCCTCCATGGGAGTTATGGTTATGCCTCTGACCTTAAATACTATCGACCCTATATGACTCATTTCGGTCAGTAGTACAGCTTCCCTTTTTTCAGGGGCCGCCTTAAGCGCTTTTTCTCGATCTATTTATCAGCATGTGCAATCGCCCTATTTGCACGTTCGATTACTGCCCTTTCCTTTTCCTTGCTACTAACAGATCACTGTCAGAAAATCTTATTATTTTAACACCTTCTGGTGATGTTAGCCTAAGTAATCCATTGTACAGGATTTTCCAGAGTATAGGACCCATAACTGAGCCATGTGAAACATCGCTGTGCACTTCTCCACGGATTCACCACCTACTTTCCATAATAAGTGTCTGATTTGATAAAAATATAAGTCCCAAAATAAGTGTCAGTGTGCGCAAGTGTAAATTAAACAGTTTTGTAGGAGTAAGTCTATAGATCAAAATATATTTCCAACTTAACGAAACATTTTTCATAATAACTTACGTACGTTTCATAATAACGTTACGTTTCATAATAATGTAACGAGAAAGATTACTATCATACTCAGTCTTAACGACCAGCCCTCAGAAGTAGTATTAAATGGGACAACTTATAATTGTTAAACAGCAGCGGCTGAATGGCCTTAAAAACAGAGGACAAGTTCATTGGTGTCTGGAATGCTAGGGGTTAGAAACATTACTAATATTGTATAATATATATTAAAGAAATGTTGTCCTCGATGCCAAATTCGATTTATAGTCTTCTCCGATACAGAACACTGAACGGCTGCGTCCTTTTTTTCTCATATCAATGTGGGTTCAGTGGCCTGCATGCCTTGAAACACTGCGGCCTTATAGGCCTATTGTATTCCCCCACATTGTTCCATTCAAGCGAATGGATCCAGACTATGTATTAGGTCCAGAGGTCTGACTAGTGACTCATGGCTCCGCGGAAGTCTCTCAGCTGCAAAGTTGAGCTACATTCTCCTGCGCGCGATTGATTTGCAGTGCAAGATTATATGAGAGGTTGTTTCACCCTCTTCGTTGCAGAGTATGTATAAGGGTTCGTTCATCTGTATAAATGCCCATCTTCTGCAGGTGCCTTCTTATTGCACAGTATGCCGTTAAGAGACCTACGACAGTTGCAATCTGCTTCCTAGACCATTGCCGGATTTTAGCTGTTAAGGTGATTGATATGGAACCCATCATTTGTTTCCTGTGTTGTTGGCCACTTCTGCAGACCCATCGTATTTGATGACTTTTATTGGTCCACTCTGTTATTACTTTACGGACTATGGTTTTGTTGACGTTCGGCGATAAGCAGACAGAGGAACTTGGAGCAACGTATTGCGGCAACAGGCAACTCGCAACTAGCTGTTTACATATAACATAAAGAAATTGTGCAGACATAGAGTTTCGATGTTCGACTACGCTTTTAAATAGCTACACTTGAGTACAGAAGCAGTTCCGGATTGACGCAACTAGCAACTGTAAAATTTGTACTTGTGGTCTCAATTTGCTGGTTTCCCCAATCGGCAATCGCAACGCGTCAAGCGGTTTCACTCCCTCCCCGTGCCACGTCGATTATTTCGAATAATTTATCGCTGTTGTTATTATCTACGGCGTCAGCGGCTGCAACATAGTCGACGATAGTACAAGTGCTGCTTCTTCGAGATCCATAGTCACATTGACTGCTGACCATGGATTCTAAAAGTTTATTTAGAATCGCGGCAAACATAAACTGGGCCTTTTTGTTGCTGCAACTGGCAATCTTTAACGACAACTCTTAAAAATTTGCTAGTTTCTTCAATTAAAGTTTGTGCCGAGCGCTTTAGACCTAATTGTCTTCGGAGCGCCTAAGACCTCTCCATTGCAAGCTGGAGCGTTGCAGCAGCGCCCTCTTTCGCAAGTGCGTCCGCCTTTACGTTTCCCTTCAGACCTTCCAGACCTTTCGTTTCCCACGCAAGCGTAACGCAGTTGTGTTGTACCGGACTTTTTAAGTTCTAAAGGCACTCCCAAACTGTCTTACAATTTATTCTATGACATTCTTTTGTAGTCCATTATTAAATTTTCCCGAACACATGTCCATTGAGAGTATTTACGCTTCAAATACCGTGGTGTGTCTCTCCAGTGGCACAGTTATGCTGAACCTAGAAGACAATCCACATACTCCAGCGCCAGTTCCACTACATTTCTTGGAACCGTCTGTGTACCAGAGTAGGTCTCCTTGGTTTTTCTTATGGTAATTTCCTTCTGTCCGCTGTAGTTGTGCTTTGAAGGGTATTTCGAATGAAAGCCTTTGAGGCATCGAGTCTACTTCCTTGTTAAGGATTAGCAAGGCTGCATCCTTTACTAATCCATTCTTAAGTTTACCATTTTCAATTGCTTCTAGCAAATATACAAATAGTATATAAATTATGGTAAGTTTAAGTAAACTAATTGATGCGTTTTCTGTTTTAGATAAGGCCTTTTTCTTTTTGGTGCCTTAGAAACTTATACACCGTTCATTATTTAATAATATATTAATAATATAATGTGTGCTTTTTAAATAACTACCCTAAAGTTGAGCCAATATGCTTACAAACTTACTGATATTTTTAACAACAAATTTGAATGTTTAGCTAATGTTGAAGTAAGTAAATTGATGGAATACAAAATTGCAATTGAGGTTCCCAGATAACGTTAAATTTCAGGAAATATAGAAATCGGACATTTATTTTGGGAGTATGATTTGAAACGTGCTTTTTTCTTCCTCATATATTTTATTTATTTTCCTGAGTTCAATAATTTCTATAATTTAATATTTTATCTTTGAAGTATGAATTGAGGGTTTTTCTAACGGCATTACATAAATATAAGTAATGATTATTTGTCTAAATTGATTTCCAAAAAGTAATGTTTTTGAAAGAAAACTTTTCAAATAAAATTTCCTTCTTCACTGCCTTCGGAAATTTGAATATTTGCACTTTCGGACATTATCAATAATTAATTGGCCTAACAATTAGACCACTTTCAAATTAATGTTTTTAATTGTAAGTGTACAAATGTGTGCGTTCAATATGTTTATAGCAGCTAAGCTAAAATAAATGGACTTTCAAAATAAAAAAGAAGTTATTAATAAGCCAATATTTTTTTTTATAAAATCTTAGTAATTTTAAATATATTTGATACAATTTTCTTCAATGTGTGTGTGATTTAGGTAGGGGTGCCGACCCCGTAAACCTCCAGAGCGACAGCCGGCGACTCTCGGCGCGACACATACTTTTCATCAGATTAAACGTAATGCTTTATCGTCGCTTTAGTCGCTGCTTTGATAGAATCGTTAGAGCGAAATTGTTTGTTCCAGCGTTTCTCGTTTATATTTCAGTTGGTAGTGTTACAGCATTAACGCTGCGCCTCGCCGTCATCTCGAACGCTGACATTTTTACCGCTCCAGTATTTCTAATATAAAAGATTTTAAGCGCCGGCCGAATGGGCCAATTGCCGGTTACATTCGTTACCCACGCAGATTATCTTTGTATAAATTCCTCCACTTTACCACCAGTTATTAGTTTGCATTATTTATGTGGCGCCGATAAACCCAAATTACCCAATTTATTCAGCGATAACACCGTTCTACTCTGTTTACATTAATACAGTTGTAAATTAAATTATTAATAAAACTAAAAAAAAAAACGGTAAATTATTGATTGATTGTGGAGTTACTTGTTGAAACACTGTGGCTTCTTAAGGTAATCATATACAAATTCAAATGTCAAAAACCGAAAAATAAATAATGGTACACACAATGACGCGTTGTCTGCTTTAGATTAGACCTTTTTCTTTTTGGTGCTTCAGATAGTTCTGCACCGTTCAAACATTTTTTTATTTTTTGTTTTTTAACAATTTCAATTTGAATATCATTACCCGAAAAAGCCACAGTGTGGGAGACACATATTTTCTATTTATACTATAAATTTTAAATTTAAGAAATATGTTTTTATCTTTACTATTTAAATAAATGTTGTTTTAAAATTTTTTGTTAGAATAGATGGATTTGCAATTTTTTATTAAAATTTTTCTATATTGGATATTCATAAATTCGTCTTTAAATTCCATATGATATAACGCATAAAACGTAGATATAAATGTGCAACTGGCCGTATAGGAACATATTTCACGTGCGGCGGGGGAGATGAAAAAAAACCTGCGAAAGATATTTCAAGATTTCGTGCACATTTCCATACATTTATACATGTCCATGGAGCGCGGCCGCCGGAATTACTCTCTATACTAAATCATCGCGGATTAAGTACGCCGGAGTGCGCTCAGTTATGGCAAAGTTTCGTTTTATTTCGCATACGCTGTATACGTCGCTCTAAAGCATCCATTGCAGCTCTCTTAATAGTTTATAGTCGAAATTATGATCAGTTTCACAGGGATGGGGTTTTTTGCATCAATTTTTAATTGGATTTTTCAATAGAGAACACATGCGGTTTTAATTTTACGGCACCGCGTTTATAACTTTACCTGTGCAATAAAAAAGCATATATCTTGCGTGCGAAAAAAGACAAAAAAAAACGGTTTTGTTTTCAGAATAAAATTAATTGCACGGAATAGTGCCACTCGAATGCATGAGAAATGGTATTTGAATATGCGCGAAGTTTCTTAATTGTTTTCAATTGGACTATAACAATTAGTTTCTATACAGCCATTCCTACGTAAGATTCTGACTTGGTTCATTAGATCAAGTGCTGTAGCGCACTTGACAATACATGTCATTGTTAATTTTAGTAGTCTTTCTCAGTCCTCCGTTTTAACTAATTAAAAGCAATTTGAAGCAAACTACAATCTTACTTTATTTAAAATCGTTTAAATGATATAATAATATTTTATATTTTGTATCTATCAGCGATTATTGATTTTTTTTACCAAGGCCTGTTTTATAATGAGAATTCAATAATATTTTCAATTGATATTTAAAAAAAAGTGTGGTGTTAAAATTTGGAATCACGCCAATAAGGTCTTTATTTACGGTTTCTGGGATAATCGCTTGGACACGTTATTTTTTTCCAAAATGCAATGTTATGTCGTAAAAAAAAATCGTGGCGCCGCGACGACGAATTTTAATTCACCTAAATAGGATTATTGAGTCATCATTCCAATCGGACAATTATCCGAGAAAGCACACGAATCGTACAATAAATATATATATAAAAAAAAAATGGAGAATATCTTGCACGAAAATGTTGTCGTCACAAAATATGGAAGACCTTTTGAATAGCCTCTTGATTTCATCAGATTTTAAAATTAAGTTTCCGAAAACTTCCGCAAAAAATACGTTTTTTCCGGAAGCTATCGAATTATTTTCGGAAATTGCAGCTCCAATTTTGAAATCAGATACATCTGATGGTTATAATTTTAACTTTTTACATTCAATTTTAATAAACCATTTTGTTTGCTATTTATTCTCTTTTTTATTGAAACTCAATTCAAAGAACCAAACTTCATGAAACAGAAAGTTTTTCTAGACAAGTCCAGTTAGTCAGTTGATAATTTTTTAATTCAGTTTGTGATCAGCGTCTTCTAAAACCCCTACAATCGTCAACATAATTAAACGCATTTTTTTTTTCGAAAAATTATAGGCCATATTGCATCCAACATTTTGAATTTCGAAATTTTTAATTCAGTTTCTTGATTAGCAACCTCAAAAAAAACGCGAGGAGACCAAAAATCATAATATTTGAACGATTCCATCATATTTTGGCCAGCTTTTTGGGTTCTCAGACCACTGTGCGTCGTTGGTGTTTGCGCCATGAGGTCATCGACATTTTTTTTAAATAGCAACCCCCATTTTTGGTTCTCGAATTGAATAAACCTTTTAATTGTGTAAATGGTGGTGTAAAAAGTTTAATTTTTTACATTAGAGAATTTTTGAAAAAAACTGATTTTAATTTTAAGATAAACAACACTAGCCAGTTTAGAAAAATGGGTTTGTAACAAGAAAATGTTAATAATTTTTGAACATGTCCTCAAACAAGTCGGTTTTATTTCCAAAAATACATATTTTTATAAACTCTCTTTTTTTCTGCTTTTTGTAAATTGCGATTCTCTTGTTTGCCTCAAGTATTTTTTTTGTTGTTGATAAATGTAGCATGCCTAGTTGAAATTAGTTCCATGTAGTTATACTTTGATACATTAACTAATTATTATAAAAAGTAATTCATCTATCGGAAATTTTGTTACAACGGTACATCATTTGACTAAACTGCAAGGAATAGAGATTCTAATGATGGTTGTATACGGCGATAGGAAACGCACTCATGAAAAAGCATGTGAGTTATTCAATCAAGAATATCCTGATAGACCGCAGATTGTAAAATCGACAGTGAGTAAATTGGTCGTCAAATACAAAAGGACTGGATTCGTGAGAGATATGCGGCGACAAGGTCGACCTCCAATAAATGAAGAAACCAAATTATCTATGCTACTTGAGGCCGAGGAAAACCATCATATTTCAACAAGAAAAATGCTCCAAATAAAAATGTAGACCATTCTGCAGTTGTGAGATTTTTTTAAAATGTCATACCCGTACAACGTGGAACTGATGCATGAGTTACACGAAGATGATCCAGATCGGTGTTTACAATTTTGTGAAGAATTCATGTTGCGCTGTGATCAAAACCAAAATTTTTGAAGCAACATATTTCTTTCTGATGAAGCCACCTTTGCCTGAATGGATCAGCACATTGCTACAACTGTAGGTATTGGTCACAGGAAAATCCTCATTGGACTCAAGAACCCCACAGTCAACGTCAAGGCAAATCGAGCGTTTAATAAGACCTTACTTCTTTTAAGGAAACCTGACAGCTACTCGATATCTAGATTTTTGCAAATTGATTTGGTGCCAGCCCTAGCAGTTCTTCTTACAAACAATAAAGATGACGATGTACCCCATCAGAATATTTGATTTTAGAAAGATGGGCCGAATTGACGAACTTCTAAACCAAAGGGGGAGGCTTTGATTTAGAAGTTCATCAATATATTGACGCCACGTTTACTGGAAGATGGATATGACTTAACCCTATTAGATTTTTATCTATAAGGTTATCTAAAGTCCCAAATTTATTTCAATAGACCTAATAATTTAGAAGCTTTAAAACTCTCAAAAACAGTAAATTATTCCAAAATCAGTATATAATGAAATTATTGGTTTGATTACAAATTTAACACCACGTATACTATTTTTAGTTATAGTAGCATAGCATATCAAGGTTTGGGCAACTCAGTTTTCATAAATTTATAATAAGACACAGTTTTAGCCGTTTCAAAATTTATTTGTTTCATCATACTGGGCACTGTGGCTTATAGAAAAAAAAAGGAATATAGAAAAAGTTAAAAACAAGAGCTTCTTATATACAAAAACAAATAATAAGAGAGGGTGGTCATTACAGATTTAGGTTTAGTAGCGGGGGAATTATTTACATCTATTTGATCATTAACAAATTCGTTTTTGTTACGGAAATCTTGCACTTTTTGTACATATTCCGTCTGCGGAATAGCAATTACTGTGTTAACTTTATCTGCTTTTTTTCGTCCTTTTATCGTTCTTTATTTTTGTTTAATTGTTTTTAGTGCTATTTCGCCTTTACTTGGGTTATGCTTTATTTAGAAATTTTCTATTAGGTTTTTGGCGTGGTATTTACAATTGTTTATGTCATATTTCTGTTTGCTTATGGCTATGTGTTACTGTTTCAACTACCAAGTATTCTAGGTGTTTTTTGTTGATATTCGGTTTTACGTTGAATTTGAATCCTTTAGCCAGTAAGTTAATTCCTTTTGTGGTGAAAACTTTTGTCAAAAAACGGTTAACGGTTAAAAAACTGAAAACTGTTTCAACTTTTGTAGGATTTTTGAACCTGTCGTAAAAATTACAGTGGTTGTTACTCGTGGTCTTCGTAGGTTTCTTAAATATCTTTTGTTTTTTTTGTTAGCTAATTTGTCGGTTTTGCTTTTTGTCCTTCAGTTTTGTCTATTTAGTTTTGTCTATAAAGAAATGCCCAAATCAATATAGTCTATTTAGTTTTATCTATCAAGATTTGTACAACCTAATTGTGTCTATTTAGGTTTTCTAAAGGTTTTGTATTAAGGAATGCAACTCAAGGCAATATTTTCTGGCTATTTTGACTGTTCTTGGAGCAAACCTACAATTGTATGAGTGTCCCAGTGTAAATACTTTAAGTGTCCAGAATAATACATAAAATGCATTTTTTGAATTAGAGAGCAAGAATTATACGGCAGGTCAATCCGTTCGGGTTGTAATGCTCTAATGCAGAGGCCGGCAGACTTTCAAGTCAGAAGATCCAAGTTATCAAGTAAACGAGATTAAAAAAGTATCATTGAGCTAATATTTTAATTTTTTTTTTCTCAGGCGCTTCCTATATATAAATAATGTTGTACAGCTGATAGTTAAAGTTGCCTCAAACACAATTTAATATTGTAGATAATTGAATCTAGTTTAAGCACACATTAACTCATTTAAACATTGTTAATATTTTTGGAGATATAATTAAGTGTTAATACTACATAGATGTATTGTAACTAACTTTAAAGCTAATATAATCTAGTTTATAATTTCTATTAGTTCATAGATGAAAAAGAAAATTTAAAAGCTCAACCACTCCAGAAGAACAACATAAATAAAGAACTTTGAGGAACAGCACCAGAAGGGAAGCTAAAGCAGCAAAAAAGAATTACATGTGAAATTAGAATTATACATGAAAAATGAAAGAGAACAAGACTGCCTACCAGCTTGTAAAAGAATTCTTTCGTACTCCTAGAATTAAACAAAGTGCAGTACAGAAAGGAACGGATATCGTTTTGAACCAGAAGATCTTGCAAAAATATGGAAAGAATATCTGCAGAAATTAGGTATATGCTGACCAGATATTCAGCGCAACATCATGCAAACAGCAGACGAAGTGGAAAATGATGAACTGAACAATACTATGCTTAGAGATGAATTTGATGATGCAATTAAAATACTAAAAGACGGAAAGGCACCAGGAGTTGATGGAATACCGGCAGAGTGAATCAATTGGGCTAAGTTGACGTAATGAGTAATCTCTATCAACTTGTGATATTTATATTATTATATGTAGGGAAGGTGCCTCATGATTTTGAAAAATGCATTTTTCAGCAGTTTCGCACATTAAGCCTGGCTTGACGTTCATAAAAAATTCTAACATATTCTAACGTATTAAAAAAATAGAAAATAATGTCAATGCTTTGCTAGGCAATGACCAGTTTGGGTTCAGGAAAGGGAGTGGCACCCGTGAAGCAATATTGGCTTTGAGAATGATTCCAGAAAAGAGACCGAAGAAAGGTTAAATAACATATATCACTTACTTTTGTTGATCTCAACAAGGCATGCGACAGTGTTACATGCGGAAAACGCTACTTAAAATTTAGTTTTTTAAATTCAAAATATGGTAAGACTGATCCAAGATATCAAAATATTTGCTTTGGTTGCGACTTTCTCACAGACAAAGCTATCCAATTTTTACTAAAATTTCCCGATTCAGATTTTTTTTACATTTGCGGCTGCTTCTCACTTCCATCGCTCTTTATTTAAGTAGTTGAGCTTAGAGTTTTTTACCATAAATAATTCATAAACTTGCAATGATTGTTTAGACTAATTGCTATTTCTTAAAACTGGATTAAATTATTTACAAAATGGGATATTACACGTTATCATTGAATTGCAACTGTGATACAAGCTAAACAAAACTAATTAAAATAGTGTCACAGAAAAATGGCAATATTGTTGAAAGTAAAAGGAATTTTGGTGTAGGTTAACAGAATCTGCAAACTACATTAAATTAGCTTAAAACTAATGATTACCACATATAAGTAGTTTTAGTATTTAAGTAACAATTAACGTTTTAAAATTGACCATCGCGCACAACTTTGTAAATCCTTTATATCTCTGCAGATATTAACAATATTTTATATAGTCGTTAACACTATGCATAATTTTTTTTTGACAAAATTGTCTTCAAAATTAGATAATATTTGTTAAAATTGCTTTCGTATTAACTGAGATATAAGCTAAACATTTTTTTTTTAATTTTAAGCGTCTCAGAAAAAAGCGATATGTTCGAAAATATTATTTCTTATATACTTCCATTATGCCGACCCCTGTCTTAGCGCAAAACAACGTTTTTAAAAACGTTGTACCTTATATTTCAAAGTCTAATTTATGGACAACTCAAGATTTGTCAGGTATTTTTAAAATAACAGTTTTCCCCTGAAATAAAATTGTCTCGATGCGTTTTTGTTCAAAACAATAATAATAATCCCGTATGGGGATTTGCCAATTACCTGCATCGGACGCGTCCCCATTGAGTCTTGACTCGGAGAGTAGTAGAAAAATAAAATATCCACCGTGTAACAAAAATTGGACTGGTCTTCCCGGTTGGGGGTTTTGAGGTTAGGCTAGCGACTGCCCCAAGTAAAAGGTAAACAATGCTCAAAGTGCGTCGAAGGAGCCTCGGAATAGGATGGACCCAAAGACGACGACACACGCAAGAAAACTGACAAAGACATTTAAAAAGCGAGATACATTACGCATTAGAACATGGAATAGCAAGTCCTTCAATAATAAAGATCAAGAACTGCTGCTCGAGCTAGAGTATCATAAAATTGACATATGCGCAATCCAAGAAACAAAAATCAAAGGTAATGGACAGAAAACATTTAAAAACTTTGTTTTAATGCACAGCGGGGTAGGAAAAGAGGAGAGAGCAAAAGAAGAAGATTATTACTCAAGTCAAAATACAAGGATGCAATAACAGAATGTCAGTACATAAACTCTCGAATACTACAAGTATCGATGACCACAAATGATACAAAGTAAACATTGTGGTAGTGTATGTACCTGAGTCATGCAAGCCTCTGCAAGGAAGACAAGTATTCTTTAATCAACTACAGCGAGTAACAGACAAAATACCAAAGTACGAGAGGCTGCTACTCTTGGGGGATTTTAACAACACAAGGAGGAGAATACAAGGAGGGAAACAGCGATTTAACGAAGACGCTTTAAATTCTAATGGGGAGCTGCTAATAGAACTGTGCACTCAACAGGAACTCCGCATCAATAACACATTCTCTTCTCATAAAGCCCAACAAAAAATAAAGTTTGAAAATACCAGGGGCCAGCACTCCACGATAGATTATATAATATCGAATCGAAAGATTCATACAACACTGGCGATTGATGTGAAAACATTGAACTCAGCAAACGTAAATACCGACCACAGCTTACTCATGGCAAAGAAAACTGTCAAGACAAAACTTACAAAACATCTAATCAAGCCAACTAACGAATCAAAAATAAGTAAAGAAAGCATATGCGACGAGTCAACGCAACAACTTTACCAGAGGAGACTCAGTGAAAACCTAAGAGCACACTCAGTACGGAACGATCAAGATTTGAATCAAAACTGGACAACACTAAAACAAAACATCGAGGAAGCGGCCAAAGGCATCCTGGGGACGAAAACCGCCAGATCAAAGACAAAGAGCAGTAACACGCCGTGGTTCTGCAAAGAAGTCAAAACTAAATGCAACAAGAAGAAACAAGCATACCTTGAATATAAGAACAAACAAACGGAAGAAGAATTACAAAACTGAAACAACATAAGAAATGAAACGAAGAGCTTGGTTAGCAAACCCAAGGAAGAATATTTGCACCGCTTCACAAAATCAATGAAGCGAGATTTCTATGGATTGTAAAAATAAATCTGGAGGTTAATAAGGAGCTCACGCAGAGAATTAAATGTACTAACAGATAAGAATACAAAACTTGCAGAATCATGGCACAAATACTTCACAGAGCTGTACAAAGAAACGAGTAAACACAAAATACAGAACGCCGACGCACCGTTGATAAGAGTGGAAGACGGAACTATCATCACAAGAACTGACGTCACAGGGCTGCCTTAAAAAAAGTATGGAGGCGACACACTAGAATACAAAATAACAAGCACGTTAAAACTGCTGACAAAGATCATAAGAGATAAGATCAATACCTCGATACAATTAGCCGAAGAAGCAAAGCTTTAGATCTGGAAGGTCCTGCAACGATGCCGTATTCGCAATAAGACAGCTATTTGAAAAGTCGATAGAATACAACCGGCCCCGTTTATATATGTTTTGTAGATCTGGAGAAAGCCTTTGATAGAGTGCAGCTCGGGGATGACATAGATATACTGCATAAAATGCAAATATCCTACGACCTGAAAACAATTAATAGAGGAAATATATTTATCGAACTCAGGAGCAAGAGTTAAAAACCAAACCACGATGGCAATACTAGCAGAACAGCGCATAAGGCAAAGCGATTCCTTGAGCCTAACACTGTTTAATATAATGTTTGACGGAATTATAAAAACAACCAGCCAAAGTAAGGGTTACCCAATGGGCACTATAAGACATTTAAATTAACTGCTACGTATAGCGATATAGAGATCATCGCCGACAGTGAGGACAATCTCCAAAAACATGTAGCAGTTTTTGGAAGTTTAATCAGACGAAAACGAAATGCATGATAATATCAAGTGTCGCAATAAGATGTAATGTAATAAGATGTAATGTAATGTAATAAGAATTTAAAGGTAGATGGCCAAATCATTCAACAAATGATGACATTCAACTACCTGGGGGCCGAGATATCGCCTTTTGTGGATATAGAAGCAGGCGTCAGGCTGCAAGCCATGAAAGCATCAAGAATTGCTGGATGCATTCAACGGGGACATTTTTTTAAAGAAATACCTAAACACTCACACGAAATCACTCATCTAAAAGACTGTAATCAGACCAATAGCCACATACACAGCAGAAACTCGCCCTGTGACAACAAAAACACAAAGATTACTGGAGAGCGTGGAAATGTCGGTGATACGAAAGATTAACAATAGAACCTTAATGGTCAGGATGAGGAGTACGGAACTAAGGCAAATGTTCGACGTACAACCCATAAACGGCTAGGTAGAAGTACGAAAAAAGAAGTGTCGCAGCGACGTAGACCGGATGGACAACACCAGGCTGGTCCGAATAGCACGGGATAATTCGCCAAGAGAGAAAAGAGGCCCAGGGAGACCCAGAAAGCAGAAGAGCGACAATAGGCCCCACCTTGACCGACCATAGTGATGGATGAACAAACAGGCCTGCCAATAATGAAAGAAAGAAGAAGAAGAACATTAATAATAATAAGTGGGAAATATTTTTCCGAAAATTGCAGAGTGCAAGTTCACAATATTTTTTCTCCTAAGCTAAGAGTTTTAATATTACACGATCACCCGTTAAATAAAGTGTGGGCAATCTAACTTTAGAAATTTAAATTGGCTATTAAAAATATAATCAACATTTTTAAAAAATGATGACTTTATTAGAGAGATTGGACATTTTTATTCATAAATCAAGCACTATACTATCTTTCAAATGACTGCAACTGCTGTGGCTAGCTTGAGAGTACCCCATCCGATCAAACTAATGTTTCAGTATTCTCGATTGTTTGGGCTCCAATCGCTTGAATTGCAATTTCGATTTCGTGTTTAAAGACATTAATCGTCTCTGTATGGTAAGCGTAACAATTATGCTTAAGAGTTCGCCACAAAAAAAAATCCAACAGGGTCAGGTCATCACAGCTCCTGGGCGGCCAATTGTCATCAGCATTTCGGCTGATTATTCGATTTATAAAAACTGTGCGCAAAAGATCGATGGTTACGTTTGCTGCGGGGCAAGTGGCCTAATCCTTTTGAAACATCCATGCAATACTTTAATTTTTGACAACAAAAAATCGTAGCATAGAATCATAGAAGCAATATGCATAGTAGCAATAGAAGCATAGTAGCAATATGCATAGAACAACAACGTTTAGCATAGAATCTAGTTCACTATTGTCAATGTTCACTATTGACTGAAAAATTTGGTTGATCGGATGGGGTACTATCAAGTCAGCCGTGTCATTTAAATGATGTATTTCATTCTTAATTGAAAATGTCGAATCTATCAAATAAACTCATAATTTGGAAAAAATATTCATTAGTTCTAAAACCATGCAGTTAATTAGGATAAATATTTTGTTTTGTTCAGACCAAAAATATTTCCAGAAATAGTGTACCAATTTCCGGACAGATTGCGCACGGGAAACATTAACCGACGCGACGGGAAGTAGATTAACATGTGAACATTTTAGCATTTTTGGTACTTACGTATTAACGCCATCACCGCTACATTTTTAAATGCTGCCAATCTACACCTAAAATTTTTATGATAAATCATAAAATAAAGCATTTTATTTAAAATTAAAACATTTTTAAAATTCAAAATACTTTATTTTTTAACCCCGGTTAGGTTAGGTTGCCCGCCGCGAAGCGGACAGATAAATCAAGACAACATACGCGCGGCAGCGCGAACTCCCGATTCCATATCTAGCGGTGGTAGCGCTAATACGTAAGTACCATATTTTTTTATGAAACCTTTTATAGACTCATCTCAAGATGTATATAAAAACATAAAAAAATAATAACATATCACTTTTAGTTTCCTCGAAATAAAAAATGTTCGGACGTTGGTTACAGTAGTTATAGTAGATAACTCAGATTTGAATTTACATTTACCTTTCAAATTTGTAAATGTATACATATACCGATATATTTGTTCTTTTACCCATTTTGTACTTTTACCGTAACATACATAATAAATATCTAATATTAGTCTGTTCGGATGCCGGTTAAATTAGTTATAGGTTATAGTAAACAACTCAGATTGAATTTACTTTTACCTACAAAATTGATGAATGTATACATATAACAATACATTTGTACTTTTACTGCAACATATAATAAATACCTCCGAAAAGAACAATTAGACTCAAGTACAATATTTAACCTTATAATAAAATGAGTAATTTCATCTTTTTTAATATTCATTAAAGTTCTCGATTAACTAGACGACAAATGACTTAAAAAAATCTATGCAGCAGCTTCTGCCAACAAACGAGTGAGATGCATCATTTAATAAGTGGAAAAAGTGAGTCGTAAAAACCTTAACGATTTCTTTTATAGTCTGCTTTATGAATATAATTATGCCCTTTGGGCGCTCTGCGGACACTAAAAGCTGTCGTATATTGCAAGAAAAAGAATCGAGAAAAAAATTATCAAAATCATTTGAAATATTATATTTTTCAAATATATTCATAATAAAGGAACATTAGAGTTTATGACATGCATCAATTAAAACAGTTTCATGAAAAGAAGATTAGTAGTTTTATAAGTTAGAATTACATTATTAAAAACCTAGTCTAGATGAAACATTGTAGATCAAGTCTAGTTTATATAATCGAGCTAGATTATTTAAGTTGAAATGATTATTCAAATTCATAATTCAATTTTGATATTAAAAGTTGCCTTGAAATAATAACAAACCACTATATTTCAGTGAACATGTAAAATAACTGCGAATGTTGTAAAAACACAATAAATTCAGATTTTATGCGAGTAGGACGCTCTGCGATAAATAAATTTGAAAAACAATTTCACTGCGACATGTATTGCCGACTAAATCTAGATTTCGAGGACGGCAAAAAATTGCAGAGATCGAGTTAGATTAAACGGAGAAATTTTCAAGCGGACGATTCAAAAGTGATAATTTTATGAACGTCTACGGGAAATTTAACGCCGATGCTATAAATTCCGACACTTTTTTTCTATTTCGTTTTAGTGCGAACATAAAGTCCACATATTGTTATGACACAACACCTGTAATGAACGTCATAGAGGTATATATCTAATCTACAAGTTTCTCTCAAATAATTAATTACGAAAGTTTTTTGTTCACAAACCAGTTCTTCAACAGTTTACTTTTAAACAGTTTAGATCAGTGGTGTCCACCGTTTTTGGACTACACAAGTCAGAGTATTGAGCCACAAGTATATTAGCATAGCTTGAGAGTAAAAAAGGCTTAATTTGATATTCCATGATAATTTACACATTTACGTATTTACACATTTACATTTAAGGAATTGAAAATGTATCCCTCCCATTCAAAAATATAATATGTATAAAGTTTTAAAACTTGGTAAAACAACTTTTTTGGTTAATTCCGTTGAAATATATAAATTTAATGTCTTTAATGTCTACTATGTAATATGTAAATACGTCTAGTATACAATGCCGTAAAATGCAGGAGCCACACCATACTAATAATTATATTTTATTTATATTAGCCAATTTGTGTGAATGTGAATTGTGTTATTAGTAAATTTGTGAATTAAGTAACATAATTTCCATAATTATTTTCTTATAAACGTCTAGTGTTTGGTCCGCATTGGAACTTGCCCTGGACACGTTTATTTTTTTGGCCCACGGTTTGGTTTAGAAAAATATTTTTAGGCAAATATTTATGATAATGACTTCATAAAAGTAAATTATATTTCTATTTTAATGTATTATTAAATTTCAAGGTATAAAGAGAATATATTAAAAAAACCGGCAGAAGAATTGACTTTTCATAGAAGTAATTTCCGCTGGCGCTTTTTAGGGATGCGTGTATACGACTTTTATGAAAGGCATAAAACGCTTTGGCATTAAAATAAATCGCGTGTGCGTGTAGTTTAAAGAAATGAAAATCCCGTGTATAAACTTCCCAATGCAAACGAGCCGGCTGTGTGTCTTATCGGCGAACGTTTGCGCATTTCTCGTTTCTATTTTAGTTTCTGGAACCGTTGGAGGGAACGCGTTCGCTGTCAGAAAACGGGACGAGCTCCGTCCGTCCCTGCCTTCGCCGGTTTTAATCAGAATGTGTGTCAATTCCGGTGTGCCCTTTCCGGACACAAATTCCGGGTTTTACAGAAACTGAACAGCAATTTGCAGGCCGAAACTATTGTTGTCGTTATAATTGTCCATGACGGACACAGGTTTTACTGTAATACCTAAACAAAACAAATACTAAAAAAAAAACTACTGGAATTATAAAACGTCACAAGCGCTCACTCCGTGGGATTAAATATTGGCGAGGTAAATATTTAGCAAATGATTATTGGTTCGGAGATGAATCAATATCAATCAAAAAGAGGGACAGCGTAGATAATTGCGTTTCTTTGACTGAAATGCCATTCTGTTCTAAAACCCGTCTCCAGATATTTGACACAAATTGATAAATCTAGAAAAAAAATTCTCTAATACTAAACAACAAATTTGCTTGAATCACATTAACAAATATATTACCAAGTTACACATCTATACTTGAAAAAGTATATTTTGCCTAGCTTTATATGTCTAGTTTAGTCTTGTATGTATAGTCCTGTCTGTCTAGTCTTGTATGTCTAGTTTTGTCTGTCGTGTCTTGTCTGGCTAGTCTTGTATGTCCAATCGTGTCTGTCTATTCTTGTCTGTCTATTCTTGTCTGTCTAGTCTTGGAGGTTTTGTCGTGTCTAAATAGCCTTGTCTATTTAGTCTTGCCAGAGTAGTTTTGTGTGTCTAGTCTTGTCTGTCTAGTCAAATCAAATTTCTTTTACATTATAAATTCTTTTTTACATTATTAAAGTATTGATACAAAACTAGGACTAAATGTACTATGTCAATACAAACAAATATTAATTAATATAATTGATGTTCAACACAATAAATGTAAATAGAAACATATTACAAATTACAACCGAGACATTTAATAATTGGCATAATTATAATTTGTTTAACGTATAACGTATGTTATTGACTTTACAAAAATGAATTTAATCCAATAGTTGTGGAGAAACTTTTATATGGACTCCTGGAATTTGTGAAATAATGCATGCGATCACCAAAGAAGTAACATCTTAAATGGTATTATCGTGCCTATTCCACAACTTAGAGGTCTTTCCGAATCGGCCACATGTTGAGATTTTAAATTTACTATTGTGTTTCTTCAATGTGTTCGCAAAAACGATTTGTGCTTGCGTTACATGGCCGTGAATCCGGTTCCAGTAACTCGCAATATTTTTCTATTGGTACACACACTATTAAATAGGAGCATTCCTCTGGGTGTTTACAAGCCAATTTTTTACACCGTATTGAGTAAAACTTCTAGTTTAAATATTGGAGCATGTATATCCTTCCTCTTCTATTAATGACGGATCCAATCCCTATACATGCAGGTGGCAGAATCTTACTGCCGCTCTGATTGACTTTTCGGCGTCGTCTTTAGTCCCATGGATAGCGAAAAATTGTGTGGTGCGTCGTAGTTTATATTTTGGTGTCTCCCAGGTCCCGTTGGATTTTAATTGTATCTCCCTTATCTTGCTTCAGATCCGACTTCTTTCCGCTAGTTTTTGCGGTGAAATATTCTTGATTAATTTTTTTCCCGTACCTTATCACTTTTTGGATCTCATGTAGGCAACTCGTCGTAAGATTTCTTGCGTTTTTATATTGCAAAAATTTTTCCTTACAAAATAATAATAAAAAATAAAGAAAACGTTTTAAAAAGAATTTACATTCTATGGTGATACCAGCGACTGAGGAGAGATGAAAAAGCAAATTCTTCATTTTTGATTCTATTCGTTTTATTGATTAACTTGTAAGATACATCCCCTCGCATGAGTAATAAAAAATATTGTTTGTAACGCGGGCGGTCAATTGCCCTCTCGAACGAATGTGCGCACTTCGTTCGTGCGCTCAATTTTGCTCTCGCGTCAAATAGACAACTTGCCGCCCTAGTTACAAAATATACTATTATGCAACTTAAGTGATATTTATTCATTTTACATTCCAGTTCCATACGAAGTCTATTGGCCGCATTTTGACGGTTTAATTAACTTACGACCTGCAGATAGTCTTTGAAGCACTCAAACGGATGCTACAAAGACTATCTGCATGATATTAATAAGACAGATAGCGTGCGGCACACAATTTTCGAATGCCCCAGGTGGTTCTTGGAGTGGAGTTCCAAAACAAAAACAACTCTAGAAACGAGCACACTCACGGAGACAATGCAGTTGCGGAAATAATGTAATTCTGTTGCAGTCAAAAAGAAAACTGGACTCCAACAGAAACCATGATAAAGAACATACTAAGCATGAAAGAACAAGATGAACGGACCAAACAAAATAAACAACGAAAAATGCTAAAAACTTTTCTAACCACCCTTCGTGGATGGGGGGCGTAAGGACAAAAACAAAACCAACGCTATCTTGAAGATATGCGAAAAGCAGTTATATTCTGCCCTTATCCTTATCAAGTTAACTGAATGTGCATGCTACGTCTCCATACTTTAAAAAAAATCACAAACGCCAAAAAACAATCAGTCAACGCAATAAACACCAAGATTCGTGTTCACTGCGTTAACATTACTAAAACACATTCTGCGGATTCTGGGGTTTGTTAACTTTGATTAGTAAAATAAGAAGACAGTGCTAACAGCTGTAGAAATAAGTAGAAAATTCATTGGAAAACAAACAGTGTTTAATTGATTGTTTTATTTTGTAGAAGCTTTCCACAATATTTGTTTTGTAAACACGTTTTGTAAATACTAATTACTTTACAATAATAACTATAATTATAAAAACATTAACCGGTTTTATGTATTATTGCTCCATTAGAGCATTAATTACCGTATATATTACCAACATATTGATTTACTTGATATTGAAAACAATAAAGTGAGTGTACTAGCTCGATAGTAGGAACCAATAGTAAGTATCAATGCAGTGTATGTAATCCTGTCTAGTCTTGTCCATCAAGTCTTGTTCGTCTTGTCTTATCCGTTTGGTCTTTTTAGTCCAGTCATGTTTGTCCAAAAAGACAATAAAGCATCTGGCGCGGATTTATTAGCAGCGTTGAAAATTATAGAATTATTTAAAGTCGTACCTGATAAATTGCTACAAACAATTAACAATGAATATAGGTAAGGCAATTTCCTAGCAGTATGGAAATAGGCGACACTCGTTCTAAATCAGAAACTTCTTCTTAACTTAACAAACTGGATTAAACCCCTGAACGCAGAGGAGTTGCAGTCCTTGAATCCCACCCAGCTCCTAAAATTCCTAAAGGAATCAGGGTTAGAGGAGGCGCTCTAAATGGGTAAGTACACCAAAGCTTAGAGGAAGAGGGTGGGGTTCAATAGATCTATAAAGGTCACAGTACAAGTCGTCACCACCATATCTACAATCTAACGCACTGGGTCTTCTTAACGCACTGGGTAAGATCTACGAGTAATTAAATGCCGGGAGATTGAGAACTGAGATAGAGGCTAATTTAGAGGATACTCAGTTCGGTTTTAAGAGGGACAGATCAATGGTAATGGCTATGGAAGAGGTAACAAAAACGGTCAGAGCTCCCTAAAATTATAGACTCTGCACATTAGATGCCATCGATATCCAGAACGATTTTAACTCAGTCCCATGGCACGAACTGATGGAAGCACTAAAAAGGAAGACATATCCAAAAATATTAGCTAATTACCTGCAGAATAGGAGAATTTATATAGGTGACAAGGAGGAATTAATATTGTCCTTTGTGGAATCGCAGGTATCAATACTCGGACAATTACACAGAATGTAGTGGAACATTTATTATAATGAGATCTTACTGATTAAGATTCTTCGCGGATGATACGGCTATAGTAGCATGGGCTAAGAAGGAAGCAGAACTGATAGTACTGACAAACCGTGCTATTGAACTCATTGTCAACACGACCAAGAAAATGAAGCTAACGGTTGAGGAGAGCAAGACGGAAGTGGTAATACTATACGGGGGCAGGAAGTTAAAATGCATCACACTAAAAGTCCAGAGTATGATTCGAGCATAATATGAGGAAGGTGTAGCCTGTCAAAATTGCAAATCAATTACAGTACTAAGAAAACTGTTCCCAATAATTAAGGGGCCGCCTGTCTTCAAAAGGAAAATTCTAAGCAAAATCGCGCACTCCATAATGCTTTATGGAGCACATACATGGAGCGATACCCTTAATCATAAAATGTATAGAAACGTGCTGAAAGCACCACAAATAACGATAGCTATAAGAATTACAAGCGGTTATTGAACTGTGTCAACGGAAGCTATTATGACCACCTCATGGATCAAGCCCATCAAACTCATGGTGAGAAGAAAAAGAGCAACCAGACAACGAAGAAAGAAGAAGAAGACATAAAAGTGGACATGATTCAGGAATGGCAAAGTAAATGTATAGAAGACCCGGCAAAAGTAGCCTGGACCAATAAACTCATCGGTGACTTATGAAAATGGACCGCCAGGAAGCACGGTAATGTCGACTACCATTTCACTCAATTCCTGTAGATTGTAGATTGTAGATATGGTGGTGACGACTTGTACTGCGAACTTTATAGATCTATTGTACCCCACCCTCCTCCTCCAAGCGTCGGTGTACTTACACATTTAGAGCGCCTCCTCCAATCCTGATGCCTTTAGGAATTTCAGGCTCTGGGTGGGATTCAAGGCCTGCAGCTCCTCTGTGTTCAAGCAATGAACCCCGAGGTACATCTGTCTCTTGCGGAGTAGTGCTCAGATGTATGGAGGTTTCCTCTGCTGAGCCACAGAATCTGCATCCGTCATCCTCCTCTAGGCCTAGGGCCTTGAGAAGTCTGCAGTGTTCCGTCAGCACTCCTGTCAGAATTCTAAGCTTATTCCTGCTTAATTTCAGGCAAGCTTTTGTTCTCTTCTGGTTAAAAGATTCCAGCATCACTTTAGACTGCCTTAGCCCTGGAAGTTCTTTTCAGGTTTTCATCCATTGTTCTCTTGTTTCTTCATATAAACTTTTTGTGGATGGTGTTCACACTCATGCCGCAAAAGTATTCCGGACCTATTCGAAATTCGTTTCGGCTTCTTCGTTTCCGTCTATACCAGTGTGTCCTGGCACCCAGTATAGCGTTACTTTATTATTTTTGCCAAGCTTGTTTAGCTTCGCCACACAGTCCCATACCAGTTTAGATCTGAAGGTGTATGAGCTAATGGCCTTAATGGCTGCTTGGCTGTCTGACAGGATAGCATTTCATTTTTTGCGATAATTCCTGTAGAGGTTAAACTGTGCACATCTTTCGATTGCGTGTACCTCTGCTTGGAAGATACTTGGGGATGTTCCCATGGATTCGAAGTACTTGGTACGCGGTCCAAACACTCCTGCACCAGAACTATCTTTTGTCTTCGAACCATCCGTGTACCACGTGATAGAATTTTGCTCTATGTGGTATGCTGAGGATTCGTCGCTCCAATCGGCTTTACTACTACACATTGCTGTGTAGTTTTTCTCGAAGTGGTATTTGCATACCATTTCGTGTTTTGGTACTTCAGGGTCAGGGGATCCTGGCAGCGAGGCTGTTTCGGTCTCTGCTCCTGATTATTTTACCTCTGCCCATTCCTTCCTTGCTGAACCTTACAATCGCAGTGGAGTCAGATCCAGCAGCAGCTTCATTGCTGCTGTCGGACACGACCCCATCGCCCCCGTGATGCAGACACACGCCAGTCTTTGAATCTTCTCAAGCTGTTTCTTCATAGAGGCCAGCTTCTTTCTACTTCCCCACGCAACTGCCCCATAAGTGATTGCAGGTCTCACTACTATGGTGTACACCCATCGCAGGATTGTGGGGTTACAACCCCACGTTTTTCCTGCCAGATTTCTGCACACCATTAGGGCGCGTTAGGCTTTACCTACCGCTGCCTCGGGGTGTCTATTCCATAGGAGTTTGCTATCTAGTGTGATACGTAAATACCTTATCTCCTGTTTGTATTCTAATGCCTTCCTATCTAAGAGTATGGGCTGTAGGCAGTTTAGTTTTCTTCACTCAATTCCTAAGCGGATACGGGTGTCTCTTAAGCGTTTCAATATTATTAACAATAACCTCTGCCTCCACTCTAACGCGGAGACACAGGAGCACACCTTTTATAGGTGCCCAAGATAGAGCTCAGAAAGAAGTGGGTTATATAACGAGGTAGGACAGTTTACTATACAAAACACCATCGAGAAAATGCTAAATAGTGAAGAGGAATGGACGCGCATACATAATACATAAACTATATAAAGGTTATCCTAGCAATAAAGGAAGCAGAAGAAAGAACAGTCGGGAAGATCTCAAGGCTTAGTATCTAGGGGGAGAGAGAAAAACTCCTCCGAGCAATCCACCCTGGAGATAATAATGATTCCGGGATAGAAAAACCATATCGTCAAGTGGACTAGGGGTTTAGTGTATGAGAGCTCCGCACTTAGGCTGATAGAGCTTGTCCCATTCAAAATAAAAACGAATTATTTATTGTCCAATCTTGTCTGACCATTCTTGTTTGTCCAGTCGTGTCTAGCTAATCATGTCTGTCTAGTCTTATCTGTAGTCTTGTCTGTCTAGTCTTATCTGTAGTCTTCTATTCTGTTTAGTCTTCTTGTTATTTTTACTGTCTGCTGTTGTCTGTGTATCTTGTCTGCCTAGTCTTGCATTATCAAATAGCGCAGGAATTGGACTAAATTAAAATACAAATATTATGGAATTTCTCGCGGATCCCAGCTTAGGATTAACAATCGTGTTCTAAGTGTTGAGATTTATATTTTTCTTCGTTTCGTTCGAGTTAAATGTTTAACACCCGCTGTAGTAGCATTAATTAATAAATTATGAAACATTTAAATTTACATAAAATATTATTAAGGAAATAAAAACGCAATATCTATTGATCTACTAAATGTCTTCGTTTCCTTTGATTCACTAATTAAAATGTTAATAATGTATCGTCTATCCCGAGATAATCGAATTCTCAGATAATCCGGGAACGAAAATAAGACGACAAACGATCGTGGGTTTTTTGCTCGGTTTATTTTCCCTCGTCTTGCTGCGGAAAATAATTTAATTTAGTCGCTGGAAATAGTTTACTAGCAGGAGACATTTTATAACATTACAAAACAATTACTCCAATTCAGGGTAACAAATACTATCTTCAAATGAAACATAGACTTATTATAAATTTAAGTTGAGGTTCAATATGTGAACGAAAAAATTATCGACTACAAAGTCTTTTCACATATTTAAATTTTGCTTGTCTGCATCTGAACAAGAGGCCGTTGATTATTTAATTGTGCGAAATGTGAGTTCGGATTGTTGTGATGTGGAATATCAGAAAGGTACTGCAAATGAAAACAGCGAGTTCTTTACGTTCATGAAACAAAAGCCTAAATACTGTATTGAATTTTTGTTTGTTCGTTGATCCATGCAAACAAATCAAATATATACACGGCTATTGTAACCTTTGACCCCGCATTATATTAATCAAAACTGGATTTTATTAGCGAAAATTAAATCATGATTCCTGAAAATATAAAATGGTATCGTGATTATATAACAAAAATAAAGTTTGTAAATATGTTGTAGAATTCATGTTTTGTTGGATGAATTGGAAGCGAGCTTTATAAAACATGCAACGTTTCAAATAATATTTGTATAATTTTTATTTTTTTTTACAATTTAATTTTTCAAAACTAATTATTCCACGATATTCGACGTAAACTACGGCACTAATAATCTACTAACCTAACCTAAAAGTCTAAAAACCTAATCTAACGACGGACATTATAACAGAAAAATCCAACGAATACGGATATCCATTATATCTCGTTTTTACAAATTATGAAAATGCTTTTGAAAGTATAGAAACATTGGCGGACTATAAAATAATGGCAGATAGTACCATCGACCAAAGATACAACCTGATCAAAGAATGCAACGAAAAACAACCGGAAGTTACGTTCTCCACGAAAAAAAAATAAACCTGTCCAACTTAAAAGAGGAGTACGACAATGGAATCTCCTTATCACCAAAACTCTTCACTTTAGCATTGAAAGAGATTTTTAAGAACTGACTGGAACGACAAAGGTGTCAATGGAACTCGATTAACCAATCTAAAATATGCTGACGATATTATTAACTTGGTATATAATGGAGAAAATCTAAGAGCAATGATTGCAGGCCTACAAAGAGAATCTAAAAAAAGGGTAAAAATTAACCTATAAATAACCCAGATAATGTACCAAGGAACAAAAGAACCAATAATAGTGAGAGGACAGGAAATCAAAAAGGTGGAAGAATACATATATCTAGGATACACCTTACTATCTACAGAACCAGCCAGCAAGAAGAAATAAGAATCATAATAAGGCTTAGGTGGGTGGCCTAATTATCATTCATCCTGCGAAATAAGAAAATAGCTCAACACCTAAAATCGAGAGTCTTTGGCCAGTGCATTTTACCTGTGATTACATATGGCGCGGAGAACTGGATTGCAACTAAATAAAATAGAGACTCACCAAAAACCGCACTAAGAGTAATAGGGAGGTCACTGATGTTAGAGAGAAACTTGCTCTCCTCAAATGGAGTTTCGGAGGTTACGTAGCAAGAAGTGATAGGATGAGATGGGACAGACAAATCATAGAAGGTCTCCATTCGGTCTCTATGAATTACTTTTCAAGAAGAAACCCGTTGGCTATAATGATGATGATAAGCGCAAGTATAAAGATATTTTGGACAGAACTAACGTGCTGTGGAGAAATTATGATCCAAATTCGCAGATTCAAGGATCTAGGACGCATAAATATAGAAACATAATTAAATTGCTTTTTGAAGAACCCACTGCTCGCACACATACCGAATCAGATCCCTCCTCATCATCAGGAGGAGGGCTATTTGATTCATCTTTATATATTCCTAATAATATGGAAAGAGTGCAATATCGATATTGGGATACTCTTGAAAAGTTATTGGCCGTTTATGTCTTTTACATGCTTCTAAGAAGGCTGGAAATACATCTCATCAGAATGAAATTGTGGCTATCGAGGAGGAATTACGGGAGGCGAATATAATGGAATGAATTGTGTATCCATAGCTCACATCAATGATGAGCATCGATAAGTTCGGGCGTCATTCAAATTGTAAAAGCGGTCAAACACGGGGCCCTCCTGGACCAGGATTTCTTTTTACTCTTACCGGTAGTTTTAATGTTGAGAATAAAAGAATTTGCAACATAAGTGAAACTCGGGATAAGTCAGACGCTGCTACTAAAGATTTTGTTGATACTTCTATTGGTGTTATTAAACAGCAATTTGATCATTCTCAAGATAACTATAATACGTTTAAAGCAAATATTGAGATTCAGCTAAAATTAAACAACAATGAGATTGGGTTTTTAAAGAAGCACTTAGACATCCCAAGTGTTAACCCTCCAGTCATTCCTTGTGCAATTGGGTCGATTAGCCGTGCTGATAAAAGTTCGATATATTCCTTGGAAGATATTTTAAATGGGTATATGGGGGATGATAGAGACTGATCTAAGAGGCGTTCTACGAATATGAGCTGCAAAAGACTAAATATCATGAGACGATGTCAACCTCTTTCTACGAAGTCCGTTAAATAGGATGTGGTGAATGAATTATATAAGCCCGCTAGAAAAAAAATTTACGTTTGACGTAAAGTTATATTAAACGGTATAGATTATTTATGGCAGGCAGATTTAGCTGAATTCGGTCCTTATGCTCATGAAAATAAAGGCTATAAATTTATTTTGGTGGTGATTGATTGTTTCTCAAAATTTCTGTGGACTGTTCCGTTAATGTATGTACCCAAAAGAGGAAGAGGAAGACCACCTATGAGATGGTATGATGATCTCAAAGGAACAGCCTACCGTGGATCCCAATAGCCTAGAATTTGGAAAAAAATAGAAAGGGCCTATGTCCAAGGATGAAGCTAATGGCTAAAAAGAGGAAGAGAAGAGGATTCGTAAATAAACAAGATTTTTTTTCGAATTGTTATAATCTGCATTTGTAGTAAATTTGTTGCAAATTCTTAAATACACACATGTACAGTGAAATCTATTTATTTCCTAGGAATTGTAAATTGCAATTCCGAGAATAACTAAAACACAATATCTAAAACACAATACTTTGTTTTTATAGAAAAGGCATCTTTATAATTTCTCTCGCAAAGCCACTTTTTGAATTCTTGGTCGGTTCTAGTTGTATAAAGATTTTCAACTGAGCGTAGTGGAATTTCCGTACTAGGTACATCCTTGATATCCAGAAGATCTCTCGGACAAACATTGAACTGATAGGGAGAATACAAATGTTTTAGGATGCCATCGTTCGTACCAATGTGATAGACCTTATCATCAATTTTAGACAATTCTAGGTTTATAATATTACGTGCATCGCTATACCCTCTAAGTATCTATGGTACTGCAATCAGTACAGAAGAGACAGTAGATACAGGAAGAAAGTTATTTTTACTCGTATTCATCAGTTTTTCGGCCTGTTGTTATAGGGTTTTCTTAGCGCCTTTGCTTTCAAATTGTTTGAACACAATGACCACAAAACTTTAGACCCACATCCTTCATGCACATCGCAAATTGTGTAGATTGTACATCTGCATTCTCTGTAGTATGAGCCCCTGCAGTATCTTGTGAACAGACGATACATTTATTTTGAAGGCAAGCTGGAGATTGCATGCTTGTTTCGCATTGATCCGAATCGCTGTTAGAGACTTGACCGTATTCACCTTAGATAGTTCACATACAGCAGCTTTGGGATCTGTTTCCTTTTCGGCAAGGCTCTGTATGATTCTGAATTAAATTCGATTTTCTCCATATCTTCTTTAGTTTCGACGCTTTGCGTCAAGTCATTGAGTACCTGTGGACCTACTTTTACTTTAAACCCTAAAAGAGCCTTTTAAGGAGATTGCTTGGTACCAGCATGAAAAGCCCTGTTTTTCATGAGCTGTAGAAACCTAATAGAATACTGTCGTTACAATTTAAATTATCAATGTCTTGTATCTACATAGTCAGCATATTTTCGATATACTGGTTTGCTCTTTCTACACTCTCCTGACTTTGTGAATGCCTGAGGCTAATAATTTTTTAAGTAGGCCAATATGTTTTTAAGTTAACTCAATAATGTGGTTAGAAAATTCTCTGCCATGGTCCGACTGTAAGATTGCCGAGGCACCAAGTAGAGTTAATAAAGTGTAGGCCACTTCCTCAGCTAGTTTGAGCTTCCTCAGCTTCCCTAGACCAGTTGAGTTACTCTAATTTCGGCAACAGCTAAAATTATAGAATATGCTATGGTAAGCAGACTAATGCCCTTCATAAATAAGCATAAGCTAATTCAGGAAGAGCAGAATGGGTTCTGCAATTCGAAATCGACCACAACCGCAATTCAAAAATTACATCAGCAGATCCTACTGGCATCGATAAACAGAAGTGCTCAGTTGGAATATTCTGTGACATTACTAAAGCTTTCGACTGTGATTCACGCAGAATTCTGATCGATACATTATTCAAGTACATTTTATTCTTTGATCAGGCTCTATCTTTGGTCGATCCTACTATCTGCCATTGTTTTATAGTCCGCCAATGTTTCTTTGCTTTCAAAAGCGTTTTCATAATTTTTAAAAACGAAATATAATGGATATCCGTATTCATTGGATTTTTCTGTTTTAATGTTCGTCGTTAGTAGGTGATTATTAGTGCAGTAGTTAAAGTCGAATATTGTGGAATAATTAGTTTTGAAAAATTAACTTCATATGCAAATATTATTTGAAACGTTGCATGTTTTATAAAGCCTGTTTCCAATTCATCCAACAAAACATGAATTCTGAACATATTTACAAACTTTATTTTTTTATATATCCACGATACCTTTTTATATTTCCAGGAATCGTGATTTAATTTTCGTTAATTAAATCCAGTTTTGATTAATTTAATGCTGCGACAAAGGTCACAATAGCCGTGTATATATTTTATTTGTATGCATGGATCAATGAACAAAAAAAATTCAATACAGTATTTAGGCTTTTGTTTTATGAACGTAACAAACTCACTGTTTTAATTTACAATACCTTTCTGATATTCCACATCACAACAATCCGAATCCACTCACATTTCGCGCAATTAAATAATCAACGGCCTCTTGTTCAGATTCAGACAAGCAAAATTAAAATATGCCAACAGACCTTGTAGTTGTACACCTTGTACTAGAAAGTTACGGAAATAGAGGGAAGCGTGGAAGATGGCTTGAATTATACTAAATAGAAGACAGCATGTAGGAATAGAGGACAGCATATCAACCCATTATTGATATTGAAATGGGTGTCCCACAAGGAATTGTCCTAGCGCCTCTTCTATTTTCTCTATATATTGCAGATCTCACACGGTATTTAGAGGGTGCGAAATGTGTATTCTAAGCCGATGCTGCAAGTTTTCTAGTTTCAGAGGAGTCGATAAAAACAACACAAATAGCATCTCTAATAGCAATTCTCTAACCTTGTCAATGATTTCAACAAGTGGTTCGGTGCAAACAACTTACATCAAAATATAGAGAATACCTATTACACAATATTTCAAACCAGACATAAGGTTAAAGCTGATGACTACGCACTGAAATAGACGATACACAGATAGAACGAAGAAATTCTTTAAAATTTCTAGGAATATTTCCGGAAGATGAATTACATTGGAATACCCATATACGGCATATTGCCGCTAAAGTCAACCAGAAAGCCTTCATGTGAAGAAAACTTCGTAATAACATCGACCTACCGCTCATACTTCTAATATTCTACGCAGAGGATCAATTAATCCATATGGGTTCATAATATTGGGGGATCTCTGCACTTAGACGTCTTATTTAAGGCACAGTAGATGGTGTGCGGGCTATCAAGGGCATATCCAGATGAACGTCATGTCGGGCACACCTTAAAGAACAACACCTTCTAACAGTCTTCTCCATTTACGTCTGGGAATCAGCTTGTTCTATTTGTAAAAATAAGAAAAATTTTCTAAAAAATAGTGATTGACACTCATATAACACAAGAAACAAGAATATGATACAAACACCATTTGCCAACACTGTGTACCAAAGCTCTCTCGCATATTGGAATCCAAATATTCAACCGTTTACCCATTAATTTAAAAGAAGAATCATCATATAAGTTATTCTGTAATAATCCAAAATATTACTCAATCAATAAATGTTTGTACAATATCGATAATCTCTACCGATGAACAAGCATGTATTTGCTATCTTCGTCGGGCTGGGACTGAAAATCTATCAAATCCGCTTGGCATTACATTTTGATGATATAAGGCTTTACAACAATGCCTTTTTTATGCCTTTTTGCTATTTTGGAGACGGTGGTGGCCTATTAGTCAAGGTGTCAGACTTCGGAGCCACTAGTCCCGGGTTCAAATCCTGGACATTGTTAAAAATTAAGCCACCGTTCTCCTGTAGGTGGCTCTGGCAAAGTCATCGCAGTAAAAATCTGCCTCGAAATCCCCCCGATTAGTGGCTTGCCATCCACGTTAAAAACTGTAAGTGCTCCCCTACACTTGTGTCTAATCAAGACACCAAGCACAAGTGTAGGCTGTGAGAGGAGGTAAAGGCCCGTCATGGGCTGTAGCGCCATGGGATTTTTTTCCTTTTTTGTCATGGTTCACAAAGTTAAAGATATATTTCTATATCCTTACGTGTTATGTTTTTGTAGCGACAACATACCTCTTTCATGATATGATCTCTTACATTCTAATATGTGCCTCGTGTAATATGTCTAATACCCTCCCTTCGCTCTGCTATCCCCGCTGTACTTACAAACATGCCGAATGTAATACATTTCCGATTGCTATTTAGAAAATGTATAGACTTCCTAAGAAAAGTGCATATTACAAAATACAGGGTTATTACAAAACAAATAGACACTTTCAATGCTTTATTAATCCAAAACTAATAACGTTATTATGAATTCGTTTAAACTATTTTTCAAAGTGATTCTTAAAGTTTACTTTGGGAACTGATAGGTGCTCAATGTGGGCACCTCCTGTCACACGTCACACATCATGGCGATAGTCTAGTTCGCTGGTTCTTAACCTGGGGTGCCCGCACCTCTGGGGGTGCGAGAAGGTATTTTTGGGGGTGCGGGAGAAGTCCCTAACAATATGAATTATTAAACATAATTTACTAAATTTTTGATATTAAAATATTATAAAACCAAGTAGTAAGTAAGTATCAAGTTGTAAGTAATCTCCCCAATAACGCGAAAGTCGGGACTGCGTTATTAGATATATTGAAATGATATTGAAGCTTATACAAAAATTAGGGTTATGGGTTTTTCGCAAAAAAATACAAATATGTGAAAACGAAGAACAAAGTAAAAAAATGCCTTAATAAAAAATGTATAGGGGAACCCGTTGTACCTAGGCACTATGTGTACCTTGGCCAGTTTTCTCGTTTCAAATGTTGCCGCGCTATTAAATTATTTCGTATGTGCTATTCGATACGTCACTGCAGACGATCTAGTGTTAAGTTAATCGTTTACGGCCACTTAGGCAGTGCATGGTGTTATCGAAGAAAAACAAAATTTGCCGAAAAAAGTAACTATTTTTAATATATTTTGAAATCTGTTAATTTTAAACATTTTATAAAAGACACACTTATCTTTTATATGCAAACGGTTCTTTGATTTATTAAGTCTTAAAACAATAATAAACTTCAGAGATATATAATCTTAAAATATTTTAAATTTACAGTTTTCAATCATAAGGAGCAGTGTTGAACCTTGGCCCCTGTCGATCAGTTTTACCTTGGTCGGTGGCCTAAGTACAACCTGGATGTTGTACTTTGGCCAGAGAGATATATCTTTATTTATTTAATATTTTAAGAATATATTCTTAAGGAAACTTCTTCAGAAGTCATGCTTAGAAGTAGAGATAAGAAGAAGAGGTGTTATTAATGTGAACGACTTCTCAAATGCCATTAAAAATTGAATAAAAAGTGAATAAAAGCCATTAAAAATTGAATAAAAATTGAAAGTAAAAGTGAATTTTTTCTCCTTGATCACAAGGAGAAAAAATTCACGACTGTCGGTGCTTCTAAACCTTTTGGATTACCCAAAACAACTTTGCGTTGTCATTTAAAGCACTGTATGGAAACAGGTAACGATGTAAGAAAATTACACGATATTCTTGCAGTTAATCAAGTTTTTCATCGTGAGGAAGAACGCAGTCTGGTTGACTATATTAAAGACGCCGCACACTTACAATTTGAACTGACTTTAAAAGACGTGAAAATACTTGCATATCAATTTGCAAAAATTAATGGAAAAAAACTATCCTAGACTATATACCAGAGCTGGGATACTAATAAAATGGTCGGAGATTAATGGCAGCGCTTATTTAGGAAGCGATACCAAAACGAATTGTCTCTGAGAAAGCCCGAAGGCACTAGTTAGACTCGCTCATCGGCATTTTATAAACATGCCGTAAACTTAGCAGTCGATAATTTCAAGAAAGTCCTTTCTAAATGTATTGATATAAAAGCAACTGATATCTGGACCAAAATTACAATATTGGAGACTATGTTATATTTGTATACAAAGGTTCTTATTCTGTTGGAAAGTTAGAATCAATATCTGAGGAGGCTATATTGCTGACATCGATGCAAACTTCATTCAAAAACTGAAACTGGTCTGATAAAGAAGATTTAAATCTGTACCCAATAAGTGACAATAGAGAAAAAATTAAAACGCTTAAAAAAATTGACATAAAGAGAGGAATTTCTGCTAAGTAAATTACTAATTTTCTTTTAAAGGCTAGTCCTACTGATTGATTAAAAACTAAAAAGGTACAGTCTTAAAGTCCTAAAGACTGCCTTGTGAAAACAGTGATTAAATAGTTTTTGAGTCACAGCAAAATTTAAACACGTTTCTGAAAGCATTTTTGCTGCTGGTTACAGATATGCAAATTATATTTCGCTAGCTCATTCGGTTCACTTTCGCCTGCAAAAATTGAAGAAATTTTTATGAAATTTCGGCGCTCTAGTGGAGATATCGAAAAGTCGTGAATTTCCCGTGGACAATCTTAGTGTATCCTTAGGAAAATGACCTTCTGAAAACGATGCTGCAATCCGTTTTTAATTTTCTGCAACCGTTTCCGAGATATCTACTTAGCAAATCGAGAATAGGGTAAATTTCAGATTGAAATTTATCGACGAATTATTGAATATTTCCGGACAATTTACACATCGACTTGTTCGTCTTGTCGTGTAGTTTCTGTGTGCCCAAAAAAAACCTAAAAAGCATGTATTTTTCGAACGAAATGATGGAAAATTTTTGTCTAAAATTTGTTTGCAAATTTTTTTCTTGATTTATTTTTGGTAACCCGAAGGAAATCGTAGTGCTGAAAACGGTTTTCCAGTTTATTTCGCTCTAAAGTTACAAATAAACAAATTTTGCATTTTTTTTTCGCTGTACACAATAACACATTTTCTACTTATTGTCATGACTTGTCATATGACGCTGTTATAACTTTGGAAGCGCTCACCACCGAGACTTCTAGTCTTCACCAATCGATTCGGCGTCCCAAAATTATTCGGACAACGTATATATTATTCCCTGGGAAGCTTTCAATTAAAGAAAAAAAAAGCCTCGCTTCATAAGCATTATAATGAACATGCAACAGCCTAGCTATTAATAAAAATAATATTGTTTTGTATTAGATATATAAAATGTTTTTTTTTAATGAATTTTTTTAAATAAGCAATAAATTTTGCAAAAAATATATTTCTAAACAAAAAAATTGAAAAAGATTTTTCAATAGGGTGCGGAGACCTATTTTCAGATTGAAGGGGGTGCGGCTCACTTAAAAGGTTAAGAAGCACTGGTTTGGTTCATTCCAAACCCGGTGTAACATATCTGCTTTAACACTTTCCACACCTCTCGTGATGCGTTCTTTTAACTCATCTAAATCACTAGGAAGTGGAAGGCCTTTCTAGGCCTTTCACAAATCCCCATACAAAAAATCGCAATGTGTAAGATCGGGGCTCTTTAGTGGCCACCATACGAGAACGCGGTTGTCGATTCTAGCACGGCCTATCCAGTGATGTCGAAGTATTTCGAAAAGATAATTTCTAACGACACGGTGATAGTGAGGAACCGCTCCATCTTGTTGGAAGATAAAGTTCCCCCCGCCCTCATGCAGTTGGGGCATCAACCAATTGATCAACATTTGATGATATTTAGCTCCCGTTACTGTGTTTTCTTCAAAAAAGAAAGGACCATGCACCTTTGTGCGAGATACAGCACATAAGGAGAATCACGCAAATGCTCCACCAGCACTCTCGGAGGTTCAGTCCCCCAAAGTCCGACGTTGTATTTATTCACCTTGCCACTTATGTGGAACGTTGACTCGTCACTGAAAATTATCCGCTCGCAAAACTCATCTTCATTAAGTTGCAGCATTTCATTGCAAAAATCTTTAAGTTTAAGCTTGTCGTCTTCACGTAGATGATGTACCAACTGCAATGTGCAAGGCGTCAGTTTTAGTCGTTTACGTACAATTTTCCACACAGTTGTTTGCGGAATTTGTAATTCCAAACCTGCACTTGTTGTTGACTTTTGTGGTCTTCGTTGCCAAACAACACGAACACGTTCCACTGATTCTTATGACACACGAGGTCTTCCTGGACTTTTGTCTTTACATAAACACCCTGTCGTTTCAAATATATTGTACCAATCGTAGATCAACTGTCTAATAGCAGGTGATTTTCCGAAACTTGTTCAAAAATATCGTTGGACAACAGCTACGGAGTTCGTTTTGGCAAATTCAAGCACGCAATATGCTTTCTCAGTAGTTTGCTGCCATCCTAGCTATTATGGTTGCGCAGTACTACCAGCTGTACTATCGAAACTTGTACAGTTCCTCAATCTGACGGAGCAAAATGCATGTCAATACCACACATAATTTTTGTTTTATACAATACCAAAGTTGTCTATTTCTTTTATAATAACCCTGTATATCGACGTAGACTTCCTATATATTTTAGGAATTGTTTATAGTTCCTAGAAATTGCAAGATCTGGGTATCTTCCGTATTACTTTGGTTTTTGGGTAAACTGCTGCGTAGTGGTTGATTCAATTTTTCCAGACGACCTTTACGTCTTTAAATAATATTTTCCAGTGTGCTCGTGACTTCGGTGTACGATATCCAGTGTCACTGACGTCACTATCGTTCCCAATGCGCACCTTCGCAAGGTTTTTATCAACTTTACTTTATTTGAATAGATCGAAAACTTTCTGTTGGTTTCCTCGTGCTGTGCCGATCGGTTTGATGACCGACATTTTGCAAATTGAATAATAATTTTTAAACACCGTAATTAAATTGACCTCGCTTTACAGTAGTTGTAACGTAATCTACAACTTTTTGTCAAGTTATATGATGTTATACGTTTTTATAAATTGTTCATCATCAATTAAAAACATCTTCTAGTTTGCTTTTTTGAAATTTCTGTAACAATTTTGTAGGTCTTGAAAAAGATTTAATTAATAAATCGAAACGTTTAAATGAATTTGAGTTTGTTTTGTTGATCGGAATTACCAGAATTCTACCGATTGTGTAGTAAAAAATATAAATCTTTTAAATATATATATATATATATATATATATATATATATATATATATATATATATATAATAATTTATTATTATACCTGACTGCAATCCCGCAAAAATAATCATTTAGTATATACAAAACAGTCGAAGAATCTACCTTGTTTATATATATATATATATATATATATATATATATATATATATATATGCACAAAAAGTTGTACCAGTATAACTATATTTATTCAAGATCGCCAAATGGGAATGCGACAGCGCAGCTATTTGCCAATTACATCTCACACGTTATAACAAAACCCAGAACAAAGAAAACTATTATCTTTCCAGGTGTCGCTCGAATATTAGATTCCTTCCATAGAAATCAGAAACAACTGTCTCCAGTTCAAGTTTCGCGGAGTAAATTTCCTGGCCACCTTTCCCGTGCGAGAATTTCCAGTTTCTTAATTAGAAAAAAGAACAACTGGAATATTCAAGCCGTAAATCTCAACACATCCCTTCTGTGTACCGAGCTGAACCATCTGCGCCCTGTTTGCATTAAATTTTCAATATTCTGTTTTTTTTTTGCAATAAGCATGTTATTATAAATAAAACTGCACAGATTAAGTTAATTACTGTCCCTAGCTGCAGGATATTAATTCCATTGAATTCTTATAAGACACACGGTCCTCTAATTAGGAGATGTTTTCAACGTGCGCGTTCATTAAAGGAACAAACTGCGCTCGCTCCCTTATTTTATTTACTATATTGTTTGGTTTATATTACGCTTTGTCTTTCACTCCTTCATTACTTGAACAAATACTCCAATGTATACAACCAGTATACATGCACTTTGAAAATATGGCTAGCTAAATGTTTTGGAAAATATTTTTTATAAAATTGTAAATCTTTGTAAACGGGTGGTGTTTAGCTGTTTTGTATTCATTTTATTCAGCATTAAGAATTAGAGAATGGCAATTAAAAGAATGAGATAAACAGAAATTGGGCGAATCAGTAATTTACGTCTTTAATACTTACGGTGTTTAATAAATAAATTATCCGTTTAACGGGGTTAAAAAAGCGGAATGTTTTTCGTGCGCTGACTGTTTACACCCGATTTGCAATTTACAAACACAGAATAATTTATTTCGATTCGTGGGCTCTCGCTAATTAAATTCAACGGTACTGCCGTAGGTCTAACTGCAAGTATGCCAGATTTTCTAGGAGAAATTTTATTTTGTGAAATAATTTATGCAACCGAAACAAGCAAAATTACTACCCGGCCGCATCTAGCGTCTATTGCTCGCAGCGTTTACTTTCTCAGTCCATTATTTCATCTCTGATCTCAAAGAATTTTTTCCCGTAAGCGAATAATTGGATAAAAGTTAGGTCAAACTTTTTTTAAATACTTTTTTCACAAATAAAAAATATGCTAATATCCTTGATTCTCCCCCCGGAGGCGAACAAAAAAAAAGTTGAACTTTGATTCCTTATTGGCTTCAGACAACTTTGAATTGAAAACCACAATGAGAATCTTGTCGTTTATAGTAATGTAATTGTATATTCAAGATTAATTAAATCTTAACTCTAACGATTGATAATGCAACATCTTAATATATATATATATATATATATATATATATATATATATATATATATATATATATACAACACTGAACTTTGAAAACTGACAACTTTGAATTGAAAACCACAATGAGAATCTTGTCGTTTATAGTAATGTACTTGTATATTCAAGATTAAGCAATATCAATCGTTAGAGTTGAGATTTAATTAATCTTGAATATACAATTACATTACTATGATAAAAATGATCGAGTAACGCCGCGGGCTATAACTAGTGATATAATATTTGCCGTTGCAGATATAGAATATAATAATATATAAGTTAATAGCTAACAGTAGTAGTTTAATGAAACGATCCATTTTAGTGCAAGGCAATAGAGACTGGTGTAAAGTATCAGACCTGATTGCCTCATTAAAACAACTTATGAACCGGCGCACGGCGAAAGTGTCATTGCGATTTTGCTTCCCGAGCAGAATACGCATTCCGCTTCAAGTGCGATAATTAAACGTTTACTCTTGTCACTCCGGCTTCTGAGTGCACATCGTCATTTTGAACACCAACACTCTTACGCCGGATTTTAATATTTAAATGCATCAAAGTCTTTGTTCCCTTGTGACAAATTTCACAACATATATACAAAAGATACACATTGCTATCTCGCGACCTTTTACTTAACGGAAGAGTCAGTTACGGAAAGCCAAGAAGCAAAATTAATCCTCACAACATTTTATAATTTACAAATATTGAAATATATCTAGATTAATAATTAAATTGCCAAGCAAGACTAGATGGAATAAAGAGATAAGACAGGCATGATTAGGCACACAAGACTGAGCAAGACTAGACAGGCAAGATTAGACCGGCAAGATAAGATAGACAAGATTAGACAGACAAGAGTAGACGAACAAGTACATGGAAAAAAGTACACTCTAAAAATTACAGTTTAAGATTTTGCAGTCGCACACTGTAATTTTTAAAACTTATTTACTAATAATACCGGAAACTGTAATTTAAAAAAAGCAATTGTTAGTTTTTACAGTTTTAAATTTGTAAGGCCGATGCTACTATTTAAACTGTAATTTTTATAGTGCACTTTTTTCCGTGTAGCTGGCGGTAACCTAACCTGACCAGGCCATTGCCCCCCCCTGGAACGCATCCGTGCACTCTGGACCCGCATGTCGCATAACCTCGGAGTGACGTTTGTGAGTCTTTTTTTTTTGGGCTAGAATCTCGTCATTTTGTTTTTCCGTTATTATTGTAGGAATTAGCAATGGTGTTCCAGTTTGCTTTTCGATGTAGCATATATGGAATTATTGTTCTGGGGCAATAGTTTAATCCTTTAAGCTTCCTCTCTTTTCGTTCGCCATCTCCAACAGTGGAATATGGTGTGACTTACTATTTATCCACAATATACACACAAATCGTCTGTTGCTCTGCCAAAGTTGTGGAAGTAATCCCTGAAGCAGCCGTGGCTGGTTAGTACCTGGGTTATATAGTAACTAGCCTCCCTATATTTTCTATTTATCCAGGAGGATATACAGTATTAGCAATTGGGTCTACACAGTCCTCTTTCACTTTTCTCTTTGCAACCATCTTCTTTGCCATTCCTCAATGAGTTCTTCTTTGGCAAGTTGTTTTTTTCTTGCTATAATTAGAGTCGTGCAGCTTTTTACGCGAGATAACTTGAGATAACTTGAGCGGCCTCTCCTAAAACCGTACGCTGCATGTACCATTTTCCTCTGGACGGCTGTGAGTTTGTGGAGATTTCGTTTTTTTTGTAGTTCTTTAGCCCACAATGGAGCGCCATACAACATAACGGACTGAACTACAGTGCTAAGTACTCTACGTGATCTGTTTTTTTTTCTCTCGCTGTTATGACTAGTGGAATATCCTCCGTGAAACCGATTATGGTAGACCCCAAAACGTAGCTTCATTGTTAATACTCCGTCATAAAGCACATTCCCCAGGGTAGGTCCTAGAATTGTGCCCTGAGGAACACCGCTACTAATTTGTCGTTCTCCTATGTTCCAGTATCCTAGTAGTAGTATGCTTCTACTACTGAGGTAGCTTCTTATTATTGTTAGAGGGCCAGGAGATATGCCCCTTATTGTCAAACTGTCCATAATATGTTTCCAGGATACATTGTTAAAGGCATTCCTTACATAAAATGTAAGAAGAGTATGCATGTGCCAAGACTTATGCGTACCACGTTTGGCGTTTTCTGCAATCTCCAATATTGCGCTCAGGGCGTTGATAGTGGATTCTCTAAACCCACATTGTGTTTCAGACAGTCCGACTCCTGCATCCAAAGTCTTCCTCACTCCTGTCTCAAGAGTTGCTCCAAAAGTCTGCCGGACACATCCAATAGGCAGATAGGCTTTTATGATATTGGATTTCCTAATGGTTTATCTTCTTTTCTAATGAGTGCAAGTCTTGCTTGCTTTCATCCGGCTGGGAAGGTTCCAACAGGTAATAGACCATTCATTACATTTAAAACGAATTTAGATTGGTGACTAGCGGTTATCTCACGATCTCAGGTGGTATTCCATCCGGGCCTGGTGTTCTGCCATTTTTGATACGCTTGTTCACGGTCAATAGTTTCTCTGTCGTAAAAGGAGGCGTAGTATCGACTTCGGGTTGCACCCAGTCAAAAGGTGGATGTTTTGGGAATAGTACTTCTGCTACCTGGCATACTCTTTCCATTGTCATTGGGAGATTTTTTGACTGAAATTTCAGGTTTCTTCTCATAATTTGGAACGAGTCTCCCAATGTGTCTTTATTTAGGTCCGCGTATTGTTTTTTCCAGTTATTTTGTTTGGAGTTGTTTATGAGTTAACGTAGCTCCTTTTTTGCTCGCTTATATTTTTGATTTAGCAGTTTGATTTTTGCTTCGCATGCTTGTTTTGCTCTTTGGCGTTGGTAGTTTCTACTGGAGACAACGCAGGTAACTCTCGTGTCAGTAATTTCGTCAGTCCAACAGTATACTGCCTTGTTACTTTTATGACTTTTCTTGGTCAGGGTAGCATCACATACTTTTCTCATCACTTGAACCAGGCTATCGGCATTTTCTCTGTTGATATTGTCTAGTTCCTATGCTAGGCATTCCTTAGTTTTTTCTTCATGGAGAAATTTGAGAATTTTCATGTGCCTTTTTTATTTTGTCTTATATTATCCCTTACGTTATAGTGGATGTAACGGTGGTCGCTAAGAGTTTCCTTATCAAGTACTCTCCAGCCTTGGAGCCTAACACCTGGAGGGTTTGTGGAGAAGGTAAGGTCTATGATTGAACCCGAGTTTCCCCTCACGAACGTGTGTCACCATTATTCTGTAGAATTAAGTCTAATTCTGCTGCCCAATACATGAGGATATTTCCTCTTTGTTCTTGATTTGGGGATCCTCCAATAGGGGCACTTTGCGTTGAAATCTTCGGCTATAATCACTTTTGTTTATCTTTTATACCTAATGGTCGGACTTAGAACTTCAAGAGACTTTGACAGATGTTCAATGTTTCTGGACAAAACGGTCAAGAGACTAGATGAACTAAACAGACAAGACTGGGCAGATAAGACTAGACAGACAAAAGTAGTCAGACAAGATTAGACAGATAAGACTAGATTGGCAAGACAAAACAGACAAGACAAGACATACAAGACTAGGCATAAAAGACAAAGCAGACAAGACTACACAGACAAGAACAGACAGTCAAGGGTGGACAGACAAGGTAGAGGTAAGCAGGAGCTTACTTAAGACATGACATAAGGTAGATGTCTAGACTAGACGGACAAGACAAAAGAGATGATGATTTGAATGTATCTTGTGAAAAAGAGAATTAATTAAAACTTATTATTGACTATATTAACTAACAATGAAAATAAAATATTAATAAACAGTTAATTTGATTTTTTTTCTTAATGAATGAATTTAAAATGAAGGGCTTTAAAAAAAATAAGTTAAACTACGATTTATATATAAAACACAAAAACCATTTTGTAGTCATGGGGGGATATAGACTCAAGAAATTAATTAATTAAATTCGGAAGAGAACATAAAAAAACAATAACAAAAAAGAAGAAAATCAATGCAACAGCCTTACCTAAGGGAATTCATTTATGCAGGAGGAATGTTTCGTACATTTCATCAGTTATTATTTATGGCCCGAACCTTGTTCATCCCTCGTATTCCACATACATTTCTCAAGTTGTTTATTTAAGTTGTATATAAATATAAAAATGCGTTTCCATCTCATCTGCGTCCTTTCACATTTCCGGGTTTTCGGGCGCAATTCCCGGAAGAGAATATATAAATTGTCATCTCTGACGTTCACTGTCATCAATAAACGGAACTCGATTTTTCACCGACGCCACTTTCTACTATTAATCACAAACCAGGTGTTCAATATACAAAACGGAAACAGAGAAATTTCTGATTTTTTACCCTCCAACTTCTCCAAACTTTATCATACAGTTCACTCTCATGCATTACGGATGATGCCTAGAAATAGAACGATGGAAAATTGATTTCCTACTAGGCAATTCCAGTTTCTAGATAAGATTATTCCAGTTAAATCTTAATAAAAACATTTTTTTTTTTAATTATTACTTTCATTAACTCTTTGGGGCATGGCGATATTATTGGCGTGTTTCACTTTTAATGCGTAAATAACATTATTTAAAATTCAGTGCCACAAAGGGTTAAACAAGGATAATTTTGTTTTTAGAAATAATTAATATTTCTTTTAATATGTATGATATATAAAATGCGTAAATTAATATTTGAGAATTCGTTAAGAATGTCCGGCCGGATGCACCGGAAAGGCACACACAAACGAACGTTGAATGAGAGGAATGTTCGTGATCGTTATATAAATGCCGTAAAATGCTTGAATGTTAAATTAATTACTACTTTTTCATCAAAGGGCTGGGCTGCCTTGTCGTAATTGCGCCGGAGTAGATTACAAGCCGCCAAGGGGAGCATTCAAAAGAGCTGCCGCAAGAAAATTCCTTGTTTTAATTAGGTCTATGGTTATTTAAAAACGCATTTACTCCAAAAATAATATTACCTTGTCGGTGAAATTATAAAACGAAACCCAGGAAGAATAAATAAATTCTAGTAAGAATTGATAATTACTCCATCAATAGCAACAAATGTACTTCGTGTGGATTGTACAAGGTGAGCGAAACTCGATGTCTCAGCTTTATCAAAATGAAAGGAATAAAGATTGAAAATATCTGCGAATGTACCGAAAATGCTAATGACAAGCAAATTGAATTAAAAAAATGTTGGGCAAAACATGGTTAAAGGATTTTTTTTAAGATGAGATTATTAAATATAGAACAAATGAATTTTAGTGGGCTAGCTAGGTCTCAAATATTTTTTGGAAAATATATTTTTGAACGGAATCTAGTCAAACAAAACTATTGGTGATCAATCGTGGTCAAATCTTGGTAAAACGCATCCTATTTTGATTTTTTCAATTTTGGGGGGCTATGTATATAGATTCGGACAAAGCTTGGTTCTAAGTATAACACGACTTTGCTATTTGTTTACAAAGGGTATTTGTTTAAATGGTGACAATTGCGAATTTTTAATAATACTTTTTTTAGAAATCGCTTCTCATTTGTTATCGGAGAAAGATAATAAACTCTTGCTTTACAAAATTTGTTCAGGAAAACTAGTTTTTTTAAAATATGCCAAAAATAGATATATTTCTGGAAAAACAAAATTCGATGACGAGATTACTTAATTTTACAAATATGGAAAAATATGTAAATTCGCCATAAATTGGACGCAATCCCATCCGGCCATTGTCCCTTTTGTGCGACGCAACTTTTATTGTACACAAGTTTTATTTATGTAAAATCTGTATCAGAGTCGACGATATTGTTAAGTACTCTTATATATAATACGATATTCATTGTCATATGTAGCAAACTCTAAGATTGTGAGGTTATGTAGCTTTTCAAAGTTTTAAGCACGTGATTCATGCAATTGATTTGTTGGTAAAAAAATTCTATTTTGTCAAATATTAAACGAGATCTGTAAAAATATTGTATAATAGTTATATTTTGTGATTACACTAAAAGGGTAGGCCAATAACTCTTTTATTAATTCAAAATTTGTTATTGATTTTTGTTTCCCATTTTTAGGATTTTTAGGACATGGCTGAAAACATCATCAATAAACAAGTCGAGTCCTAAAAGTTGTTTCTGCTTTAAATTTCTAAAAATACTGTATAACAAAGCCATGAAGTAAAAAATGGTTTCTACCAACAAAACAGTTTTTTCAGAGAAAATTTTAGAAGATCCTGATTTTTTTTTAAATGTTAGTGATGATGACGATCACGGAAGAAGCCAGGGTGCGTGGTGGCTTGGGGGTTCAAACCCTTCCCCGAAATATGAAAATTATAAAATAAATATTATATTGAAATAAGGAGAAACGACGAGAGGACGGTTCTCTTCAAGAGAGCATGGTAGATGTGCAGTTTAGGAACCCATGTGTGTCAAAAAGTAAATTGGCGCATTTCTGTTATTGTATTTTCAAAACTCCATCAACACACCCACCCAGTTTGCTAGAAGTGAACAATAAATTCGAAAAATCAATTTCTGAAACATTTGCAAGACCACCGCAATGGACACAAAATCCAATACAATATAGCGATATGAACAGTGTTTCCAAAGATATCTTTGAAAATGTTACTTCTCTGTTATACTTTAAAACAGCGCTTGAAATGAAAGGAGTTTTTCTCTCTAGATATTATTGATCATATAATACCTACAAAAAATCATATTGTAATCAAAAAAATAATCAAAATTAGACTCTTACTGTCGATGAATTAAGAAGTTTTTTTTATATTTTATTGTATAGCGATTACCATAGACTTCCTTAAGAGAATATCTGGGAACAAATTCCAGACGCGAGTGTATCTTAAGTATATAATTCGTTCCCAAGAAGACGGTTCAAGGTATTGACGGTATTGATAAAAACGATAAAATATACGACGATATTTTAATATGTTCAAACAAAGCTTTTTAAAATTCGGCGTGATTCATGCCTATCTATCAATAGATGGGATGATCCGTTATTGTGGAAGACGGTCTGCAAAAATGGTTTTGCGAAGAAAACCAATCAAATTTTGATACAAACTTTTTTGATTAAGTAGTTCCAGTGGTTATTTGTAAAGTGAAGGTACATACGTGGTCTGTTAGAAAAGTATCCGACCTTATTTTTTATTTTGAAAACCTGATGGATTTGAATCAAGCGTGCTTGCATGAGCCGACCTTGAACCTTCGTGCGCATGCGTGAATTTTTTCCCGCCTGTAGATAGCGTCAGTTGCTGTCGAGCAGTGTTCGAGTGACGTAGTGTGTAGTGCTCTCGTCTCGTCTGATATGCCCATATCAGTCTGATATGCCTCGCTGCGACTTCTGGCTATTCCCCAAAGTCAAGAGGCCATTGAAAGGAACGCGATTTCAGACAAGAGAGAACATTATGGCTGCAACGACAGCCGAGCTAAAGTCGATTCCGAAAGAGGCTTTTTCGGAATGCTTTCAACAATGGCTGCACCGCTGGGAGAAGTGTGTGGAGTCGTAAGGAGACTACTTTGAGGGTGATTAGGTTTCCAACGCTCCAGGTATGCCAGTTTTTTTTTACCAGATAAAGGTCGGATACTTTTCTAACAGACCACGTATTGTGGCAAACATGATCAAACTGATAGACCGCTAGGAATCATTACAGTCATTACAAACCTATTTTCTGCAATACCTGCTGATCAATATGAAAACCACGAACTATTTTTTTTTTTCACTAGCCATGGCTACGACTAGGACTGTAGTGTACTATCAACACATAATGTGCCATCTGAGAAAAATGACCGGAAAATCTCGGACCGGAACCGTCCGAGAAAATAGAACACAAAATGTTCAATAATTTATAGGAACCAGATGATAAAAGATACCGAGTTAATTATAATTCTAGATTTGACAAGGAAAAACGAAATTCTTGTGATAAAATGATAGTAAATCAGTAGCACTTGCAAATAACTAACAGTAAATAAATAACAGTAGTAAATAAATAACAGTAGTATAGAACCATTGGAACACTATACATAACGCTACTCTCGCAAAGAAAAAAAGCAAATTTCCATTCCAAAAGTAATAAAAGAAATTAATTCATATATGGGTGGTTTGGGCATGCTGGATAAGCAAGTTTTACTCTACAGAATCCTTTCGAAAAAAAGGTGGTGGCCTCTATTTACACAATTTAAAGATATTTGCGGGTCCACACTTGGAGACTATAAGATATTACATGTCTCCAGGAAAATACGGAAAATATTGGCATACTTTTCTAAAGCAACTTCTGCTCCAAAAAGACCGGGACCACAAGCTTCCAAACTACAGGGTGGAAGAGTGAGTTTGGACGTCCGCTTTGATAATACAGAGCACTTGGTTTACCAATCAAGACACAACGAAGATGTGCTTTATGTGGTAAAAAAACTAAAAGACTTTGTTGTAAGTGTGATTGTCCCCTACATATATGCTCCCGTCCATTTCATACAAAATAATAAGAGCTTAAAATTTATGTTTAATTACATACAGTTTTTTTTATCTCCATTAAGCTAACGTCTCAAAAATTGGACGTCTATTGCTTCTGTAACTAATGGGTTTTTTTGAATATTTATTTTTGTAATTATATTGATTAGAATTCTTTTAGTTAATATTAAGTGAGAAAATTTAGTTTTAAGACATGGTGTTTCACTCATCTGATTTCCTCTGCTGAACCTGAAAATGAACTTCCATCATCTGAAGAGTCTTGAAATTTTTTCAAAATCTTGTCCAAATTTATTGGAAATTCTCCAGCTGGGTTTCTTAAAGCGGATAGCTTCCCTTGTGACCTAAGAAACTTGCCTTTCTTTCAATATTATCTCTGGAGAAATAAATAAAGATAATAAAGACACTTGTTTTTTTTTTTAAATACGAAGCCTCCATTTATCAACATTATTTACAGTTAAAAAAAAACATTTAGCGTCAGTTATTCCTCTTGGAAAAAGGTGGTGGAAAACCATGTTTTTGTTCAGACTTAACTTCATTTTAAGGATGACAATAACGTGCAGCGTTGCGCGCAGCGCACAGTTAAGGGGTGAACATGATCCCAGGTGATAGACGACTCATTCGAAACAGACAAATAAAAGGGTTTTATAATCTCTAACATATTTACTAAAATTTATTGAGAAATCTATTATTATCAATTCGATTTTGATAAATTAAATTGAAAATGCTTTTTCTGTAGAATTCAATTTGCTCTGACCGAAAAGAACTTTTTTTTTTTTAAATTTTGGAAATTCTGCTCACAGTACATGGCGCGTAATTTTTCTGTGTATCTTACAATTAATTTAAATTTTCATCCAAATCAAATATCATGTTCACCGTATCGAAAAATATACTTCGTAGGAAATCGCGGTTAAAGTTTGCTTTTCCTTTTAATTTATTTTTAAATTACACACTATTAAATTATTTTTGCGGATTCAAACTTTCAACAGCAGGTCAAACTTTCATTTTGCTCTGAGAAAATGCTTTCTAGACATCAATGTGTAACTCTACACATCACTACCTCTACTATCATGAACAAACGTACTTAGATTACCCTCCGTTTCAGCTTTCGAAATCAAAAATAACCACGATCAGAGAGCACCAGGAGCGTAGCACACTATCTTCATGCGCAGTTACCTTTTTCATTATAACTTTAGGCAATAACGGCAATTTTTGGAATTTTAGATTCCCATTCTGCCTAAAAGACGCGTAAAGGATGTAGGTATACGAATATATCAAAAACTTAAAATCGATTTTCTGAAAATTTCTAGGGTAAATACTATCCCCTTATCCGAAGTTGTAGAAACCTGAACTCAACACGTTTTACTTACAGTTGCGTAATTTCTTCTATGCGGTTTGTAGTAAAAAAGTATAAAAATTAAGTTATCTATACTGCAATTACACCCTTGAGATCCAATTTGTGGCAAACGTTTAGGTTTAATTGTGGAGGGTTGCCCTCGCATTGCGCACGAAAAAACCTTCCGCTTCCTTTTTTTAATTTTATTTCAGGTCGTTTTGACAACTTGTTTATTTTTTACGCAGATAACAGTAATTACGGGGGGATATTCATAACGGTGACTCCTTTAATGCGTTCAAACGTTATGCCACGACTCTTTAAGCCCCGCACTGCGAGCCCGCCGTAAAACCAACCTCTCAAATCACATATTTAAGACTATAAAAACGACATTACATATAAATTGTGCATTTACTTCGCGAAATAAACTTTCAAGAACTGGTCTCTATTAAAACTCTTAAATAGTTATTGGATTTTGCATTGTTTTGTTTTTTCTAGTCTTATCTGGCTCGAATTATTTGTATAGTCAAAATACATCAAAACAAAATTGAATTTATTACATCTTCGATGTAGCTACATTAAAAAATGAACAGAAATTCAGGATTCATTAAAAAATCTTGAATAGGTGATATTATAGTATCTTGTAATGAAAGTGATTTCGGCTTCTCCTTGAAGCATTTCTCTGACACTTCATCCTTGAGGTTATTAGGCAGCTTGTTCTAGATGGCAACTCAAAATTACAGTTGGGGATTTACTGCAGCGTTGCAAGTTGCATTTAGGGGTGTATGTTTTCATTCGTCCACTTGGATAATGGTGGTAGATATCCATGTTTCTGTGCAGACTTAACTTCATTTTAAGGATGAAGCAAAGAACCTCCAAGATATATAAGCTAGTGACCGTCTGTATACAGATATTAAGTCTTTTGAAGTGAGGTCTACAAGCGACTGAAGAAGGAATACCCACTAGAGAGCTAACAACATTTCTGTGACTTAAGCAGTAACTCGATTTTGGTAGAGGTTCCCCACGCAAAAATACCGTACGTTAAGATGGACTGAATCTCTGGATATTAATACTTTAGAAGTACATGTGTTGACCATTTTCCGTAACGCTTGAATTAAATAAACCTTAGCATTAATTTTCTTTAAGAGCGTTTGCACTGCCTTCTCCCAGGTCAGGAATTCATCTATAGACACCCAGGAACTTTATTGTCTGTATTCTCTGAGGATTATAACCATTTATCGTAAAGAACCTTGTTCTCCGCGTACTGACTTCTTTGGGTTTGAAATATATACAGTTTTACAGATATATTCAGTTTTGTCTTTGTTCAAGAACAGATTGTTTGCGAAAGACCAATACAACAGCTTTAACAAAACATTATTGGATTCTATTTCATTATCCGCACATCTCCGAGTCTCTGAATGATATAAATGTAGAAGTAGGGAAAGATGTTTCGTTCTGAAACCTCCACCCCCAGTTCCGGTCCCAACACGCACAACCCCCCTTCCCAGCCCCACTTCGCCGTGGGTTGCACTAATCAGTTGATTCTGAAGAAAGAGTTCAATGTCTGTTATCTTATTTGAGCCAGTTTGTATTTTAATTTGTTTTCCGTCCTCGTACTCAAATAGATTATTACGATTATAACTCCAATAGATTACATCTTCTTCAATATTCGGAATAGTATTGTATGTGTGAAATCCAATGAGTCCTGAGCAATATAATGTGTCAGGTTCTAATTCTATCGGTGGAGAATAATTCACAGACAGCACATTTGTGCTCTCTACTTTGCAGTGTGAATCTCTAAGACATGACTGACGAATTTGTATAGTTGCCGTTGGTTTTAAGATCTTATTTAAATTTTAATTAAAAGCTGATAAACCTGATTAAAAGTTGAATAAACCTGTAGCGTGGGGCTATATAGACCTCACACCCTGTTTAGCGTGGGGTTACATAGACCTTACAATCTTGTAGTGCATTAACGCTGATTAACGCTGATTAAAAGCTGATCAAAAGCCGATTAAGAGCTAATTAGACTTGATTAGACCTGATTAATAGCTGAAAAGCCGGAAGTGGATATTCCAGAACATAGGATCTTTCCCTACATGTAGAGTCATAAAGACGTGTATAATGCATAGACTGTTGTGCATAATTGACACTAGATCCGCTGTATATAATAGGAACAAGGCGGATAGAACGTTTGAAAATAAAATTCAAACAGGCAGATTGTTTAAGAGAGAGAGAGAGAGAATACATGAACATACAGAGATAAATAAGGACGAAAATAAGAACAGCTAAAGAAAAAGAGAAACTGGAAAATGTGTGGAAATCGAAAAATGTCAGGCCAATTTTGACCGCTTTAATCTGCGCAAGAAGGTAAAGGAAATGTCGGTAAAAGTTCAGAGAAGAACAGTTAATGTACTTAAGGATAACCAAGGCTGAGTTATAGTAAAGAAGTCGGAAATTAAACAAACCTGGGAGGAATACTTAAACAACTGTTGAATGACGTGAGAAGAACGGTGCCACCCAATATTGATAAAACAGTTGGTCCCCCAATCTGAGAAGGAGAAGTACCAGGCAACTTTGAAAAATGCTAAAGTGCAAAAGGCCTTGGGTCCCAATGAAATTCCATCTGAAATATTAAAGTTGATCGAGGGGAAAGATCAAAGGAGGCTTAAAAAAGTACTCAATGTGATCTATGATACGGGCGTCATACCCACGGAATGGCTGACATCTGAATTTGTTGCCCTCCCCAGAAAGCCTAATACTAGGAAATGTAGCGAGTTTCGTACAATAAGCATGATGAGCCATCTACTAAGGAAATTCCTCAAGATAATTCACAGTAGAATATTTAAACTATCTGAGGAAGAGATATCGGAGACCCAATTCGGCTTTAGAAAAGCTGTAGGGACTAGACTCTATTTTCGATCGAGGTGTTATTTCAGCGATGCAGGGTTGTAAATTGAGATATGTACGCATGCTTCGTGGATTATAAGATGGCGTTTGATCAAGGGCGACACACGAAAATGACGTAAGTTCTGCAAAAAGTTGGCCTGGATGGGAACGACCTCAAAATCATCAGAAATTTCTACTGCAATCAGAGGGCTTGTGTCAGGGTAAACAGAGAGACGACGGAAGAGATACAAATATTAAGTGGTGTAAGGCAGGGATTCATACTATCTCCTGTAATTTTCAATCTGTACTCGGAATACATCTTCAGAGAAGCCCTGCAAGATACTGATGCTGGAATCCTGCTAAATGGAGAACGATTGAATAACATAAGGTATGCAGATGATGTCGTTATTTTTGCAGACAGACAACCTAGCCTCCTTTCAACTCCTAATGGACAGTGTTACATCATACAGTCGACAATATAGTTTGGAAATAAACACCAACAAGCCAAAGATCATGATAATCAGTAATGACCAAAACACCCGCTGTATTTTATTGGTAGACGGAACTCCTTTAGAAGAAGTCAACAAATACACATATTTGGGCACGAACATAAATGATAACTGCGACCATTCTGTGCAGATCAAAACGCGTATTGAAAAGCCAGAACGGCATTTATCAGGATGAAGAAAGTTTTTACCAGCAAGGACTTACAGCTGTCAACGGAAATTTGCCTACTGCGATGCTACGTGTTTTCGACCCTTTTTAATGGGGTCGAATCGTGGACGCTTACGGGGCCTGTTCCAAAAAACTTGAGGCATTTGAAATGTAGCTGCACCGAAGAATCCAACGAATACTTTGGACAGAGAGAATAACCAATACGGAGGTGCTGAGAAGGATGGGAAAAGAAAAAGAAGTCTTGAATACAGTTAAGACTCGAAAACTGCAATATCTGGGACATATAATGCGTAACGAGAGCCGATATGTCCTTTTGCAGAAGATCCTCCAAGGCAAGGTATATGAAGCTAGAGTGGTGGGCAGAGGGGGAATATCGTAGTTGAAACATTTAAGAAAGTGGTTCAACCAATCAACCACTCAGCTTTTCCGCGCTGCTGTTAACAAAGTTCGAATAGCCAACATGATAGCCAACATTCGGAACGGATAGGCACTTAAGAAGAAAGAACGCTTCCTTGTGGGACGATATATGTAAAGGGTCCGCCAGTGAAACGGGAAGATAGTAAATAATTTTATTGTGAGAGATTTGTTTTTAAAAAAGCTCTAAAATCTTAATGGAAAATACAAGAGAAGCCATTTGTTATACAATATGAAAAAAAGTATGTTTTGAACACAACATCCGCCAAATGTCTTCCGTTGACATTTAAACATTTTTGGAGTAGATACTTGAAGTTTTGCATAACCCTGCTGGGCACATTAACAGGTATTACAGCAATCTCGTCGTGACTCCGTTGTTTGAGGGCTGGGATTGTCCTGGATGGTACACTTTGGAACAATTGAGTTTGCAGGTATCCCCATAAAAAGAAGTAGCAGATTGTTAGGTCGGGAGACCAAGGGGGCCAATAGAACTCCTCGTTTGGAGAAATCACTCGCTCTGCGAACAAAACATTCACAACATTCATTGAGATTCAGTGTGGCTTGTTGACCCGTCTTGAAACATCGTGTATTCACTTTCGGGAAAGCAGACGAGTTGTGGTGTGAAGAAGTTCCGAATAATTGCTACGTATTGCTGCCAATTAACTGTCATTGCATTTTCATCCTCATCCTCGAAAAAATAAGGACGGATAATTCCATTGGTCGATATCGCACTCCACACTGTGAGTCTTTGTATATGAAGAGGTGTTTCATGAAGTAAACGAGGGTTTTCCCTCGCGCAGTATCTGACATTTCTAAATTTCAGAACCGGAAAGGTGGAAGTGCGCTTCATCGCTCGTCCACAAGTTGTTGAGTTGGTTGTCATTTCCCTCCAGGCTGCCAAGCATAACCCCACAAAATCGGACACGTTGTTGGTAATCACGCAGATTAAAAGATTGCACAACCCGCATTTTGTAAGGGTAAAATCCAAGATCTCGACGAGAATTCTTCTCGTCTATGTTTCACTTATTCCGAGGCCTATGGCATGACGGCAGGCTCATCGGCGCAGACTTCTTAGCATAGCCTGTAGAGCAACTTGGATATTGTCAGATGCTCGAACGGCTTTCGCACTACCACCTCGCTTTTTAAACATCCATCCACTTTCCTCGAGGTTGTTTATCCACTTTTTAATAGCGTTGTCTGACGGAACAGGTTGGTTGAGCGTTATGTTGAAATGCCGTCGAAAGTCACGTCGCGTATGCACTAAACTCTCGCCATTTTGATAATACGCTTTAACTGCGTAACAGCTTTGTTCACGCGTCTAACGATTCATTGTTGTAAACTAAATGGCAGACCATGCAGGTTATGACAGATCAGCAACTGATGTTTCCACTATTTCGCCACGAGCTGCTAATTCCATCTCAAATCTATCCATTCCACTGGCGCACCCTGTAAATACAGAGGCTCCGATTTTCTTGTATCATAAAAAGGGGTAACTTTTACATATTGTTTTCTGTTGGATAGAAGAGATTGGATTAAGTAATTATCCCACGTATTCCAAGTCGAGAAAGTTTGTCTAAAAATTGAGGGTGAGACACGCAATAGAAAATCTTACATAGATCTGTAATAATACCGACGAGGTGCTTTCCGGCATCTACTTCATTTAGAATTTGAACATACAACTCCGAAATTGTAGTGAATATTGCTCAATGGATATTAGGACATGTGTTTCAATAAATGAATTTAGAAGGAGGAGAATACTGTAGTACACAGATACATTTAGTTGAAGTTTAATTTTGGTAAGTAGTAGTGTTTATAGACAAAAAAAAATGTGAAAAGAGGGCGAGTTAATATTCTAATGACTACTAACATAGGGGACGGCATTTTATACGCCTTTGGTTCACCAAACAACGACATAAAAGCTTCGGTTTGCCTACACCTTTTTCTATCTGACGGTGCAAGTTTATATGAAAGTGACACATTCAATACCAAAGAATAAGTTACACAGTTCTTTGAGCGTTCATGGGACATTAACTACAAAGTCGGTCCGTTGTGCGAAAATAAAATATTCCAACGAAATTTTCAAACACATGCAAAGTTTTCACCTTTCACGTAATATTTTCTGTGTAAACAATTGGGAATTAAAACAGAAAAAAAAGTAATTTACAGAAAATGGTGGAAGTCTGAAAAAAGTCAATTAAACCAGGTTGCGTATCATAAAGTTGCCAATAAAGCGGCTATAGTGTAACATGTAACAACAGAACAAAAATAAACACAACAGAATTTAATCCAGAATTTTCATCTAAACCACTGCTGCTGACTCGAGACAATTTCCAAACAAGAAAATCTATTTAAAGTAAATATAGGCATCTTCGTTTTAAAGGGTTAATTAAAACTTTTGAAAAACTTTAAATTAGTTAAATGCAGTATTATACTTTGAAAGGGGCGAACAAATTATAATTGAGTGCAGATTTTTAATTGCGATCAACACAAAATTAAAAAATCGCAACACACAACATTCTTAATATCCACATTTAAGGCAAAATGAATAATCGCCCTTTAGTGAATACTCAATGTACACTTCCAAGCTCCAAGTAATTGGCATACTCTGTTCTTTCATAGAATCGTTGCAAAATTCGAATGGGGATACTAAACCATCATTCGAAATCGAAAAGCAAGAAGTGCGGTGAATATTGTTGCGTGCTGATTCAGATTTGTCGATTAAATTATTTTATTCGAAATTATATTGTCGTTATTAAAAAACTCTTAAGCATATTTCAATTCAAGAACGAAATTCGATTACATCTTCAAGAAGAGAAGCGAATTCTTTAACTGGATGAAACATTTCCCGAAATCAATACCTCGGGCTGTGCGAGCGATGCAACCTGTTATGCAACAACCGAGACGCAGCCAGCGTGAAATTGCAGCTTCATTAAGGAATGTTACACAATAAACTGAAACGAGTTGCATAAAAATCATGTTAATAGTATGCATCTGTCTGTGTAAAGGTTTCTGAGCGAATCTTATTAATTTTGATACAATTTTTCTAGTTTAATAACAGCTTGCTAATTTATTAATAAATCATAATTTAATTGCTTATGTAGCTCTATTTAAATTATTTTAAAAACAGCAAGATTCAAATACTATAAACAATAAGTGACCCAGGAACGAGTACGCAAACTCGAAATAGCCTATCAAATGTAGCGCTCAATCTACAACACAAAATGCTTATCCAAACTCTGTCATTATGAAACTGTTCTGAAGCCAGTAGTTATGTATGCAGCCAAAACCTTATCCCTAAATGATAACAAAGGACTCCTCGGAGAACTAGAGAAGAAAGAGCGCAAAATTGTTAGAGGTGTAATGGGATCGAATTACAAGAATGGTAAATCCATCACAAAAAAACCCAACAAAGAAGTCTACAGTGAAATAGATAAAATTACATACAATTATTATTACATACAATAAATAAAATAGATAAAACGATCCGTAAGAGGTGGGCACGGTATTAAGTCAAGTTGACGGAAACAGGCTGACAAAACAAATTTTTCACTTTTTTGACTCCAAACACAAAACCGCAATGCCCTGGTTTATAAATACCAAACAAGACCTCAAAATACTGCATCTAAAACCAGACGACGCCTTCAATAGAAATCTCTTCCGCAAAAAAAAAATTGACAAACCGAGATGAACCAAAAAGGTACCAGCTGGATAGCGGAACGCAAGCTGGGCCACTCACAAAGAATGAGGGAATTCTGGGCTCAGAAGAAAGCGACACAAACTTCCAAGTGTAACAAGACTTAATGTGGTCCTACATGGCCTCAACGAATAATAATAATTATAATAACGGACCCAGATGTGAACTGTGTGGAATACCCGAATAGGAAATTGATCGGGGTAAGGAGGCATATATACCAGCATACATAAGCATGCCAATAGACGCTTCAGAAGACGAGGAAGTGGAACAATTCTGCGATGATATAACGACAGAAATACAAATGGAAAAAACACACTACAAACTGGTTATAGGTGATTGTAACGCCAACATCGGAAAAAAGACTGGACACTGATACTGGATACATTAGAAATCACGATCTGGGTAATAGGAAAAATAGAGGAGATGTGCTCGTTAACTTTCTAAAAAAGGAAAATCTATACTATCTATATACTCTTTTAATAAGTCACTCCAGCGCAAATGGACATGGAGAAACCCAGACAACTCGGTAAATAATGAAATAGACTTTATCCTTGCTAACGATCGTAGAATACGCAACGACGTGGTGGTCATGAATCGTTTTAATACCGGAAGCAATCAGATGATTGCAGAAGCATGTCTCCGGTTAGATCTAAGATCAGGACGGAATAAACTAATAGCAAAACCCAAACTCCCAACCAGTGAACAACTGTAATACCTACATGAATTTGAGAAACACCTAAAACCCATAAAGATGATAGATATTAGTGTAGATCAGTTGACTGAGAGAATAAAAACAGGCATCAGGCAAAACTTTCAGGCGATCCTAAACTGAGCGCAAGTACGAAGGAAAACATGGAAAAAGGGGACAGATAGAAAACGGAACTGATGAGTATAGAACACTTATCAAACAAATCAAAAAAGACATAAGGAGGGACGTACGTAGGTGTATATATATAAGACCAAAATAATAAAAATACTAGACAACTCCAATATGAAAGTGCAAAGATCAAAACTATCAACTGGAAGATTAAGTAACAAATACCCCGAATAGTCAAAGACTTCTACACTGACTTGTACTTGTTCGCTATCGGTCTCGTGGTCATATTTAGCCTTAGATGGAGTTTACCACCTACTTAAGGCTGCAATCTAAAGCAACCCGACTCTAAGGAGAAGCTCGCCGACGACCGTGGACAGACTTTACGGGCCTGGCATCCTCTATGGGTAAGTGGCCCCGTTCAAGAAGGACTTGGGCTTGTCCGCCATCCTCCAGTTGATGAGCTGTCCCAAACACCACATCTCGCAACGCCCGACAGTCGAGCGAGGGATTCAGTGCTGGGCTACGGGTCCCGTTCGCTCGCAGCTACTAAGGACATCCTAGTTAGTTTCTTTTCCTTCGCTTACTAATATGCTTAAATTAGGCGGGTAGTCTCTCCAGACCTAAGGTCAAAAATTAAATTCGACAGAGATCCGACACGAAGTGGCGCTCGCACGCCCCAACACACGGGTATGTCTGAATTAAATTTCAGCAACAAAACCATACATGCTACCGCCCGCTGCCTTGAAGCAGAAGGCATCGGTTAGTTCTCGACGCACGGGAGGTAAGCGTTTAACGTTTCCGCTCTAGTACAGAGCCATGTGGAACGCGCTCGACGTTTCCGTATCGCTGCCGACATCGACGGGGCTAGTTCACACTAGGACACGATAACGAGTCCGGGACGACAAGACGCGCGCGCGATGAACGGAAACGGGCCCCGCAGGCGCCAGAGAGAGTCTACCCTCGCATGTGTGATTCTGACGGATCCCCGGTAGACGACGACGACGACACTGACGAACGTTAGAGAACGTCGACCGACGACGAAGTCAACGAGGAATCCGTGACTTAAGGAGACGCGGACCTCAGACGCTCGCGAACCCCCAGCTTAAGCCCCGACATAGATCCGATCGGACGATCCGAGGAGCGACTTTTCGGAAAGACCGGACAGTCTTAGGACGAAAACGACCCTTAGAAAGCAGTGGTCCAGAAACAGTATCCGCGAGCCGCATTGCGTTCAAAATGTCGATGCTCATGTGTCTTGCAGTTCACAATATGACGCGCAATTAGCTGCGTTTTTCATCGACCAACGAGCCAAGTGATCCACCGTTCAGGGTAATCAAGATTGTGTGCTTCGCACCAAGTGTGCATGTACTTGGTGAAGAAGGAAGAAACGCGAGCTGGGAAAACGCGCGCGCTATTGCTCTCGCCCCTACGCGCCGTCGCCACGGTTCAAACGCTCGCTTAAATTCGCTCACTTTTTTTTTGCCGAAAAACACGCACACATACAATTCGATCAACGGCAACGACCGCAACAACAACAACGCCAGCAAGTGGCGAGTTGCCTGCTCACGACGAGCGCCGAGGAAAGAAACGCGAGCTGGGAGAACGCGCGCGCCAAAGACTCTCGCCTATGCGCGCCGTCGCCACGGCTCAAGCGATCATAGGTGTGCGCGGTGTTCTTCCACCTTCGGCGAAAAAAAAAACACGCAAGAAGCGCGAGCTGGGAGAACGGGAGCGAGGGGCTCTCGCCCCAGCCTGGGAAAAGACCGCATCACAGCAGAGATAATAAAGCTGGGGGAAATATTTTAGAAGATTCAATGCAAATTTTCATAAATAAATGTATGCGAGATATGGTAAATCCCAAAGAATGGTGCAAACGTGGAAGTCATAATTTTGTTTAAAAAAGGTGATACAACAAATATAGAAAATTAGCGCCCCATCAGTTTAGTGTCACAACTATACACTAAAATCATCTGTAACCGCCTGACGAAAAAATTAGACTTTTACTAGCCAGTGGAACAGGCACGTTTTCGAAGCGACACTATCGACCATCTGCAAACATTGCGTACTTTATTAAAGAAAGCCATTAAATAGCCCTTTTAGGATTAGTTAAGCGCATGCGAGTCCACAATGTTTAGAAGGCGGGAATATGAGTTTCGGGCACATTTTAATATTTTCACTGGTTATACGTTAAGGGCCCGAATACATGACGGAAATTGACGCATGCGCACAAAAAAATCTTTGACTCGGTAGAGACGTTATCAATCCTAAAATCAATACGAAACGCTAGAATAGACTACAGATATGTTACCATCAAAATATCTATAGAAATGCGATGCTTCATATTAAAATCGAAGAAGGACTCAATACCAACAAAATAAAAATACTGAGTGGAGTAAGTCAAGGGGATACGATCTCCCAGAAACTATTTACTCTGAGCTTAGAGGACGTCTGCAAGAAACTTCACTAGGGGCAAAATGGTATAAAAATTGATGGGACTTATCTAAACCTCCTACGCATCGCCTACGATATAATCTTAATTTTGAAAAACCAATCGAGTAAGAAGAGATGCTGCAACAACTAAATCAAGCATCCAGCGAGATTGGGTTAAAAATGAACATGGGAAATAGGGTCCACATTCTGCCCAGATTTACCTCGGCCTTGTGATCGGCCAAGTTGGGAAAGGAAAACTAAGGCTGAAGTGACCAGGCGGGTTGGTTTTACATGAGTTGCATTTGCCATTTCAATGTCATGTAAAAAACCGCACAAAGGTCGTAAATAAATGTATTGGTGGAATAATTAAATCGCAAAAGCAAAGTGTATGGCAGCTAGGAGAAACTATCAACGCCTAATGAAGAGGCTTGGCGAAGAAAAATTCTCTATATAAGCAAAGTACACAATCACCAAAGTACAAGTACCCAATCACCAAAGTACAAGTACACGATCGCCAAAAGAGAACTCAAATACAAAATCTTCAAATCAAAAAAGGTACAATGGGAACCACTATGCAAACCGATTGTTGCAAACCGAAAGGATGTGTGCGGAGATGCGTACAGGATTTCCATCAGAAATCTAAAAATCCACCAGCCAAACCTCCAACTCCAGACAAATAAAGCACAGGAGATTATAAACGCGCTCTCTTCACGATTCATGATCAAGTGAGGTGACAACAACCGACAGTAACAGTTATAGAATAATTCTCAGAAACGGAAATGAAAAATGCCTGCAACCATCTCCGTGTCGATAAAGCACCAGGACCTGACGGATTACCCGCTAAGACAATAAAAAGGACAATCCAACTACATCGGCAATACATTTTAAAAATTATGAACAATTGCCTGAGGACTGGAACCTTCCCCGAATTGCGGATGAAAGCAACGTTAGTGCTGCTAAAAAAGGGGGATAAGCAAACACAAGAGGCAGGATCTTACAGGCCAATATGTCTTCTAGATACAATGGGAAAACTATTACAACATATGATACTGGGCCGAATAAAGGCATTTAAATACAGCCGGCAAGAAACACTCTGAACGGAAATTCGGGTTCAGAGAAGGTAGATCAATTTGTGACGCAGTACATGCAGTTATAAATATATCAGCGCAGGCAAGAAACGGTACACGACGGACTCGGCGAATGTGTATTCTTATAAGGCTGGACGTTCGAAATGCATTCAATTCTGGATCTTCGCAACACATTATGGATGAAATGGCAAAAAAGACATGCTACCCTATCTCCTACGGATAACTGCTTATATCTCAGTGACCGCAAAATCATCTATGTCTCAAATGGACAGCCTAGAGAGCACAGTGTTAACACTGGTGCCCCACAATGATCTGTACTAGGACCCACACTCTGGAATATCGTCTATGACGGGGTGCCTAAACTGGCTCAAGCGGAAGGTGTAACAACTATAGGTTTTGCGGACGATCCGACGCTTGTCGTTACAGCTAAATCTGGACAGACATTAATGAAAAAACGAACACAGCCATAAATCGCATAAACAACTGGATGGCCAGCAAGGACCTGCAACTAGCACCGGCAAAATCAGAAGCCATTCTCTTGACTGGAAGAAGAAAAGTGCTACCAATATGCTTCAAAATACAAAATGTGGTAATCAAACCCAAGGAATGGGTAAAGTACCTAGGCATAATACTCGATTTGCAAACAAATTTTGAGGCACAAATTACGAGAGATGTGGAAAAGGATTAAAAACAGTAGCTGCACTGGGTAAAAATGATGCCTAACGTCGTAGGACCAAAGAGTAGCCAACTAAGGAGCAACTGCTCAGCTCGGTAGTCCACTCGGTAGTCCACAGACAAACGCACTGCTCTTGACAAAAAACAAACAAGTTCTTGCAAGCGTCCAAAGAAAAGCGGCTATAAGAACATGCAGTGCATAAGAATATGCAGTGTATCAAGGGAAGCGGCTTTAATAATTGCTGGAATCCCCTCAATATAATACACAGCAAATGAAAGGAAAAGATGCTAAGAAATTGGCAGAATACGAAAAAATTACAATGGACGAGACTTTTTCGAGAATTCCAGATATATCTAAATGGATAAACAGAAAACATGGAAAATTAAACTACCACTTGACGCAAGTTTTGACAGGACGCAGATGCTTCAAAGACTATCTGCGACTTCACCGACTACTGCGGACAGGACAACAGTGTTGTGCACACCATACTAGAATGTGACAGATGGGAAAAGGAAAGAACTACAGCTCTGAGAGACGGTATTATGGAACCTAGAAAACTAGTAGATTTCATGCTAGAGAACGAAAATAACTGGGACCCTCTAAGCAAAATGTTTTCGGACAGTTTGGCACAAAAAGAAAAAGACGAGAGACATGCTAGAGAGTAGAGAAAACTCAGAGAGGCGCAGCTACAATCATGAATAAATATAACAAAAACCATAATCACTTCACCATGAGGTAATGCAGACAGGGTGTATGTGTTCATTATTCCACCGTTTCCAGGGGAGCCACTGACTGCACAGTGACTGGCTGCCAGATACGCTAACCCTTAATCATCCCTCTAATTCAAATAAGGGGGAGATTGAATTTTCTTGGCTCCTCCCATGAACAATCGAGGCTTAAATTCTCTAAATCCCTGAAAATGTCTGGTCCTCTGGTTAATCTCTATAAGAAAGTTTTTATAGGCCTCCGCACGTTTTCTAATATGTTTGGGGGAGGTGGATTATAAAACTATTGCATTTATCCAAAACGTGGGACAAAGGGCACGTTTTGGAATGTGCGCTGATGGCACAGATGTCCAGTCCTGGTTTTTATTACAACAATGCGACAAAGTCAGAAATGAAATTATTATACGAAGATCGAGAGTTTGCGATGTTATTGAATGCAAAGAAGGTGGTTGGACAACATTAAATCGATCGCTCGTAAAACCCAAAATCGCCAGATGTGGAAGACTTACGAAGAGGCTTATGTACAGGAGTGGACGATGCAAAGCTGATGATGAAGAAGAAGAAGAGACATAAGCATGCGAGAATGCAACAGACTACCTCAATTAAAAATACAAACAATAAGCGACCCCGACTTGAACCTTGTGGAATACCCGATGGGATGGTCGGGGCGAGAGTTATTCCTGCCAATGTTGACTAACTGCCTAAAGAGGCCCTCCTGCGACCAATATAATTGATTCAATATAATTGACTGAGAAATAAGATAAGCCTCACCGGGTTAATATAATTGCTTAAATCTTTGGTTAGTTACGACTGCATCCACCAAAGAAAGACCTACTAATAGTAACCTAAATTAACTTAAAGACCTACTTACTTTGTTCATTTTCTCATTAAAATTTATGATAGTGAATTTAAAATTATTTTAATTGCTTTGGCTAAGGTATTTTAGAAGAAGAAAAGAAGACCATAGAAAGTGTGGGTGAAAAAGTGGTTGGAAAAGCGTCCTATAAGTATTCATGTACATATTCATGTAGAGGTTATTAGATATGTTTTGGTAAATATTATTTCCACAATCTAGCGCTACTAGGCTCCCACGGACAATAAATATTGAAACTGCTTCAATACATTAAAGGAGCTTCAATATAAATCAAATTTATTTGATTTGTCTCAATTTAATTCACCTCAATGTTATTGACACATTATGCCTCCAGGACGATTAATAAGTTGACAGAAATACGATATTGAAGCAATTATATTTACCGTGTGAGGGCCGCTTAAGAGATTGAACCACACGTATAGATATGTAGTGTAACCAGTATAATTTAAGTAATAATGATGTGATTGCTACACTCTAACCGCCAAGACTAAATTATTAATCTATTTAAACACAATTTAGTCTATTGAAATTATTATAAAAATATTGAAATTATGAATCTCAAAATATATTAATCTTGTAAAATAATTAAACCAAATATTATATTAAACCAAGCACAATATTGTAATATTCTTACTTACATACTACAGACTAATTGAACTATATATTCCTACTATTTTGTATTCAATATTGTACTCAATATTTTTCCCTATAGACTTATTTCATTAATGTATATACGTAATTAACCACGTATTGTTCAATTGTGTTATGTCGCCCAATTATTGATCAAAAGTTAATATTGTTCCTTTGGGACGTAGGTGGACTGTAACGTTACATTATAACTGTAGCATTTACTATGTCTCGTAAAATCTATATTGTCAATATATGGTTGGCAACGGCTTGTTAAACTTCCTATAAATATAACCCTTGCTCCCTCTCCCGTTCCATGCTTTATTCTCATTACTTCATTTAACGACGAGCGAAATATGGGTTATGGTTAGCATAAAACCAATGATCCTAAAGCTTATTTTATGATTCTTTGTTATTAGAAGTTGGAAAATTCCAATTCATATCAAATCCGGTAAGTTTAAATTTCTTTCCCTTCGCTAAAAATAGAGAATTAGCACAGATGACTCGAATGTTCGAGACTCAACATAAGTTTCGAAAAAAGCCGGAAATATTTCGAAGCTGGGGGTTTGAATAGAAATTATTTGTTGACAAACTTGACTAAAAATTGGATGGTGGCAGCTGGGCTGAAATTTTAACAATCATAACAAAGCTTCTCGCCCATCAACTCCTACTCATGCGGGTGCCCGTATAATAGTTTAGCAAACACTGCACATTTAAGATAAACAACAACACTAAATTATCCTTTGTTGTGGCATTGATCCAGATGACTGGGGGGTGGTCTTGGTAGACCAATATGAAACATTTTTGTCGAGAGTTTAGTGGACTATTTGTACCCACATTATTGCGAATTGTTCTTATTGAGATGACCGATGTTGTTCATTGCCATCATACAAAAACTAATGTTGCAGAAGTTATTGCGGCCGTTTATTCCCCCATATTTCATAAATCTCATCAAGTTAGCTTTTTTTATGTACGTCGTGAAAACTTCTCGAATTGCGGTCCTAAAAACCGCACATTACTGTTACATTGTGACTGTTGGTAAATATTGTAAATCAAAGACAAAGATGAGCTAAAAAGTTTCAGATCACTAAAGAATAGACAAGATCAGAGAAGAATAAAAGAAAACAGACAATACTCTAATTAAACAAGAACAGACATGACCAGATAAGGTCAGAAAAGAGTACACAATAACAGACAATAGTAAACAAAATCAGGCAAGGGCAGACTAGACTAGACACTACTAGACCAACACAGGCAAGACCATAAGAGATCAGACAAGACCAGAGGAGATCAGACAAACCCGTCAAGACCAATAAAAACAGAAAAAACCATACAAGACCAGACAAAACCAGACAAGACCAGACAAAACTAGACAAAACTAGACAAGACCAGACAAGACCAAACAAAACCAGGCAATACCAGACAAGACCAAACAAAACCAGATAACACCAGACAAGTTCAGAAAAGACCAGACAAGATTAAACAAGGCCAGGCAAAACCAGACAAGACCAGAGAAAACAGGACGAGTCCAGACGAGCCCAGACAAGACCAGACAAGACCAAACAACACCGGACAAGAGCAGACAAGACCTGATAAGAACAGGGTTCTATATTTTTATTTGGAGCAATCTATCGCATGAGGCAAGTAGGAATATTAAGTTCTTGCATTTTGTAAAGAAGTACGTAATTTTGGATACTCTCGAATTGTCAATAATGTCAAAAAATAAGTTCGCTGAGTACTTTTAACCCTTAAATTTTCGCGTGGAGTGTCATACACCATACACCCCAACGCATGTTATGAATTTAGGGGTCTGGTCTTCTAGGTAGCTTCATAAACGACAGCGTGTTTATGGTGGCGAGAACACCCCAGGTGACCGTTTTGTGTCTTGAAAATTTCGGGTAAGTAAAAAATGTAAATTTTGTTATTTATTAGTGTTGTTATTTATTACTTAGTTTTTATTTTTTTATATTTGTTTATTTGATAATTTTGTTATTTAGATGAACATACGCTTACTACCATGGTGAACACACACAGAAAGAACAAGGGCGAAGTACTTAAGTGTTTTCTACCGGAAAAAAGACAAGAGGTGGCTTCTAGCTTATTCGGTTTTCCAAAAACATATGATATTTTTTGCTCATATGTGCCGAAATAAAAAGAAGCAGTTCTGCTTTTATCCAGGATGCATCACAATGATAATGTTGAGGACAAAAGAACTTTGACAAAATAAAACCAAAAATTAATCATGTTTATAACAAAAAGAAAGGCGGAGTTAATACGACTAAATTATCGCCCATTACATTGTAGGTTTTTAAGACGAACCAAAAGATATCGGATGGTGATATCTTTTCATGTATTCAATATCACCGGGATCAATTCTTAGGTAATATACAATACTAAAATCGACTTCAATATAATCCCCTAAGATTATTTCTGTAGCGAGTGGCTGTTGGTTTAGTCAAACCTCACCAACTCTCAAGAGTTAGCTTAACACACTACCTCGACCGCTGCAAAAAACGACCAAAAAGGCATCATGAAAGTCAGGACCAAGAATCTGTCTCTGGAGAAGAGCCCATCGCCTTTATACAAAAAGGTGCCATATTTGTCCGAGAACTAAGAACACAGAGACTGAATGCTCAAGGTGCCACATGTGTGCAAATGTCTACAGCGTGTGCAATGACCATATGATTTTAGTCTACCAAAACTGTAACGAGGAAAACTAATACAAATGTTTAAAATTTATTAATCGTTATATAATAAGAAAATTAAAAGAGTCAATAGTTGTAAATATTTACGGTTAATGTTTGACTATCACATGAAGTGGGATATGCATATATTAAATCTTATAAACAAAACTAGATACTTTTTATTAATCTTTCATAAAGAAGAATCTTTCTAGAAGAAGTCTAGAAATGAAAGTATTCCGTTACCCAAAGTCAGTAAATCTATAGCATTTAAAAACTCTTTGATTGTGGCAATAAAAGACTTCAATACACTATCTGATTCACTCGAAATAATACCGAATAGTAATAACAAAAAAGTAAGAATAAAACTGAGAAATTGGCTTGCAAATACCTACTTCTTACCTTTCTTTGACTTTTTGTTCTCTTACAAATACATATTTTGTTATCGCTTTCATTATTTTATTATCTTACAGTTTACTTGTTAATACTCTAACCTTTGACTTTAAATCCTCATATACCATATTATGTTATTTATTGCCTATGTTTTTATATTTTATATATCGCTAATACTAGATTCTTATCTCCAAAGTTTATTTATGTTAATAAATTACTTTTCAGGCCTATTTACAGGCCTTAAAGGCCTACACCTCTATATGTGCATCCTTATCTATTATGTTATGTATTATGTAAGTGTGTATATATTGCATATCCTGATATTAAATAAATGAATAAATAAATAAATAAATATAAAATAAATAGATATATAAATAAATATATAAATAAATAAATAAATAAAAGAAGTTTAAAATTTGATTAATATGCAAGTTCAAATGTTCTCATTAATAAGTTGGATTTGGCATTTATTTAGTATTTTATTTAAATCTACTAATTCGGGGTGCTACACACCCCACGCGACCACTTGTAACTTTTAGGCGGACTAAATTAAGGGGTAAATAATGTAGAAAGTCTGTAGGTTGAAGGAAAGTTTTAAATTCGAATTGGTACTGTGGGATGTCGTCCATAGTTATGTTCCAGAATTTAGTTTTGTGGATTTGCGCGAGGTTTTACGTAAATGAGGATAATTATTGGTTAAGTTAACTGGAAAGATCATGTTGAAGCGAAAATATGTGCAGAGATGAAATGTTTTAACCACATAGAGGCAACTTTGGCTTAAGGGTGTTCTGGAGGTACAATCGGAGACAAAATATGAAAATAGATTATTAAATTTAGCAATATTAGAATTTTATGCACATAAAAAATGCAAAAAAATCAACTGAATTATATAAATCAATGACTTATTTTGGTGCTGGATATCTAATTTCCCTTTAAACTAGGTTCTATTATATATATTTTTATTTTTTTAACAATTTCAAAGCAATACTTATAATCGAATGTTCCAACCTAACAAACATAAATTAACTAACCGAAATTAAAGAAAGGACGACTCACTTGAGAAATTGATAGTCCAGGGAAAGATAGAGGGTAAGAGACCACGAGGAAGATCACCATCGCGCTATGTGGATCAAATATCCAATGTGCGCAACTGTACACGATTGCACAAAAGCTTCTGAAAACCGGGAAGAATGGAGACAACAAGTACAACAAATATGATCCCTAGGCCATACCATTGCCACGATGTTCGTAGACGAGCGATACGATTGAGAAGATTGAGAAGACTTATAATCGAATGTACCTTGAATCCAACCTAATAAACCAAAATTTCATGATTATAAAAACTATGTACTTTTTCTTGGCTTTTAAAAAAAAATCATTCAAATATGGATAAAATATATGAGTGTGTCATAAACAACAAAAATCAGTAGTATAGGATGGTATTTGTTAAAACAAGATAAAACAAGCTGAATATAACATAATCTGAAACGTGACATTGCATTATAGGATAAGTATATTTCCCTTAGATTGGCAAGCTTGTACACAATCTAGACTGTATTATACTGCCGTATTACGGTAAAAGGCAGTAAGTGCAAAATTTATCAGTTCAAATTCAATGATTTTGAGTAACAGCCAAAGTAGTTTTTTTCTTTAACACAATTAATTTTAATTCGCTTTTAAATAATAAAGCGTGGAATAACGTTACTAAATAAGTCATAATTTTGACAAAAAAGAAAATTACTTCTGCTGAAAATTCTGTCTGGCTTAACAATAGGACAGTACCCAGTTGCTATTTTAAGCAGTACATAATATTCGAGCTTTATGTAAATATCGACTACATACATTAAAACAAATATTCACAAATTGACTAATAACATAAACAAATATAATTACTAGTACGGTTTGGCTCCTGCATTTAAAGCAGAGACCATGCTAGGAGAGACAATGTGGCTCGCTAGAAAATAACATAAACTGATAAATATTAATAATTATGAACATCCATAGACGCGTTTCTGCCTTTTGGCTTCATTAGTATGGACTTATCATTTAATCTCAAATTATTTTCTTAGGCGCAGGTGGTCTTGAAGATGTCTGAACTTGACTACATAAGTAAGATAATGTTGAAATGCAGATTCATTTCCTCTAAGAACACGGTACACTGAGTAAGTTGAAGTTTGCATTTAATTTTAATTCAATTTGAGATAATTTGGGATTTTCATAATTATTTTTATTTATCAGGTTATGTCATTCTCTACCGACCCACATGGTCTCTCTTAGCATCTAAATGCAGGATCGAAACCGTACTAGTAATTATATTTATTTATGCTATTAGAAAATTTGTGAATTAGAGAACCTAGTACATTTTTCTTAATTTTTTTCTTGTAAAACATTTTCGTTTTTCAAACAAATTGTCTTCACTTTTTCCATTTGAATTTTCTACGGTCTTGCTGAAATCATGGAAGTCGTCAGTATTTCCTCCATTTCTGCTCTTCATTCTCTGTTCCACCCCCTGATGAAGAGAATCCCCGCCCATAAATGTGCGTTAATTAAATTTGAGTTTACTACTATGATAAAAATGGTAAAATTTTTTTGATACTTCTTTAACGGAATCTCTTTCTTCAACTACAGCTCTACTATATCCAGATGCAATTTCTTCTGCCTTTCTAGCAGCCACAGCTTTACGCCATAAAACTGATGTTTTTTATGGCTTCTACTCATTACTTTTGCCATTAATGCAAATTTTAGATGGCATGCAAAAAATCTTCTTGAAAAAAATTTTGGGATGCTAGGCAGCATTATAATTTTCTCACCTCCACTCAACACTCCTTCATCTACACTCCTTACATCTTCGGTTACGATATTTTCCCTTGTCATATCCTCTTTGTATTCAACTCTTCTTATTATAGCCTATTCAAAGCTTGAAATTTCGTGGTTGGATATAAAACAGATGACAAATTTAATTCAGTATCAGTAGTTGTACAAGAAATTTTTTTCCGTCTCTTGTATGATTTTCATCACACATATTAGCACCTTCCGCATTTTCAATAAATATTTTCGTCTGCTGTGGCTATTGCCTCAGTATACGATTTTTTGTTTGATAAAAAATAAAATAAACGCATACTGAGTATGCGTCTAACGGTTAACCCGCACGGATGCATATATCTCTTAAAAATAGCGAATGTTAGTTCGCCGAAACGTCGAGAATCCGGTTCTTTTCAGAAACAACCCTCAACATCAAATCAGAATCCCCGTGAAAACAAACCAACAGATGCCTCTATCCGCGAAAACCTCAAATACAATATATATATATACTATATATATATATATATATATATATATATATATATATATATATATATATATATATATATATATATATATATATATATATATATATATATATATATATATATATATTATTATCCTCAGATTGCACCCAAAGTGGATGGCGCTAAGTTTTCATGGTTTTCAAATCTTTTTCTTCTTCTTGGCCCAGATTTCCCGCATTTTCTGTGAGTGTGCCTGTTTTCTTTCTTCGGTCCAGGGGGTTCCAGTCTTTTTCTTGGTCTCCTTCTTCACTTCCCACTGGTGTATTTGATGTCTGAGAGTCGTTCTGTCCTGAGTATCTGTGATGTTTGCTGCTTCTAGGTCTTGTGTTACTTGTTTCATCCACTTGGTACTGTCTTTACGTTTCTGTAGGAAGTTCAGCATCTGTTTAGTTAGTCTGGTCTCCGAGAGTCTTGAGATGTGTCCGTAGAATCTAAGTCTGCGTTTTCTGATGTCGTTCTCTATGTTAGACAGTTTTTCGGTGGTTTCTATTGATTGTAGTCTATATCCTTCATCTGTGAGTTTTGGTCCAACAATTTTTCTGATGATTCGCCTTTCATCTTTCTTCAGGGCTTCCATGTCACCTTTATTCGAGGCTATAGTTTCTGATGCGTATAGTATGGCGGGTTTGATGACTGTATTGTAATGTATGATTTTTGTTTGGATGCCAAGGTTCTTCTTGTTGTAGATGTTTGCAGTCATGCCGTAGCCTTTTCTTACTTTATCTATCCTTGTCTTTTGAGTTTCTTTCTCAATTCCTGTATGTTGTATGATTTCTACTAGGTATTTGAATTTTGTAACTGTGTTGATTGTTCCGTATTTCGTCTGTAATTCTTGTGTGTCTTTTTTGTTTGTTGACAGGTACTCAGTTTTCTCGAACGATATTTGTAGTCCAACTTCTTAGCGCACTTTTTGAGGGCTTCTACCTGTTGGATCGCTTGTTCCTCAGTGTCTGCTAGAACTGCAAGGTCATCTACGAATGCTAGGCATTTAAAGGTGATACCGCTTCTACCTAGAGTGGTGGGTGTTGTGTTCCATTCTCTAATTACTTTGTCCAAAATGAGGTTGAACAGGAGTGGGGAGAGGCCGTCACCTTGTCTAACTCCTGTTTCAATTTTGAAAGGTCTTGAAATTTCTCCCATGAATTTCACTTTGGAGTATGTATCTGTGAGTGTTGCCTTTACTAGGTTCAGTGTTTTTGTGTCCAGTCCGAGTTCATTTAGCGTGTTGAAGAGTGATGTCCGGTCTACTGAGTCGTACGCCTTTTTGAAGCCAACAAATGTGCAGACCGTGGGTTTGTTGCTGAGTGTTCTAATTCTTAGGCAGCTTTTGAGATTGCAAATTTGTTATACGCAAGATCTGTGAGGCCTTAAGCCCGCTTGGTACTCGCCTATTTTGCCTTCAAGTTGTGTCTGAACTCGTTCTTGTAAGCATGCTGAGAAAATTTTGTATGTTACTTGAAGAAGGGAGATCCCTCTATAGTTGTTCACATCTGTCCGGTCTCCCTTCTTGAAGAGCAGATGAATGAGAGCGCTCCAGTGAGAGATCTCCAGTCCTCGGGTACTTATTCTGTGTTCCAGATTTCGTGGATAATTTCTGTGAGTTCTTGGAGTGCGTTTTTGTCTAGGTTTTTCATATATATATATATATATATATATATATATATATATATATATATATACATATATATATATATATATATATATATATATATATATATATATATATATATATATCTAGACGGTTACGAGCATGTTTTCTTCGGTAGTGACTTATACATTGATGAAACAATGAAATATGTTGTTTCAAAATTTCACGATTACATTTGTTTACTGCTACTAATCCTCGTCTGTTTTTATTTGGTATAATTCTATTTGGTGTTAACTAACATGGTTATAATAAACTTATCAGTTTTTTCATCGTGGCCAACAGTTTTCAAAAAGAATTGTTGACATATGATCTGAGAATGTGCGTTTTCATCAGGTAACGTTTAGACTAAAGACCTACTTCTCTTTCGTACTTCCACCTTCGTTGTTGAGCGTGCTTTATCTTTTTACCTTTTCACACAAGCTCTTCTAGTATTGTAATCCATTTTACAGAATTCATTCCAAATAGCTACTCTTCCCTCTCCTTTTATTTTCTCTACCCATCTCTTCTTGCATGCACAATGACTTAATTGATGCTTATGTTTATCTCTTTCCATTCTCTCTAATCTTTTTCTCAGTCTCTTATTTTTAGGGGGCGGATAATTTTATCTATACAGTTTTCAGGATCATCAACTTCAGAACTCTCTTGTAAACCCTGAGGTTGATAATTTGGATCATCAATTTCATCTTCATAATATTTAATAATTTCGTTTAATAGCGTATCGTTTTGTGTTTCGTTAACCGATGTTGATATATCAGGTGGTGAAAATAAATCAAAATTATTTTTAATTGTAGGGTTAAGGCAAAGAACAGGGAATGTCACAACAATTTTTAGTTTTTTGTTTGTACTGGTAACAAATCTAGGGCTATGGTAATTGCATTTCCAACGGCTAGTTTTTACAAATACTCAAAAGATATCGCTAAGAGCAAGTTTTTAGATGTGCCCATAGTGAAAAGAACTGGGAATGTCCATGACATACTGGTAAAAAATGAGGATTGTCCAAAAAATAATTTTACAATTAATTGTTAAAAAACTCAGGCTAAGGTACTGGAGTAAGAAAAGAAATTTGATGAATTAAAACAGCAATCAATTTTGAATAAACTTCTTCTAACAGAAGCTCATGCTATTTTTATGAAAGGAAAAGGGGAGTCAAAAGACAAAGTAAGAATCAAAAGGATTATCTAGTATCAGCTATCGACCAAATATTTCGCACAACAAATGATGTTTATCACAAGAGACAATTATCTATCTACACCAGTGATTCTCAACGACTGTGCCGCGGCACTTTTATGTGCCGCTAATTCTTGATGTGTGCCGTCAAATTTTAGAAGTGCAAACAATAAAAATTATTTGGTATGTACAGCATTTCTTCTAGTATAGTTTTACTACAAAACTGGGGCTTGGCAAAAGAATATGTTTTTTTTTTGAAACTTAGTGTTACGGACTTTTTACCTGGTGTAACTGTTGTTAATCGTCTTTGGCAAAACTCTTTTTTCTTAAAAAAAATAATAAGCGTGGCATCGTCATCCGTGTTCCGGCGCTTCCACCATTTTTTACTTTGAAAATGTCAATTTATGACAACAAAAACACGAATATTTATTGAACCAGGCAATATAAAAGCTTAAATTTACTTTCCGATCTTAGTTAAAGAGTGCCAAAGACGATAAACAACAGTACACCAGGTAAAAAGTCCGCAACACTATGTTTAATAAAAAAACCGTATTCTTTACCATGACCCAAATCTGGATTAAACCCAGACAAAACTAGCAGACTTTTCGGCTATAACATAGCTCGATGTATGTAAGCCGTGGCAGAAATTAGAACTAACGTAAAAAGACAATATTTTTCTGATTTCACGTTTTTAACTTAGGTTAGATCAAAGGTTAGATTGGGTAATATTAGAAAAGATAGATCCAGACAATATATCGCGCGATGACACGACCTGTTGATCCAATGTAAGAAAAAATATTTCAAATAATTTACCTTGCGACTTGCACGCCCTCCTTGTATGCGCTATAATCCGAATATTCTATTTATTCAATTTGCCTTAAGGTAGACTTCTGAGCAAAGCGTATCACTAACGCAGCGATGCTAACGCGGCGACATATCGACAGTATTAAGCACTTTGAAAACGTATGAGGCGCAATTCGAGCGCAGCGACACTGGCGTCCTGACGCTGAGCGCATCAGGGTCGCTGCACTGGAATAGCGCCTCATACGTTTCCATAGTGCTTAATACTGTCGCTATGTCGCCGCGTCAGCATCGCTGCGTTAGTGATACGCTACTAATACTAATCTACCTATATAGTCATGTTTAATTCCTTGAATACAGATTAATAAAACTGATTATAATAAAAAAACAGATATGTGATTTATTCACTAGTGCAATAAAAGTCTCCATGGCAACGAAATATCAAAATAACTCACTTTCGGGCTGCGTAAACATAATCCAAAATTTTGTTTGATGTTCTTTTTTGATCGCCAATCACATAACTTATTATACCCACATTTTTTTCTTAAATCTCATGACTTCTGCCGAAGTAATCTTTCCGCGTCACCATCTAACAATAATCCTTCGGATGTATGAAGTTATGATTAATGGAACACAAATTACTTAAACACAATAAATACACTAAATAAAATTCTGACGCACGAATCAACAATTTTATCGTTACCATGATAACACCACAATCTGGCCATGGCCAACTGTTCTTTGAATTGTTTCTTGTTTAAACAGAAGCAAAATTGAATAAAAGTTTGTACTTCACTCGCGGATAAAATTAAGGTTTAACTCGCGAATTTAAATTGTATTTATCAATCGCTTAACCTTAATTTTATACCTTTGCATAATAAACAACTATTAAACTCATTTTATTGTTGGTGTGCCGCCAAGTTTTGATGTTGTTGAAAGTGTACCACAAGAGTAAAAAGGTTGAGAATTACTGATCCACACATTCCATATTCATAATCTTGGGACTGGACAGTCTTATTTTTATTCCTATCCAGAAACATGTGACAAGAAAGGATCTGATGTAGTTTCGTTTTTATTTGATTTTATTACTAATCACATGGACAAAGTTGTAAGGCATTTTTTTATATTTTGTGATTCATGTTGGGGTCAAAATAAAAATTATACCATGTTTAGGTACATACATATTTTCACTCTTGAATTAAATTTTCTCGACTCCTTAAAACTAACATATCCCATAAGAGGGCACGGCTACCTTGAGTGTGATAAGAATATGGGTTTGATTAATCTTAAAACTGAAAAGGAATTGCCATTTCATTGGTATGAACTGCTTAAAATTTCAAGGACAAAACCGTCACCTTTCAAGGTAGTTGTAAGACAATGGTAAACATTTCTTTCAGGAAAATTCATGAAGAAATGTAAGATCCCAATTCAAAAGCAAAGGGAAGTAATTGTTTCTAAAGTGCATGGTCCTGTAGAACAGCACATAGAAAATTGCAATGGCACTTGGGAGAAAACGAAGATTCTAAGTAATTGTTGTAATCTTGTCACTAGCTCGAGTTCGAACTTCCAGATTTTAGACATAAAGAGTTTTTACCAATAGGAGAAGTGCAACACAGAGATTTGATGAGTCTGATGCCATTTTGTGCTAGAGAAATACAAGTAATTTATGAAACACTAAAATATGATTCAAATAACAAAGATGTTGTTGACTAAAATTTGACATCCCTTGTTTATGTGTGTGACGCCAAGTATGACATTCCTTGTTTTGTACTTTTTGTTAGATGGTTGTCAATAACTGGAAAGTCTGATTTTAACACCAATATGCTTAACAATAAGTCATTGGTAGTTCTAAGTAAAAGTTATTGCATACTTTGATCTCAATACAAATATTAGAACTTCTAAACATTAAATTGATTTTTTTCTAAGAATATATCCATTAGGACATTCCCTGTCCTTTGTCTGTACCCTTAAATTAAATTAGCTTATTTTCAATGAGTTACTAAGGAATCCAGATACTTAGCCTGTAACCTATACATTTTATTTGAATATTCCAACCAACAAGTCATAAAGTAGTTGATAGTCTGAGCAAGTCTAAACATTTCAAGCAACTGAAAACTAAAAGCATACCGCAGTTTTAGCATTCGCAGTATGTGATGTTTAGGAAAAAGGTAGTATCTGGGAATGGGAAGATACTGCCGTACTGACATGACAAGCTTTAAATACAAAGGTGAAGGTACAAGGCGTAACTAAAAAGAGAAAAAAATAGATACTGTTTTTACATTCGCATTTCAATTTATATTTTAAGTCAGTTTATAGGCAAACAGAAGAAAGTAATTATTATGTTAGATTCTGCCTTTTACTAGGATATTGAGCGTCATATTGTTAGTTACTTGCTTCTTACCATAGCTAATTGGGTACTCTGGCTTAAGTTGATTATAAATGTGCTCTAAACACTGTGTGGAGTTAGGGCAGTTAATACTTAGTTTAGGTTAGTTTAGGTTAATACTTAGGTTAGTTTAGGTTAAGTCATTTTTTAGCCAAATTTTTACTTACGGCTATTTACTTTATCACGGCATCGGCAGTATATTAAGTATTACTTATTAAATTACTTATTACTATTACTTATTACGAACTGAAAAGTAGTGAGTTCAAAATGTTTATGAATAAATTTTATCAGGGATGTTAGATTTTATTGAGGGAAGAAGAAGGGATTTTACCAAAGCAATATTAAAATCCACGCGCTCTATCCTGCATTCGTAGTACCATGCAGTGTATTTCACTTCAATGATGCAAATTATATTATGCATAATTTTAACAAACTTTAATGAATATCTCATAAACGGTGTAGTAAATCGTGATAAAACTTTGCAACAGTTACTTTGTATATCTAACCTATTTATCTAAATATTTTGGAAATTTTAATATTTTTCACGACATTTCGGACCCTTTTCGTGCAAAGAATATAGTGTAGCCACAAGACGCAGTGTAAAAACTGTTGAAATTCGAATTGCAAAAAATGTCAAACGGATTAGTGAATTGAAAAGGTTTTCTTTTATTATTTTCCAACGACATGTTTAACCAGCTGTAGAATTTTCATAATTTTCTCACTATTATGATCAACGTCCAGAACATCCTTAAATCTCAACAAAACATTTCCCTCAAAACAAAGAGAAAACTTTTACCACATTGTTCAGTCAACCGAAATGATACAGAAGGCGAAACTAGGAAGAAATTTTAAATATACAAACGATCCCCTTCCTTCTAGCATAAATATAAAGCATAAATTTAATCTTATCAAATTTCGGGTTAAAACGAAAGTATCGGTTCACAGAAAATATGTTATATGTACACTCTACGGGAAGCTGTTCAAGTGCGTAGTACAAATGGCGACAATTCCTTTTTACCAAATTGAGTTTGTGGGATGCAACAAAAAAGAATTGGTGACGGTTGTAACCGTCCCACGTCCTTAATGCCGAATATATTATCCCGGCCGTGAAGCATGCCAGTAATATGTAAATAATACACAGAAGCAACGAGCCCCGAGCGTTTATATACGATATAAATAAGGGTAAAATTCGGTTAGCAAAGATATTATTCCAGCGATATTTTATGGGATGCGTATGTTGGGGTTTTAGTTTTAGGGGCGCAATATATACATTATAAGGACAACAGTTACTACCATCCGGATGAAATAATGTTGGTTTATGAGTGTTGGGAATTCTGTTCACGATACATATTAACTTATCGCGTTATTGATTACCGGAATTCCTGTTTCTCTGGATTTACAACGATTATACTCTCTCTCCAAGCATATTGTTAATCTATTTACGTTTAATCTATTACGGAAATAAACACCGGACATGCATTCATTCGCGCGATTCTCATTCAATTGGATTCCATTTATTCCAATTGTTTCGTTTATAAATATTAACCGTCCTGGATATAATAAGTGATATTGTGCTTATAGCTCTGCATATATGAATTCGCTTTGTTTTAATTTGCGTGTATATTTTAGCTGCCTTATATATGCAATCTGCATGCAAGATTTAAACGGTATCAACGCTGTCTCCTATTTCCAGCAAACAATGCATTATTCATGAATCATAAATACACATAATATACAGATAAATAAAATTTTCTAATTTAGCGATCCGAGAATCTAGAAGTGTCTGTAATTTGGAAATTTACCCAGATAAGTGTTTCAAAATTCTTATTCTTTAGTAATGATTATTATATATTCTTTATAAATTCTTAGTTTCTGTAATCCTGTCATACTAATCCCAGTATTGAAAATAATGCCGTCAGTTCGGTAGTGACTTAATAGTGGAATTTATTACCAAGGATAATCTACTTATTTCTAAATCATGAGTCTAAATAAGCTTGGTTAGGCATAAGACTAATACCTGTAATTAACGAGAACATACACATAACTATCGATAACTATATCTCCTTAACATGGTAAAGTAATATGTGTACCTCGATCTTTCCATCGAGTTGAGCAAGGAAAACCAGACAGCCGAAATTACTAGAAGAGTACGCCTGAGCTGGGCAGCATATGGGAAGTTGGAACAAATAAAAGTAGTACAGTACCAACCAAGTACCCAGTACAGTATTAAGAGAAACGTATACGATGCTTGTGTTTTACTTACAGCCATCTACGGTCTGGAAACCGTAAGTTTTACCAAACGAAGCCTTCGCACATCATAAAGCAATGGACAGATTCATGCTTGCAATAAACTTAAGAGACAAAGAACATAATATCGAGGTAGGAGCTCAGCAACGTTGGCTTGACAACTTCAAACAAATTAAGGCAGAAACTGGTAACAAGTCGCCCAAATTCGAGACATATGGAAGAGTCTGGAAGAGGTCTATACTGGGTATACTGAGGGTATACTGAGTGGGTAAAGGCTGATTGAAGAAGAAGAAGGCACAGGAAGAAGAATTCCTCATAAAGATATGGGAAAATGAGATAGGGAATCCCGTGTTTATGTGTCTGGTTGTCTGGAAGGGGCCTTTACTCCGGAGTGTGTAAAGAAAGGCCGAAGAAGAAGAAGGCACTCGAAGAAGAATCCCTCATAAAGATAGGGGAAGATGAGGTGGGGAATTCCCTGTTTATATTATCCATTATATATTTATATATATATATATATATATATATATATATATATATATATATATATATATATATATATATATATATGTTGTATTTGAGGTTTTCGCGGATAGATACCTGTGTTGTATTGTTTTCTCGGGGATTCCACGTTGATGCTGAGGGTTGGCTCCGAAAAGAACCGGATTCTCGACGTTTCGGCGAACTAACATTCGCCATTCTCAAGAGATATATGCGTCCGTGCGGGTCAACCGTTAGACGCATACTGAGAGCTCGTTCGTGCGATGCGACTACTTATAGCTGGCTGGCTTCGGGTCATGCGCGTTGTGTGCGGTGCTTCGGTTCGGTTGTTTGTTTGTCTTGTTGGTCGTACATGAGTCTGGGGTGTCTGGGATTGCATTTTGAGGGTGGATATTATCGGTCGCCATGCTGGGGGCAGTCTCAAGGAATCGTCTCTCGTGTTCATGCAGTAGTCTCGTTTTTCTATCTCTATGGCTTCTCTGTATACTCGTGACATTTCGTGGCTAATCTGTGCAACAGTCCTTGAATTTCTAAAGTCCATCCAGTGACCGGTGTTTGTGTGTTGGACAAGTGCCGATGAAACTTTGTCTCTGTGTCTTACTGAAACTACATGTTCTTGAATCCTAGCAGATATTTTTCTATTGGTACGTCCAATGTAGGTTCGTTCACATGTTCCGCAAGGTATTTCGTAAATTCCATGGGATTCTAACGGGATTCTAAGTGTCTTTAACGCTGCGTAGCATGGAGGATATTTTCTGGTTAGGTTTGAAAATGGTGTCGATGTTGTGTCTTTTAAGGATTCTGGCGATTTTGTCAGTTGATCCATGAACATATGGTAGGTATGCTGTGCTAACGGGTTTCTGTCGTTCTGCAGTTGTTTGGCTACTGTTCTCTGTACGACGGAAAGCTCTGGATATTAATCTGTTTGGATATCCATTTGAAGAAAGAGTTCCTTTTCTCGTAAGTTCCTTTTCTCGTAAATTCTTTCGGTAAGTTAAGCTGGTACGGCTAGTCTTTTGGATCGGGTGGTAAGAGTGTTGACTACAGATGCTAGTTGTTTGGGATGATGGTGCGAAGAAGCGTTCAGATATCTGTCTGTGTGGGTTGGTTTCCGGTACACAGTGTGGCTCAAAGTACCGTCAGGTTTCTTCTGTACCAAAACATCCAAGAAAGGAAGTTGTTGATGCTTTTCTATCTCTAGTGTGAATTTAATTTGGTCGTGTTGGGAGTTAAGATGGTTAAGGAATTTGTCCAGCTCTGGTCTGCCGTGGGGCCAGATTACAAATGTGTCGTCAACATATCTTAACCAGAGTGTAGGTTTAAGTGTGGCTGATGAGATTGCCTTTTCCTCAAAATCTGTAAGAAGAATATATATATATATATATATATATATATATATATATATATATATATATATATATATATATATATATTTTATTACATTATCTACATATCTTTACCATCTACATATCTTTATTACATTATCTACATATCTTCTTCTTCTTAGGGTTGTCACGCCTTTCCGATTTTTGGGTCAATGACCGCCATTTTGTACGGTTTTGTGCGTCATTTTAACCTCTCTACGAAGGTTATAAATGCACCATTATAGGCCAGTTCATGCTCCAACTGGCTATAACGGTGCATGAAACCGCAGGTCTGAAAATCTCTATAGGTGTCCGTCCGAACCATCGACGCAGAACCTTTTGCCATGCGTTCTGCAGTCTGCCCACAGATCGTTTACCCTCGATCTTTCCCCCTTCTTCCCTCTCATAACGTGTCCGATGTATTGGAGCTTTCGTTCTTTGATGGTTGTCAGCAGTTCTTTACCTTTACCTATTCTCCTTAACTCTTCCTCGTTGGTTATCCTGTCTACCCAGGATATACGCAGTAAACGGCGATACCAGTACATCTCGAAGCCGTCAATGCGGCTCTCCATTGATTGGCAGAATGTCCAACTCTCGGAGCCATACAATAGCGCTGGGAAGACATAACAGCGCAATATGCATATGCGGAGCTTGTAGGTTTAGGTCTCTACTGGTAAAGAGGTTCTTCATGAAGATGAATGTCCTTCTGGCCTGTTCTATCTTTGATCTGATTTCTATGTTAGGGTCACTATTCTCGTTAACGAGGGTTCCAAGATATTTAATGGACGGCACTTGTTCCACAACCTGGTTGTTAATTTGGAGGGTCGTCCGTCTTGGTGCCTTGGAGAACACAACCATCTTAAAGAAATTTTTGTTTTAAGAGGGATCTATCTATGGGAATATTCTTGTCGAGAGTTTGTTTGATCCATTCTAAAAAGAAGTTTTCAATATCGGAAGATTTGCGAAAGTCGACTTCTCTTAATGTTTCCGTGTCCTTCAGAGCACTAAAACCAGCCATTACCAGCCGGAGACCACAAGGACGTCCACCCATACATTGGTATGGAAGCTGGAATTCATCATCCCAGCTATAACTCTAAGAAATTAGAGAACAAGGCAGATGCCTTACAAAAAGGAAGAAGAAGAAGCATATTTTTCTTTTAAAAATCGCCGCGGAATTGACACTTTCTATGCCCCCCTTCAATGGTTAAGTGTTGATGAAAAATAATAAATGTTTGGCAATAGTTTTTTAAGATGCCATTATTTAATATAGAATAAATGCATTTTATGGGGCTAGCCCTCCTATCGTTTTCTTATAATATCTTTTGAATGGAATTTAGGCAAACAAAATAAATAGACTGTTTTATAGTCAAATTTTTGTTATGCGCATGCGTCAATTTCCGCCATGTCTTTCGGGCACTTTTTGGCACGTATTATAACCAGTGACAATAATGTTTACAATATAATTAAGAGAAAAAAATTACTAATTTATTATCAGCAGTATGATTTTAATTGTTATAAACAAACTTTAAAATATTAATATAATAATTTCAGTGCAAGTATGCAATGCTTGGGTAGAAAAAAGAACGAAAAAACGTTGTTATGGAGTGTATCGCAGCGATACGCGTAGTAAATTATTTTAGGAGAATTTATATTATTTTATTAGTTTTTCGACACAATAATTTGTCCAAAATGTGATGTGTGGGTTAAAAGATGTCGATGTCGATTCCAAGTAATTGATCATGTTAATAAAGACACATACAAACATATACTCTTTGTGCTTCAAGCTTCAACCACTTTATTTTATCAAGACCTGGATCTATTGAAAAATTGTTACGTAGAGCGTTTTTCACAAAATTATTATCAAAAAATTAATATGCACCTAAAACTGCTAGAATTTTTGTATATATTTTTTTCATATCAAATCATCTTTTGTAATTTCTTTACAATTATCATTATTTATTTATCCAAAATGATCAATCAAAAAATGTATGCAAAATTAAATAAAAATAATTTCTATTCACTATTTCTAATTTTAATTTTTTAAATTAATAATATAATAAGATAACCTCTCAACAAGTTCTGAATTATTTTTTTATCCTTCGCCGTAACTGAATACACTTGTGTGCTTCAACTTTAGGATGCACAAATGAGGCACCATCAATTAATTTTTCTTTTATTTGCACTCGTAATAAAGGCGACGATCCTTGCTGACCTGCCATATTAACAAAATGTGCCCGAATCTTTCATATTCCCGCCTTTTAAACATGGCGGACGAGCATGCGTTAAACTAACCGTAAAGAGGTGTATGGTAAATGTATCACACTATAATAATTTTTCAATTTTGGGGGGCTATCTAAACGCACCTTTAAACGTATAGTATTTATCAAGCAATTTTATATCAATGTAGAAACTATGTAGAACTAAGAAATTTGAAATAATTTAAAGAGTCTAAATATGTGTATTAAAAAATGAATATTGTAAAATCTACCACCAAAAATAAACTTGAATATAAATTAAAATTGAATTGAATTTAAATGAGTTGGGAATATGAACCTAATATAATTATCCTAATATAAATAACCGTTCAAAAATTACATGAATTTTGGCACATTTCATGTAATTTTTGAACTTTCGCCTTTATTTTTGCTCTTCGCTTGCAAAGGTAAGAGTTGTAATACAAAAACAAAACATATGCCTTTTTAGAGGATTTTAAAAGTAAGATCCAATAGAGGGTCAACTGTGAAGGTTTCCTGTTAACAAATTTTCGGCGTTTCAAAATTATTAGCCCTTTGCACTTGTATTTATATTTACAAAGACTTCTGTCAACTCGGAATTTTTTTTTATATTTGATCAAAATGAAAACACACTTTTTCAAAAATATAATTACCTCAGTTGATCATTTAGTAAGTAAAATTAAAACTACACATTTTTTTCTTTTGATTCATCCCCTTGAAATTTATTATATAGGTATCTATAGGTGTAAGTACATTTTGTTCTCTTAATGTAAATAATAATAGTGATACGAATCAAAGTAATGATTAAAGGAACAACAATCAGCAAAATAATAATGCACTAAATAAAAAATATAGATTTTGGGTTGAAAATATAGACCCTTCGCATGCACCATTAGACACATTTGGTTGTATCTCTTCAAAAAGGTGATGTAGGACAATATAAACATCAGAAGAACAAACAACAGAATATTATACAATAATACTATAAAACACCAAAATAATATAAGAAATATATAAAACTACAGGCAAAACTAAAAATACTAGGAAAAACATTACTCTATATTCACAAATGTCATAAAATATGTACAATCACTAACACTATCGAAACTATTCTAGTTTAAAATTTTGTAGTGTATGATAGTGTTCGAAACAGACTCCAACCAGTCCTGGCTTACGAGTACATGTACTGCAGATATATCTCGTTTCGTGTTTTCCACCTTTCATATTTCGCTTAGAACACAATAAACAGTCTTTTCTTCTGCATTCATATGGAATTAAAATGTGCAATTTTCTTGATGGTCTACCTGGAATTTTTGATCCCTGGCGGTGGTCTGATGATAATTCATCCATTAGCTCGCGAACAAATTTTAGGTGCGTCATAGCTTTTTCATTTTGGTACACGTTGTGTGCTTTTGTAGAGCAAATATGAATTTACACTACACAACTCAAGCCCCCAAAAAAATAATTTTCGCCACCATTTCAATGATTTTCTGAGAAAGCAATATGATGCAGAATAGCAGCCTGCACGATCGACACCTCCCATATATTTATTGTAATTAACAATAACACTGGGTTTATTTATCACTTGCATGTTACCTCCACGCACTCTTCTATTTACTGGTTCAGTTCCAGAAACGTCCCAGCTACTGAGTGTGACCACTCTCGTGTCTTTCCACGCTAATACTAATAAATTGTCTGACCTGCAGGCAAATTGATTCATCCACCGAAATTTCCCCCGATGGAACAAAATGTTCTCTGAATTGTTTATGTAAATATTTTAAATAGTGACTCACTTAGTGTTCTTGCTCTAAGACTGATCGTTGAGATCAGTTTATTTAAATGGAGCATCCAAAATATTTGCATGAAGCGTTCCCTTCTAAAGATCGCTCCAAAGTATGGAATTTTCGCATTAAAATTTTGCGACCAGTATTCTGGAAGATTGCTTACTGTTATAATTCACATATTTAGGACAACTCCAAGAAATGCCCTAAATTCATTTACAGTCACATTGACCTAGCTGTACCATGTTGATCTTCTTCATAGTCTCTTTTGAGCAATTTTATTTCTTGCGTATAAATTGTTTTTTTCCACTATTTTTTTCAACAGGTTCATTGGTGAAGCAAATAAAAAATCTATAGCTTTCTTACAATTATCTGGGATTTCTGGCCCTTCAGTTTTGTCTCTGGAAGTGAAATCAATTCTGTTTGGGATATTATCATTAAGAGTAACATTCTCCCATGGTTCATAATTGTTCCTCCTTTCAATTCCCAGATCCTGAAATTCCGAGGAATCAGGACTAGAAGAGGCGCTCTAAATGGGTAAGTTTAGTTTAAAACGTTTAGAAGAAGGGGGTGGAGTACAATAGATCTACGAAGGTCGCAGTACAAGTCGTCACAACCAAAACTACAATCGTTTCAATTAACTCTTCGCTTTCACTACTGCTTTCATCTTCGTGTTCCTCTTTATGGTCACTGTCACTATTTCCAGCACTACCTAATTCTTCGTCGTCATTTGAGTCCATATAAAACTCGTCATCACTGTTTTCCAAATCATTTAAAATGCCTTTGAAATGTCTTTTTGGCATTTTAAATATAGCAAAATTTTGAAATATAACACTGCTACCGGTAAAAATTACACAAACTGAGCACCACTACTGTCTAAATTGTACAAATTATACAAAAGATGCACATACACAGGTAGTTATAAAGTCGCATACAGTGCGACATACGAGTGCAACGGTAAAATGTATATTGTCGCATACGTTGCGACATACGAGTGCAACGGTAAAATGCATATTGTCGCATACGGTGCGACATACGAGTGCAAAGGGTTAGAATCTAAATCTCCGTTTATAAGTAACGCCTTTACACACTTCCGGCTAACGACTTAATAACCTCCTCGCTAATATAAAAAAATACAATACGAAACAAAAATTTTATCCACTTCTCAAAAGGGTTCGTCATCACTAGCCCAGACTCTATTAGGAAAAAATTAAGGAAAATTAGGAAAAAATTACTATTTCAATTTTCTTATTATAAGAAAATATTTATTTAAGGAAACTATGATCTTTAATTCACAAATTGACTAATAACATATATCAAATATAATTATTAGTACGGTGTGGCTCCTGCATTTTACTGCTAAGAGAGCAAGAGGTCACTATAGTTTGGTCACTAAGTAATCTTAAGACCTCGTGGCCTATCTTAGCAGAAAAATGCAGGAGCCACACCGTACTAATAATTATATTTTATTTATGTTATTAGTCAATTTGTGAATTAGAGAATATAGTAGGGGAGACCGGGGCTAGTTGTCACAAAATTTAAACTTTTTGAATTTCAGTGAACTCAGTACCCTTTGATTAAATATTGTTTATACCAATTGAAATTCTTATATTTATTGAATACCTTAAACTTTGTACAATTCTAATATTAACAAAAAACAATAACTTTTTAGTGTATGAAAATTTTAAGAATATTGTGACAACCTGCCCCGGTGTTGGGTTAGTTGTCACAGTGTGTGGGGTTAGTTGTCACATGTAATAGTTATTAAGAATATAAATACATTTTAAACTTTATTTATTTTAAAATAAAAACTGCAATTCTCACAAATATAACATTATTTTTTTAAATAATTTTTTAATAATAAAATAAAAATAATAATTAATTTGAAATTCCTCAGCTGCTCAGCGAATTGAAACATGTTCAATTTTTACTCTTTTTATTGCTTTCAGCATAATAACAGGAGTTTCTCCACGACTTGTAGTTACCTTAAAATTTCTTACCATCTTAAAATTTCCTTCTTAAAATAAATAATTTTATTATTTAAGTAACAAAAATGTAGATCTGAAAGCAGTTGTAGAATGGGACAACTAACCCCATGGGAAATGGGACAACTAACCCCATTTGTAAATATCCTACATATTCTATATATATATTTGATATATTTGATATAAATATGTAGAACGAAAGTGTATTATCACAGTCACTTAATAAAAACTAAGAATAATATAAAGAATGCTCACTTAGCACAAATAAGCCAATCAACGGGAATAAAAGTTGGGTTAAGCTCAATTATGTTTCCACACTTCAACCTAATTCAACCTAACCGAAAATTTGAATTTGAATGGATGTTTGACAAATCACATTATTGAAATACATGCATTGGCAAACTTCCCGTCATACACATCGTTGTATTACAGGCAATATAAGCTTTGTGACAATTAACCCGTGTGACAAATAGCCCAGGTCTCCCCTATATTTTTCTTAATTCTTTTCATGTAATATGGAAAGTGTGGAGATTCAAAGACCAAATCCAAAAGAGGACACCTTTGCATTGCGATATTTCGGCGAGTCAGCCGGTTACACTATTATAAAAATAATATTAATGATGAAAACTTTAAAGAATGTGATTTTCTTAAAGTAAATTTTGAGTTAGAAGTTCCGAGTAAACCGCGATATAATTCAAAAGGTGTCCCGATACCACGGATGGCGAACCTATTCAATTGTGGGTCAAATTCTGTTCATTATATTTTTCGGGTAATAATAAAAAAGGGAGACAAACACACAGATCTACCTCGGTCATACCGACCTATATGCATTCTGGACGTCGTAGGAAAACTCCTAGAACATAGTACCAATAAAACCCGCAAAATATACACACTAATAACACTAGATATCAGGAACGCCTTTAATTCCGCTAGTTGGCAGCACATAATGGTTGAACTGACAGATAGAGGTATTTCTCCATATCTATTGAGGATGGTGCGCAGCTACTTGTACCACCGTAGCGTAATCTTACACGCAAAAGACGCTTTCCGACCCTATAACATCGCCAGCAGTGTTCCACAAGGTTCCATCATGGGCCCTACACTATGAAATATACTCTACGATGGTGTCCTCAAGTAGAAACTCCCCGAGGGAGTTGACATTATAGGTATCGCAGACGACCTAGCTCTCACCATAGTTGGAAAAACAGAAAGGGGTATTATGGCTAGGGCTAACCTAGCAATTGAGCTGATTACGGATTGGTTGTCAACTCGGTCCCTCAACCTGCCACCAGAAAGTCTTCTTCGGCTTAAGGGCAAGAGCAAACAGGGCGATTAAACAGGTGGACAAATGGATGGAACTCAAGAAACTGAAGCTGGTACCAGAAAAGACAGAAGCAGTATTGCTAACTGGATTAAGAAAAACGAAACCCATCACATTCCAAATAAAAGAAGAAAAAATAACCCCCAAGGAATCGTTAAAATATCTAGGTGTAACCTTTGATAAGAGCCTATCCTTTAAACGCCATACCACCACAATGGCAGCCAAAGCACTGAAAACTGCAGCAGCGTTAGATAAAATAATGTCCAACATCGGAGGACCCCACAGTTGTAAGCGAAAACTTCTTTGCTCGGTGGTTCACTCCACAATGGTTTACACAGCCCCGATTTGGGCAAATGCTTTGAGAAAGTAGGTGATAAGACAAAACTTGGTAACCATTCAAATGAAAATGGCGCTAAGAGTATGGCTGCCCTAGTGTTAGCCGGCATACCACCCATATAACTTATGGTAGAAGACAGGGTATAAGTCTACAATGGCATATCAAACGGCGATGGCACACAGGCCGACAAAAAGGCACTAGCGAGGGCCCGAATGTACCAGGCCTGGCAAAACCAGTAGAGTCTATCTACTAAGGGACACTTGACCAGAATAGTAATCCGTGATGTGGAGCGTTGGGCAACTAGAAAACACAGCGAAACAATTTTTTACGTCACCCAAGTTTTGAGCGGACTGTTTCAGGAACTTTCTCTGTTTTTACCTTGCCTCTGTATTTACTGTGAACTCACAGACAGCGCAACACAGGTTGGATCGCTCGGAGGAGCTTTTCCTCTTCCCCAAGGTATTAAGCCTTGAGATCTTCTTGGCAGTTCTTTCTCTTAGCAGAAAAACGCAGGAGCCACGCCGTACTAATAATTATATTTTATTTATTATATTAGTCAATTTGGGAATTAAAGAACATAGTTTCCTTAATTCTTTTAAATGTAAGTTTTAAAAAGAAAAAAGAGCTAGTTAAGACAAACTAGAAGAGTTAAGGTACCTACGTATTAACGCCACCACCACTATATATTGGATCGAGAGTTCGCGCTGCCGCGCGTATGTTGCCTCCATTTATCTGTCCGCTTCGCGGCGGGCAACCTAATCCAACCGGGGTTAAGTATTTTGAGTTTTAAAAATGTTTTAATTATAAATAAAATGGAATTGATGTACGGTATCTGTCAGTTTGCCTTCAGATAAGAGTACCCCGTTGGATGAGGAGCCGACGAGATTTTCTTATCTTGCACTCTAAGGTAGTAATTACACAAAGTCTAACTTTATTTTCTTTACTCTTTCATAACATCTGTTGGCCTTCAGCCCCTGACAAAAGTTGGTCTTGACCGTTCCCGTTACTTGCTATGACACAGCGAACGGCTCACACAACGCATCTTGAGCGGGGTGTGCCAAAGAGTAACAGAAGATATTCGTGAAATTCCAGCTGCTGACACATTTGAAGTTATCGTAATGATAATCTCCTACTTTCAATTCTATTATTAATTTGGTTCAAACCATGACATCTCATTTTAAATAAAATGTTTTATTTTATGATTTATCATAAAAATTTTAGGTGTAGATAGCTGGCATTTCAAAATGTAGCGGTGGTGGCGTTAATACGTAAGTATCAGAGTTAATGTAAGAATGAATTCACTATGTTTTAATCACGCTTACATAAATTTAAACATCTAATACGACTCGAGTTTCGACTGGAGAAAGTCATTTTCAAGTGGATTACAAATTGATGATTGATTGTATTTATACTAAGGTTTTTTTGGCGGGGGGAGGTGCCTTTCTGCAATTGGGTATTTGAATTTTTTTTTGTCATAAATCGAAAGATCATATATAAGTTTTATAACAAAACATGTTTTTGTTTTGTGTTTTGCGTTGTAATTAAAAAGTTAAAAAGGCCGAAAACACGATGTGACGTAGTAAGGGTAATTTCTACCCGTGCATTTTTTTGTCAATTTATTTCAAATTTGACTTTTTCCACTTCAAATTTACTGTTGACCAAGTGAAATAACATTTCATTTAGAAATTTAATATGTTCTGATGTTTCACTAATAGCAATTTATAATTTTATCACTTTTAAATTGCTTATAATTAATTGAAAAAAACAAATTTCAACTTTTTCGCATAGAACATCCAAATTATTTTAAATAAGGGCTTAAAATACATTTAAAAAATCCATTTTTTTTTTCAACAACCCAATTAAGGAATTACCTGGAGATGATTGTGCAAGATTAAAAAGTTGCTAAAAGATTAAGTCAATTTGCTTGTTAAGGAGATTAACAGATGGGTTTACGGCTTTGTTTGAAAATTTCTAATGACTCCAGAAAATAAAGTTGCAGGGCCATTGATGTAATTATGCAAGATTTTGAGACTGTCTATTTCCGGGAATTTATGATTACATTCGAAATAATGGTTTGAAAAAAAGGGTCTTTTTTAAGATGAAAAGCAAGAGAATGTTCTGAAAACCGAGTTGAAAAACTTCGTCCTGTCTGACCTACGTACACGCTATTGCATTCAGAACAATGAAATTAATATACGCCGGCTTTTCGAGGGGGCGATTTTGTTTTTAGCATTAAATAATTTCTGTGACAACTTTGAGGAGGGTTTAAATACTATTCGAAGATTTTACTTTCAAAGGACGTCTGCGATTCGTTCGCTTGTTCAGCCAAAATATGTCAGGGAGATGAAAGTTTTATCAGAATTTGAGGTTTTCGGATATATTTGGACCATTGTTATTTTAGTACGTTTGAGTGAAATGAATGGGTTGAAAAAAATGAGTTTTGTTGGGAAACCATTCTCTCTGGCCATAGGGATATGTAAGTTATTTTTTATATATTTAATTCACTGTTTACGCCGTTATAACATAGTAAAAAATATAAATACTGCTTAAAAATGATGTAATTAAGTTTAAAAAAATATTTAAAATTGAGAAAAATTTTGACCTGTTTAAACGCCGCTATTTTCGCGCGGTTTGTTGATGACGTCAATTACCACTGACAGTTCAGTCCATTGTTTACTACAGCTGTTTTCATTTTTAACTTGACGTTTTTGACGTATGTTTTCTAACCAAAACTTCAATGACATACAGATGTAAAAAATATGGACTTGTTTATATGGTATGTTACGTCACTTTCGTTTTAACTAATGGTGTTGCGTTTTACAAATTTGAATTTCCCTCGCTTAATTTGAACTTTTATTTATTAAATTTAAGTATTAAAAAGATATTAATTACAAAAATTATGGTTTAGATCAAATTTCCGGTCAATAGAGATTCCGAAAAAAAAAATTTTAACCAATTTTAAATTTCATGCATATTCCCTATTGAAATGATGATTTAACTCTTTTTCCGGTTTTATTTTTGCCCATAAATTGAAAATTTTCCTAGACTGTCCAAAATTTCAAAATCGAGTTTGTTAACAAAACTAGAACAAACTGAGGCAAGCTCGAATAGACTGTCAAGATTATCAAATTTGAGCCGGGAGCAAGAAAAAACCGAGACAAACTACAAAGGTTAATGTAGTCTATAAACAATTAAAGGTTAATGTAATGCAACTTGACCAAGATTGACCAAATTTAAAAATTTGTCTGTTGATAAAACAAGAATTTAGTGTATTTCTTGTTTGTTAAGCTGTTTGTTGGATAATATAAGCGGTATTATCGTCAAGTTGCGACAGAATAAGATATCTAGTCTCAGCAAGCCCTGTCACGTGCAGAGGCTCACACCAAATCCACGATGATTGGCATCCAGCTCGAAGTTCCTGTTTCGCTAATACTACACTGATAAACGAGATGAAATACTAAAAGGAGGAGGGCAGTCTCCCTTTACCAACCGATCCAGTCCCTAAACTTCTTGATACATTTAATAGCAAAAGATCAACAGTTCATTTAGATGTAATATTTCACATGTAAATTGTATAAATATATTATTGCGTAAAAAAAGTGTAAAGTAATTAAATCAACAATTAAAAATTGCCTCGAGTGTTGGAGATGTTTTAAATATAGCAAAAAAAAAAATGGTGAGATGGATATTAAAAAAAAAATCTGTTTACTCAAACCCTGCAAAAAAATCCACCGGTAAAAGTCATTAAAAGAGAACTCCACAAAGTAATATTCGCTGCAAATGATATAGTTCCGTTATACCCATTGTATTTTGAAGAGGAACTCGAATATTAATATAAAATTTAAACTAGGTAGGTACTAGAGAAACTTGATCAATAACCCGCCGAGAGTAAGATATAGAAACCGAACTATTCCAACACGATAAGAGCACCGCCTGCAACGATTTCCATATCGCGTATGCGTGATATTTACTTGGAATTAGATCAAACACTCACCATACACATCCAAACATCCCTGCTGGATCTTCATACTGCTCGTGTTTATCTGACACATGTAGCAGCCGCGGTCCGACTCCTTGAGCTGCCTTATCCGCAGCTGCCACGTCCGTAAATTATCGTGAGTGACGGTAATTCGTGAATTATGTGTTACGACTTTCGTTTGCAGACTCAGGATGGTCTGATCCTCGGCACGAACCCACGCAACCTGCAACATAAAATATCTCAATTATATTTACTGTTGAATCCAATTAGTTTTAAATTTGCAGAAGCACTTTCCATTATACGTAATATTCGCCGCGTTACAAACTATTTACACACCCAAGCAATTACAACTGACACGGCTTGATAATGATATTAATACACGGCACTGGATATTAATTGTGACGACAATAAATTATTTCGAATTACCAGTGAAAATTATTGCAAAGGATATTTATGCTGATTTTTTGCAAATATAATTATGTAATTAAATGTTGACGTTTAATTATCGTTAACCATTATTTATTATTCATTAACTAATGGTTAGTGTTAATACACTTGTGCCAATATCTGTAATTAAATGTTGTTTGACTATTAAAATGTGCAAATGTGCATTGTATGTGCAGCTTACATTATCCACCTAAAAGTAAATGTGTTTCTCTATCTGTTGAGGATTATATTTATAAATCTGCAGTGGGAAAATCAATACGGTCGCATTTTACGACGGTCCATTTTATGATTTAAACATATCCGTTTACATATCCTGTAATAGGGGTTGCAAAAAGTTATCGCAGGGGTGGCTATAATAATTTATTTTCAAACAAATATTCTGGTAATGAACGTGCACGGAGCAAATAATTTGGATTTAATTTTTTTACGGGATACATTTGTGTTTATCCCGGCAGAAAATTGAACGGATTGAGTGAAAGCGAATTAATTATTTGTTGCAGCGACCCCACATATCATTTGTTTGGACGTGTAATTGTAGGGGCGCAAAACAAATAGTGTCCTAATTGAAGGTGGCTTTCATACCTGTAATAAAAATTTGGACGTTATTCAAACCTTAATTATAATTTAATCTGACATTTAGATTTAATGTTTCTTCCCACTTTGCGGATCTGGTTTACAAGTAATACAGACAGATAAATGTAATTGAATACAACTACAATGTTTTGATAATTTTTTAAGCAAAACTTCGTTAGGCACGACTTGCGTGTAACTCAGATTTTTTTTTCAATCGGAAATGACGTTGACTGGCGGAAATCAAGTTAGGTTAAGTCATATCTAGATAGATGTCGCTCTTTAACAGTTTTAACAGTATTTTGTTATATCTCAATATTGAAAAATTAAAGTTTTATAGTTTATTACGTGACAAGAGTTGTAAGAAGCAAATTACGTACGAGCGGAACAGTTATGCACGACACGCGTAGCGGTGAGTGCGTAATTCCGCGAGTACGTAATTGCCTTACTTTACTACTTTCGTGCATTACTAATATAATAAAATAATTTTATTTTTATCATATATATGTGCAATCACATTTTTTTCTTTTTCTTGTCCTATGTTTTCTCCTTTTTAGAAAACTCTTTTCTAAATGTAACGTTGGTCTGAGGTTTAGGCCGAGGTTTGCAGCAAGAACCGTTACACGAATCATGGCTATCCTCACACCAACTCTCGCCATCGGTATTTTCACTACATGAATCGGATTCTGAACAATTTCCACTATCCTCCTCTTTCCGTTTCTTCTCGCACGGTGGCTTCTTTTTGACGAATCGACGTTTTGTCAAAATCGATTTCCTAGGAGATTCGCAACTGATAGCCGTGATAGAACTTGGTACATAAACTACAGGTTTTGAAGAACAATTATCTCTTTGTGGCATTTTTGCTAAACCAAAATCCGAAGCGAAAGTTTCTTAGATCACATTTCTTAGAGGTATTAACAAGTTTGTCAATTTCAAAATTAGATTTACATTTTTTGTACGAACTTGCCTGTGCTTTTTGGGCTTTATATTTTTTCTTAGCTCTAGTTTCCATTTTAGTTTCACATTTTTGCTTTGCATTGCATTTTTGAATAGATTCACATTTCTTCTTGCCTTCAGGACATTCTATTTTATCGCATTTCTTCAAAGTCGTGCATGTTTCTTGGCGAATACAACTTTTTATCTCCTGTTTTTCCTTCTATTTAGATTTACGTTTTTCTACTATTGAAGCTACTTGTGATATCATTTCTTCAATAGCATCAGTGCTTCTATTAAAAATATCATTGGTTAGATTAGTTTCTGCCTCACATGGATTAGGTTTCTTCACACATACCCTACTTTTTCGGCTTTTCTGATATAAATTTGGTTATGGGTGAAAATTTGCATAGCTTATAATGCCACAATACCTTTTTTCTTTCTTGTTATTGCACAATTACTCTTTCGCTATTGCACCAACTGTAAAGAATTTTTAATCGTTTTCATAAGCATATCCAAATTTAACTGCTTCGTTCAGTGAGGTTTGGACTTGACTGCTTATATATCCACACACTTGAAAATTTCCTCGCATATATTTTGTTATGTCTTTGATTGTTGCACCACATTTTTGCTGTAGATTGTTTCTAATTTTAGGAGGGAGTACAGAATTTGATTCAGAAAAGTTGTAAATTTTGGCACGCAACTTTCATTTCCCGAATATACAATGCTGGCCGTATGTCACGAATAGCACGAAAAATGTTGACCTCGAAGGCATAAATTCTTGCTGGTTTATGAGGAACCAGTGACTTCATGTAGCCTGTGGGGCTAGAAATAATTGAGAGGTGTCAAATCGCATGACCTTGGAGGCCAATTGACTTATCCATTTCCCGAAATCAACTTCTCGCCAAATATTGATTCCCATAAGTCGATGGTTGCAGTCGTCGTATGGCACGTGGCGCCATTCTGTTGAAACCACATCTCACCCAGATCAATGTTATCTATATTTTTAAAGAAAAATGCATTGATCATGGTACTGTAACACTCTCCACTGACCGTAATGCGAACTCCGGTTTCAATTTTGAAGAAGTAAGGTCAGAGGACACCATCAGCGTTTAAACCGCACCAAACGGTGCATTTTTCTGGATGTAATTGAGTCTGCAGGGTCTGTTGTGCATTGGTCACACTCCATATGGGGCAATTTTGGTTATTGACAAACCCGTTAGGCCAAAAATGAGCCTCATCGCTGAACACAATTTTGCGATAAATAATGGGGTCAATTTCCAACTGCTCTAGAGCCCAATCGGCGAAAGAACGACGCATATTATGGTCTCGTGGCTTCAATTCCTGCACTAGCTGGATCTTAAAGGGTTGTAGGCCAAGATCTTTGCGCAAAATTTTCGACGTTGTGGACGGACAGAGCCTCAGTTCCTGCAACGGACGACGAATCGATAAATTTGTAGCATCTTCCATAATTTCGTTTACAGCGGCGATATTCTCGCCATTACGCACATTCCTTCGACGTATTGATGTTTTTGAATCATTTAGAGAGTATGTGGTATGAAATGTATGCACAGTTCGACGGATGGCTTAATCAGATGGACGATTATGTGCGCCATAAAAATCAAAAGGTCGTCTATAACTTGCGCGAGTCGATGACTGATTTTCAAAGTAAATTTGGATAATTTGATTGCGTTGTTCACGCTATTCATGATGATTTGTCAGAGTATACTGATCATAAATGTCAAAAAGTGAGCGCAGTATAGCAGTTTGTTTAACAGCTAACACATTCGTAAGTTCTATCTAAGCAAAAAAATCCTATATTTTGAATAAATAATTAACTCTCTCATGCATCCTGTCCACTATAGAGGACAGCTATTATTGTTTAGTTTCAGAGCTCAATGAAACATATTTTGTAAACTATGATGCATATAGTTCATTCCAGTGGACTTACTATGCGTAGTGGTGCTACCTAGTCGCCAAGAGGAGGCTTAGTATAGCTGTAGTGAGCTTATTTTTTGTACAGTATAACTAGTGTGCAGTGTAGCACTTGAAAATACACACTTTAAAATAGTACATTTTCCAAAAGATTATTTTATGGAAAATCCTCAAGAGAGGCAAGTAAATATATTTAAATTTATTATAGTATGCTACGTTACCTGAAATGTAATTTTATCATCCAGCCTTTAGAACTATGTTGATATCATACAATATGTAGCTGTAAACTGAAGTGGACAGCATGCATATTTGGTAATAAAGAACATATGTCAATTGAGGAACTAATAATTCCGTTCAAAGGGCGTAGTGCAATAAAACAATAAGTACCAAAGAAACCTAAATCGCGGGGACTCAAGGTGTTGGTTCGTGCTAGTAGCTCTGGTTATGTTTATCGATTTGAAGTTTACCCAAGAGCGAGTGGTGGTAGAGATAAGATAACATGAGTGAATTTGGTATGTGTGCCGATGTTGTTCTTCGTCTCTGTGATGATATACATCACAAAGGCCATAAAGTGCTTTTCGACAATCTTTTCACCAGTATGTTCATGCTAGAGGAACTACAAAAAATGTGGAATTTATGGCACTGGAACTTGTCAAGTCAATGGGTTAGAAGGTTTAAAGTTAGCATAATTACAACTGCCAATAGCGAATGAGTTGAAGAAGGAAGGCCGGGGTTCGTTCAGATCGGTCACGAACGAGAACAATATCACAGTTACGCGGTGGGTGGATAATTCTAGCGTCTACATTGCATCAGCATGTGTCGGAACGGTGAAGCAAGAAGGACAATAAGACAATAAATATCACCCGCCCCTTTGTAATAACATACACATAAATAACAACACTCATATGGGAGGTGTAGACCTGATGGATCAGTGCATCTCTCTATTCACACCGTCGTTGCAATAAGCGATGGTACCTACGTGTGTTCGATCATCTTATTGATTTGGCCGTTGTGAACTCCTGGCTTTTATACCGGGAAGCCGGAAAGGATGTACCCCTTCTAGATTTAAAAGCGTCAACTGCCAGGGCTTTAATTATTGCCGGCACACATGACCAGAGCAGAATAAGAAGAGGACGACCGTGCTCCACTCCTCCTTCTTTGAAGAAACGTCCAGTCGCGAAGGCTCCACCTGAGGTGCGATATCATGAAGGTTATCAATGGCCGAAATTAACAAATGTAAAGAATGCTAATAGATTTCTTGACAAGAACTGTTCAAAAAGACGAAATACATTTGTACAAAGTGCAATGAACCATTGTGCCCGAACTGCTTTGCCATTCAGAAAAATAAGCTGTAGCCATAAATGCTTGTAGTCCACAATAAATTAAATAATTTAAAAAAATCATTCATGAGGGGGTTAAATTATAACTCTATGTTAATTATTATTTAAAATTTTCGCGATTTTTGAATTCAAATGGACATCTCAAGGGTTGAAGATAACTGGAAAAGGATTGAGGCATCGTTCTTAGGAGATCATTTCCATATGGAGAAATATAGCCCCCTCAAAAAATATATTACTTTCCTAGTTCTCTGTCAAGGCGACCCAATTTCACCACATTTCGCCCGATTTTCCAATTGATCGAGTAGTATATCTCGATAGTGAGCAGATAGCAGAATGCAATTTGCATATTTGTAACCAGCAGGAAAGACAATTTCATAAACACTTTGTACTATTTTGCGTCTATAACAAAGTCATTAAAACACTTATAAGGTTGGTTAATGCCTCGCCGAGTGCGATAAAATATTCTGAATATGTATCCGCCATTTTAGTATTTTGAAATGCCATTTCTGAAATGGCAGAAAAAATAGTATAAAAAACTCGTTCATAAGACGTTTTTCGCACGTTATGGACGCGTGCTGAAAAATCGCGCTTATTGAACTCGTTCTTTAATATACTATTTAATAAAAAAATTCAAATATTCAATTATACATTTTCCGCCGGTTTCACGATGCCATAAAATTTAAACGGGATATCACACAGATTTCTAGTCTTCAGTAATCGAATCAGCTTCACAAAATTAGTGCGACAACATTGATCCATTGAAGGACTCTTCTAATTTAATTGATGTTTTTGACAGATTTCCACAATTTAGTCTCAAAAGATGCGTAAAAATTTAGCTAAATTATTTTTAGAGAAAAATTTGTAAAAAGTTAGTTGAAACGAAATTGCCATAACATTTTCCGAAAAAAATTGTCCAAAATTCCATCGTTTTGGTCCGGAAAAAGTACGTTTTTTGTTTTTTTTTACAAACTCCTCAAAAACTGCCAATCGCAGCAAAATCATTTTTAGCACACTAAAACTTGACAACAAGGCGAACAAACCGACAAGTGATTGGGTTGCAAAAAGTCAATTTCAATCTTCGATTGGGAAATATTAAACTGAAATTTTTGCGATTTTAGTATTAATAACAAGTATTAAGTCAATATCTTGACAACGGTTACAATTAATTGAGAACGAAATAAGGTATCGTTTCTGGAGGTCATTTCTATAGATGTACCTACTTAGATTTTCCTTGAAAAATTCACTAGTTTCCAGGTCTCTGCCCGGGCGATAATATTTCACTCGATTTTAGAAATGTTAACAAATCGTATCTCGCGATAGAAAGCAGCTGAAAAATTCAATTTGTAAACAACAGGAAGAACACTTTCAGAAAGTTCAACTTGTTTAGCCAAATAAATTTTCTCGCATTTTCCGGCTTTTTCACGATTTCACGATGCCGTAACTTTTAAACCTGCCATAACCGCAAAGAAGTTTTACTTCAACTGCGCGTATTTACAAGGTTACACTCCCGTCTATCAAGCGATTTTATGAAGTCTATTTTAAAGATCTTAAGAAGAAATCCATTTTTTTAGGATATTCCGTGTCTATATATATATATATATATATATATATATATATATATATATATATATATTATTTAACAAATTTATTTTTATCAAAATATATTGTATAAAACATAATAAAAAGATTTACTTAAAACCAAACCAAACAAAGTTTTTTTTTACCAAACCTCGCGTAAAAGTTACACACACATATTTTATAATAAGATTGTGGCTATCAAAAAGTTCTTTCTGAATGTATTTTGAATAAAATTATTAAATCATAATTCTATGTCAATTATTATTTAAATTCTTTTGCGGGTTTTTTAATTCATAAATTGATATCTCGAGAAGGGTTGAAGATAAATGGAAAAGGATTATGGAATCGTTTTTAGGAGATCATTTCCATACGGATGCATATATATCTTCCTCTCAAAATTTATTAGTTTCCTAGTTCTCTGCCCCGGCGACCAAATTTCAACAAATCTCGCTCGATTTTCCAATTTTATCTAGTCGTATCTCTTGATAGGGAGCAGATATCAAAATGCAATTTGCATAGGTATACAATTAGAGGTATACAAATTGATGGAACTTTGTATGGGTTTTTTAACCCACCTACGACATAGTCTTAATTTCGAAAAACTCAATCGAGTTGAAAAGGATGCTGCAACAGCTAAATCAAGCAACCAGCGAAATTGGGTTAAAAATGAACATCGGCAAAACAAAGATCAGAGTTCGGAAATTCCCCACATTGTCGTCGATGAGGAAACCATCGAATGTGTGAACCACTACACTTAGCAGGGCCATGTGATCAAGTTGGGAAAGTTTGCTTTTGGTGAAACTATACTAATTTTAGATAATCCTATAAACTTATTAAAAGCGAAATATAGCCTGTATTTATAAATACATTCAACCTGTTCGTAGCTCTGTAATATTAAACTGTAAACACAACTGCTTCCCTTGCTAATACCACGCAGGATATTGAATTATGTAACAGATATTTGTATGTTATAACTACTACTGTACTGTTATACTACTTGATAGATAACATGGTATTTAAGATCATTTCTCTCTATTTAACCATATATAGCAAGATATACCAAGAAGTGCCTGGGCTATGTTCTTCACGGACATAGTGGAAAAGGGAAAAATCCCACATGCAATGAAAAAATAAAAAAATCATTGCCATATTAAAACCAGGAAAACCGAGTGAACAGCCGAAAAGCTACCGTCCCATCGCTCTACTTAGCGCGTTTGTATATTAAACTCCTCGAAAGGGTCAATTTTAATAGAATAAGGAGAACAATACTTTAACGAGTCCCTATTAAACAGGCTGGTAACAGACCGCAAATAAGCTGCACAGACCAGGTGCTGACATTAACAACATACATAGAAGCAGGATTTCAGAAAAAATTAAAAACGTCGGCCGATTTAATAGACCTGTCTGCAGCTTACCACACCGCGTGGAGACACGGCCTCCTGAACAAGTTCATACGAATAATGTTCAAAAACCACAAGACTTGTCGACAGCATGCTAGCAAACAAAACCTTTCAAGTTATACTACACAACCAGATAAATTCCACAAAAACACTGAACTATGGTCTGCCACAGGGATCCGTGCTCGGCCCATTGTTCTTCAACTTATATGATATGCAGATGACTGGGTTATTACTACAAGACATCAAACGGTCTAGGAAACTGAAGCTACCTTGACACCCGACCTAAGAACACTAGGAGCATACATTGCCAAGTGGCGATTAAAACCCAACACCACAAAGACAGAAACGTCTTGCTTCCATCTGTGCAACAAATACGCTGTAAATAGGGAGCTACAGGTCAACGTCGAAAACAACCTTCTCCGCAACAACTCGCAACCAAAATACCTCGGAATTACCCGCGACAGAACGCTATCCTACAGAAAGCACCAAGAACACACTGCTGCTAAACTGTGAACAATAAATAACGTCCTACACAAGCTCTGTGGAACTTCATGAGGATCCTCTGCTGACACCTTACGCACCTCGGCAATAGGACTAGTCTAGTCATCTTCAGAATATGGCGCCCCGGTCTGGCTCAACAGCGCACACACACAAAGTTGACGTACAGCTAAACGTAGCAATGAGCACCATTAAAAGCACACTAATATCTACTCCAACCACATGGCTGCCTGCCCTGAGCCACATATCGCAGCCAAGCCTCCGACGCAAATCTAACCTCGTTCGAGATTTCAATAGAATTCAAGACAACCCCCTGGTGCCAATACATCGTGACCTAGCCGATCTAGACACAAGAAGACTGCGCTCCAGAAACAAAACCTCCTATGGAAACTGCCAGGGAACTGCGTGCACCCGATTTCAACCCTACAGGTCTCTGGGAACATGAATGGAGAGAAGCCTGTCCAGCCCTATGCCAGATTCTACCATGCATTAGCCAAAGGCCACTTGCTTACGAACAGCCCCTCAAAATATGGTCATCTATAAACAGAATACGCACTGGACACGAAAGGTGTGCCGCCTCGCTCCACAGGTGGGATAAAATACCAACCGTAAGATGTGACTGCGGAGCGGCCAGATAAACTGTTCACCACACTGAATGACAGAATAGCGCCTAGGCGACTTCAACGATTTAATGATGGCGACCAACGAAGCGATCGAGTACATCTGCCAACTGGATGTTAGCCTATGGGAATGTTTTGTTTTTGTTGTGTACATGTATCATTGTGCCATACGATAAATTTAAAAAAATGTATTTAACTTAAGTTAATAGCGATCTGCAGAAACATTTCGAGATTAATCTCTCATCAGTGCAGCTTTGCTGTTTTGAATTATAAGTTGGGATGCACTTACTTGATCGTGCATGATCGGTGAGGTTAGGTTTAATTTGACGTTATGGAGACAGAGATGAACTTAACAGGTTATTAATTTAAATGATAATTTACTGGAGCAACCGAACTATTTATAGATAATCATATGAATTTAATAAAAACCACGATTTCCTGAATATATAAATATATTCAACCTGTTCATAGATATATAATATTAAGTCTTATTAAGACCACAAAACAAATCTCATATTGAAAAACTACTGCATATGGCTATTTACTTAAGTTAAATAGAAATATATGATCCTAAAAACAATGTTATTTATCTAGTACTTGTTTATTGGCACGAATGTGAACTGAGCCTAGTAATAACTTACAAATATCTGTTGCATAATTCAATCACATGCGTGGTATTAGCAAAGGGAAGTGGTTGTTTCAACATCAGCTTTGTTTTGTAGTCTTAATAAGACTTAATATTATAGAGCTACGAATAGGTTCAATATATTCATTTTTCAGGCTATATTTCGCTTTTAGTAATTTTTTAAGCTGGCAATAAACCTTAAAAGGAAAGTTTAGAACTCCTGTATATTGCCAGTAGCTACATACGGTTTACAAACTATGAGCTTGACAAAGAAGAGATCAACTAAGGGTAACGCAAAGGGCAATGGAGTGATTCGGATATCACGAAGAGATAAAATCAGAAATGAGATTATCAGAAGAAGATCGTGAGTATCCTCTCTATTATATGAAATGGCGTTGGGTAGGACATATCACAAGACTAAGCAACAACAGGTGGACTGCCAGAATTACCCAGTGGCGACTTAGAGAAACAACAAGGAGCAGGGTTCGTCCAAAAAGAAAGTGGTAGGGCGGCATTAAATCGATCGCTGGTAAAGACTGGCATCGCAAAGCTCAAAATCTTCAAATGTGGAAGACATACAAACAGGCTTATGTTAAGGAGTGGACGATGAAAAGCTGAAGAAGAAGAAGAAAATCACACATATTTCTACTTTTCAACAATCGATTCAGCATGACAAAATTACTGAAAGACCATATTCTGGTTTCATATAGAGCTTAAAATGTAATAAATTGCATCGATTCAGACAATGATCCATTGAAGGACTTTTTGATTTTAATTGATTTATTTAACCGATTTCTGCTAACTTAGTCTCAAAAGATGCGTAACAAATTCGGCTAAATTATTTCGAGTGAAAAACTTGCAAACAGTGAGGTGAAATAAAATCGCAGTAACATTTTCCGAAAAAAACGTCAAAAAATCCATCCAATTGTCGAGAAATCCATACAATAGTCGTTTTCTGTTTTTTTACAAATTACTCAAAAACTGCACAACCGCATCAAATTTTTGTGCCATTTTTGGCACACTGAAACAAGCCGACAAGGCAAACAAATCGGCGAGTGGATTGGTTGGAAATTTCAATCTTTCATTGGAAATTTCAAAATAAAATTTTTGCTATTTTAGAATTCTAAAATCAATATCTTGAAAAGGGTTACAGGTAATTGAGAACGAAAAAACGGCAACGTTTCTAGAGGTCGTTTCCCTATAGAGGTGCTTAGATTTTCTTTGAAACATTTATAAGCTTCCAGTTCTCTGCTCTGGCGATAAAATTTCACTCGATTTTACAAATGTTATCAAATCGTATCTCGCGATCGGAAGCAGATAAAAAAATGCAATTTGCATATTTCTAACCAGCAGGAAGAACAATTTCAGAAAGTTGAACTTTTTTAGTGAAATAAATTTTCTCGCATTTTCCGCTGATTTCACGATGCTTTTAAACCTGCCATAACCGCAATGAAGTTTTACTTCAACCGAGAGTAAAGTTACTCACTTATTCTTTAGTAATAACCATCTTTCAAGAAATTGCATTGAGTTCTATTGTAAAGATCTAAAGAAGAAAATTCATTTTTATTAGAATTTGTTAACACTACTGCATATCGATAGTATTTTACAATGGATAGATTGAAGGGTGGAATAGTCGATGAGGATAGAATACTTGCTGAATATTGTTTATATAAGGATGGAACAGTATAAAGGATTTAATTGTTGTGAAATTTTGGTGGAACAATACAATGAATTGCAAGGTGCACGAATCTTGTGGCGCCAATTTGAATGTGGAGCAGTAATTAGAATTGCAAGATGTCTAAGAGACCCTAATAGTTATGTAAATATGACATAATTTCTAATTAAAAGTTTGTGAAACAATTTGAAATACTTTCCTACAAGGAATGGTTTTAATGTGTCGTGTATAATGAAATGTTCCAAAGGTTTGAAGTTGTAGAAGTGATGCGAACGTAGTAAAAAGTAGCAAGAAATAAAACACGTTAATGATATAAAAACTTCCATATATTTTGTACGAGGATAAGAACTTTGTGACCTTATTTTTTACGTTTCTTTTTGATGAAATTTACGTCAAGCCGGATTAATAAACCGAATAAATACGCAGCTTAAGCAATTCTAGCAGCTTGAAAAGGTTTTGATTATTATTAAACATTTCTAATTAAATTTAAAGATCTTTTTATTATGACTTATTGTTAGTTTGAATGTGTGAAGTTTTATGCAAGACGAGGAGGGATTTTTTGTGTAAAAGTATTCGAGCAGACGGATTTTGTAGAATATTTCTGTTGGTTTTAAAATTTATGTGGAACTTTTAAGAATATGAAAGTAACTAGCCACTTGCGAGAGCATTCTTTGTGCGGATGAAGTGAAATAAAGGTCGGCGGCGCGTTGTGCGGCTAGAATTTTTAGATACACAGATTTTCAATTTGAATATCAGCCGAATAAGCGGCCGGAATTTTTATCGCCTTCGCCACATATCCCAAATTAAACGAAAATATTAAACAAATCAATACAAATTCAATTCGCTGGAATATCAGAATAACAACGGGAGGCACTTGACAGGATTTCAAATAGTATATGTCGCTGGAATATTGACTGCCATTCTATATAGTTTATTTCAATTATTCACTAATTAATAACACGTTCAGATATTCAATTAAACCGTTTTAACCAGGAATTGTTCCATCTTTTTGTTTTCGACGTTTGAAAGCGTTTACGTTTGCAAATCGGACAAGCTGCGGATGTGTCAATCGGGAATTTCCTGGGGAAGAGTTCGCGGTCCATTGGTCATCACGGCACGCCTTTTTCTAACTCTCTCGCATGTGCCGCTCACCGCTAATCCGGCGGATCGCAGGAAACACGGACGACGGAACAATAATACCGACTCAGACATGCACAATTGCACACCGCACTCTACTTTCAGCGTTCGCCGAACGAATATAAATTACGCCCACCGAGTAATTGCGATGAGCAAACACTTTTTATATCACCCCAGAGATTTCCCATTTTGTGCACACTCTGTGTGTTTTGTTGGATATTACACGAATTTTATCATCGAATTTTTATCTCAAAAATATCAGATTTAGCACCAAAATCATTCCGATCAAATATTCTCAGAATTTTGCGAAAATAGTAAACAACTTGTGAAAAAAAAAAATTAAACCTTTGGGTACGTATATATTTAGGGAATGTAAGACAAGTGAAAAATATGCATGATGAGTCTCAGCCGTCATATGTACCCAAAAGGTTAAACAACTTCTGAAGTTATTTAAATGTACACATCTAACACGATTCGAGTTTCGACTATTGTGTCATTTTCAAGATTTAGAGTGAGATACACAAACTTGTATGTATTCTGTGTATGTTTTTCTAACTTAACTAGTATTTTCTTTATTCATAACTTTATAGGCATATATACATTATATAGCAATAGCAATATATACTACAATAAAATAATATTACAATAAATATAATATTATAGCAGTATAAGGCATTTATACATAAATTCCATTACAAATCATCGGAGCGGGTTCTTCCTGATTACCTGTTTACTCTTTCCACCTATTCATCTTCGTTAACAATTCCAATACCTTTCACCTTTCATCCATGTACTCTTTCCATTTTCTTCATTCCCTTTTCTCTTATTCATTCCATTCACTCCTTGTACATTCCTTGCATGGTCATCATTGTTTCCGTCTATCCTATCCCATATACTCTACACTTACTACATTCCTCACTCCTATACCTTGTTAGTATGACCTGCGCGTCTGGCTTATTCTTCTTCTAAAAGTTCCTTATCCGTTCTGGACGTTGGAAACCATTCGACATTCATCACTTCGTTTGCTGCTGCCCGGAAAAGCCCGGTTTTGGACATGGCAAACCATGTTCTTAGATTCTTCAACCATGATATCCTTCTTCTTCCGACAGCTCTGTTTCCTGCTACTCTCCCTTGTAGTATTGTTTGCAATTGTTAAAATCTGCTTCCATTCCTCATAATATGCCCCTGATATTTGAGTTTTCTGCATTTTATGGTGTTGAGGAGCTGAATTCTATGAAGGATCTCACTGTTGGTCATGCGATTTTTCCACGAAACTCTCAACATCCTTCGATATAACCACATCTCGAAAGCTTCCAGTTTCTTGCTCGTAGCATCGATTAGTGTCTACGATTCATCTCCGTAAAAAAGAACCGAAAGCATGTAAAAACGCAGAATTCTCAGTTTCGGTAACATTGTAAGGTCGTGACTCTTTAATAGGGATCCCATGCTGCTGAAAAGAGCTCTCGCTTTCTCGATACGGATCTTCACTTCTTGAAAAAAATCCCACTGATCGTTTAGAGTAGCGTCTAGATATGAATATTTATTTGCTTTCTCGATGGGTTTCTGATTGACTATGTGATGACAATCTCTAATGTATGATTTACTAATAATCATTAATTTTGTCTTTTTGATATTTATATCAAGGCCATACCTTTCGCTACTTGCTGTTACTCTATTCATGAGGTGTTGTAATTTGTCCATGCAATAGCATATAAGCTAATAAGCAAGAATCACCTTATCATCCGCGGACCGTATATTATTTATTGTTTCACAGTTTAGTGATATGCAAGCTTCCAAGTCTTCCAGAGCTTGTTTCAATGTATCCCGAATAGATGTTGAATATCAACGGTGATAGTATGCAGCCTTGCCTTACTCCTCGTAGAATGTTAACCTCCTCCGTCCGCTGTCCCTCCACTCTAACAGTTGCTGACTAGTTCCGGTATAAGTTCATGATGATTCTTAACTCTTTTCCATCTAGTCCAACTTTCTTTAAAATCTCTATCATCTTTTTATGTCGCACTCTATCAAATGGCTTTTGGTAATCAGTAAAGCAAGCAAAAATATCGCAGTCCATGTCCCTACATTGTTGAAATAACATTTGGGTGCTATAGAGAACTTCTCGTGTACGCACCTGACGACGGGATTGACGGATGACGTCCGATCTTAGTTCTGCTTCTATTACTTCAGTTAATTTAAAAATAATAAAGTTAATTAATTAAAGGTAATTTAATCCGCATTTCTGAACCCAAACTGTGGTGATATTTGTTCTTCGCAGAGTTTATATATTCTCTTAAGGATTATTTTGAGAAACAGTTTTAGGAGGTTACTCATAAGTCTTATGGTTCTAAACTCTTCGCATTTTTTGCATCAAGTTTTTGGAGTAGGATGATGATCTCGGACTTCAGCCACTCTTGGGGTGTTGCCGGAGTTATGGATGTTGTTGAATAATGAAGTCAGCCATCATAATGAAGTCTGGTTCTTCATTTAAATTTAAATAGGCGGGTAGACGACCATACACTTGAAACATGGCGTTTTCTTTAAAAAAAACGTCTATTCGCAATTTTACTTTGGCGTTCCTGTAATTCTACAGTTGAAATATCCACTCACTTTGCACCATCCCTCTTAAGTTGTTCTAGGCCCTCGCCAGATATCCCTTTTTCTTCATATAATTTCCCTTTATTCATAACTCACGCATTCACACTCTTCCCTCTTTTTTCCTATCAATTCGCCGTTCAAAACACCTCTTTCCTTATTCTTTTATTCCCAATTTTACTCACCCTGAACTCATACTTTACTACTCTTTTAGCAGCTAGGACGGCCACCTTGAAGGCATGCACCCCTTGGAGAACTATGTGACCATACGCTTACACACTTCTTTTACACACACTTTCCATATTTTCTCAGTCGTTCTTAAGTTATTATAACACATACTCCATATATTGAAACTTTTACACCTCCTCAAATTCATTCCCTTCTTCTTGTATGGCGCTAGATCCCAAATCGAACCTTGCCACCTGCAGTCCCTGCCACCAACTTTCACAGTAGTTTAGTGCCCTTCTGCAGTGTCTGCAGTAGTTCTTGGATGTCGATTGCTACTTTATTCGCCTTGCTCTTGGCCTACCAGCTGGTTGTTTTCTTCTGGTAGTTTTTTTAACAACATTTTTGGGACTCGTGTGTCTCGAATTTGTTGTTCATGCTCAGAGAAGTCTCATTAGTTTTATGTGTGATGTGATCAGTGGTTCTTTGTATAATCGGTACAGCTCGTAGTTGTACCTTATCCTCCGCACCCATTGTCATTTATCGCTCCGCAAATTTTCGTAGAATCCATCTCTCAAAACGGTTTAGTAGATCCGCGGACTTTTCGGTCATTGTCCTCGTTTCGCATCCGTAACATACTACAGATCTGATGAGGGTTTTGTATATCCTGAGTTTAATGTCTCTATGGATGCTTCTAGGCTTCATAATTGACATGATGGAGTAGAGCGTTCCGTTTCCGGGTAGGCCGCGAAAGTTCTGTGTGTTTACATTACTGCCCAGATGGTTGAAGTTAACCTTTTTGAAATTGTGGTTGCTTATTATTATATTATGGCCAATGGCGTAACATTGCGACTTTTTTTTTGGAGTAGATCAATAAAATAGTCCAAAGTCGCTTCCTCAAGCTTTTTGAAAGATTCTTTTACTGCACTTTTCGACCTGCCTAAGATGTTGAGGTCATATGCGTAGCCTACTATTTGGACGGATTTGTTCATAATGCACCTATTGCCTTCTCAGTCGACCGTCTCCCCGCAAGCTCGACAGCTAGGTTGAGTATCGTGGGGGCTAGTCCATCTCTTTGTCTAAGGCCTGTGAGAGAGTCATACTTGCTTCCGAATTCGCCTTCCAATTTCATTTCCTAACCATTCAAAACGCTCTATCTTATATTTATTCCTCTTTTAAACCGCATCCTTTTAGTTTGCACCACGTTTACATTCAGACCTCGCTTTTCAAAATAACCTTCCAAACTTTTAATGAAGCCTCCCATTTCTCCTGCGGACACTACCACAACATCCTCGTAGGCTCATCTCCACACTTTGCTTCTCCCTATAAACATAGGGCTTGTCCATCCGCCAAAACCTTTTTCATATCAGCCACATAGAGATTAAAAAGAATGAGGCTCAACATGGAACATTCTAAAACTTAACTAGTTGCGAGTCTTGTTAATTTAATGGATGATACATTTTAAAAATTGGGGATATTGCAAAGACAAGCATACAGATAATTTGTTTCGCCAAAACCATTATTTAACAAATTATTGAAAATAATATATGGGAAAGACTAGGAATTTTAGTTTGGTTTTTATCACGGACCAAATATGCACTCCAGCGACATGGTGCTGGAACTACAAAGATATATTTAAGTTAGGCCATGCCACTTTTCTAATAGTAACCAACTTTGGCATGCCTGAATAAAGTCGGGAAGGCGAAAGCTAGATTTAAGTTAGGTTAGCATAAGTTACTCTACGTGGTCTGTTAGAAAAGTATCCGACCTTATTTTGTTATTTTGAAAACCTGATGGATTTGAAACAAGCGCACTTGCATGAGCCGACCTTCGTGCGCATGCGTGAATATTTTCCCGCCTGTAGATAGCAGTGTTCGAGTGACGTAATGTGTTGTAAATGCTCTCGTCGGTTTTTCAATGCAAGTAAAATGACGTCAAGTGAAATTAGGGATGTCCTACGTCGCCTACTTGATGCTGTGCGGCGCAAGCGACTGGAGTTGTGGTCATCAGGAAATTGGCGACTCCATCACGATAATGCTCCAGCACATTCTTCGCACTTGGTTTACAATTTTTTGGCGAAAAACCAGACTCCTCTGGTTCGACGGACTCCTTACTCTCCTGATATGCCCCCCTGCGACTTCTGGCTATTCCCCAAAGTCAAGAGGCCATTGAAAGGAACGCGATTTCAGACAAGAGAGGACATTATGTCTGCAACAACAGCCGAGCTAAAGCCGATTCCGAAAGAAGCCTTTTCGAAATGCTTCCAACACTGGCGGCACCGCTGGTAGAAGGGTCTGGACTCCCAAGGAGACTACTTTGAGGGTGACTAGGTTTCCAACGCTCCAGGTATGCCAGTTTTTTTACCGGCTAAAGGTCGGATACTTTCCTAACAGACCACGTATATTACTAGACTAAAAATACGACGATGTGAGGTACTGGAGCTATATCTTGGTCAAGCATGGAAATAGTCTCTTGGAAGTAGTAAAAGTTTAAGGACGAACGAAACTCAATGTAATATGGTGCTGGAATTCCAAAGATATTTTTAAGTTACGCTATGCAATAGACTTTCCAAATAGTAACCAACTTTGGAATGTCTGCATTTGATAAACCGTTGGTTGTCCATATATGGCTAAAGTAAGAGATTCCAAAGATAGATCTAACATATGCCATGTCACAATAGCAACCGAATATTATATGCTAACTTGGGTAAGTCTTTGTTTATCCATCTAAGGTTGAAGTGAGGAATTCAAAAGACATGCCTAAGTTAGGCCATTCGCTTGAGTTTCCTCTTAACAATCTAGTTTGGTTTTTACTCGGCATGCTGTGTTTCGGCTTTCCTAATTAAGACGGGCCAAGTTAGAACTAGGTTTGTCCCAGTTCGGCCACAATTCCGAAGGCCTCGTTAGGCCCGAATTGGACTTTCGCGGTACCTCACTGTATTCCTAATCGGGATAGGGAGAGATGCACAAATTTGTATGTATAACTAGTATGTTTCTTACTTGATTAGTAGTGAGTTTTGTTAATTAATTTGATGTTAGATTTAACAAAAATGTGATGGTGCAAAGACATGCATGCATCGACATTTATAAATAAAACAAGTCTTTGTATTCCTGGCCAATTCAGCTATCAAATATCATTTTATTCGAGGTAAAATAATTTCCATAAAATATAGTGTGTAAAGGTATATACAATAAATGATATCTAAAAGAACCCTCTTTCAAAAGCCGTGAATGGAGCTAATAAAATGAGAAATGTGTTATTTGGGTTAATACCTACTAGTTTTTTCCCCTATATTATAGTATTACAGCATTGGAAATTAAGATGTTGACTCGGATATGGAACGTTTTAACAACCATGCATTACCTACAGTGAAATTATAAAAAATCGGAATCTATTTAGCTTTGTTCCCGTTTCTGTTTCTGCATTATAGCTTATTATAAAACATCCATTTGTGCAGGTGTGCGAAGGAGGAGAGGACGCGCGCGCTCCTGGCATTTCCAGGTCGATTTCCATTATCCGAGGAACCGGTGTTTGCAACCGCACACCGTAACTATGATCCATTGCCTTATTTCTAACTGAAACTTAATCGAATTATACGAATTTATTTATTTGCCCTAGCCTAGCTGAAACGAAGTGAATAATCTCTCGCCTATATTATGTGATTACATGTTCCATATTTGTGTACTAGCATTTTTTTTCTGTTTTATTTTGATTTATTCAATAAAAATATTAAAACTAAAATGTTTTGAAACAAAACCTACTGTAATATCGTAATGCCATATTATAATATTAAAAAGGTAATATATGTATTTATAATAGAGATTATAATCGGTGGCGTAAGTGGTATTAGACGCTGCTAAACGACCCTTAAGGACCCAAGAGAGTTATAGCGAGTTGAGATATATAAAACACCCAAGCAAAATATTTTAATAAAAATTGCCTGTATTAAGTTTAACATATTCTGCTTAGAAGATTTTTTGAAGTAAAACTTCTTTGGCGCGATCAGATCTTTAGGTAAGGTCTTTTTTCAATTGGAAATGACGTAGACTAACTAAAATAAGGTTAAATTAAGTCGTAACTACATAAACGTCGTTCTTCAACAGATCCAACATTTTGATATTTCTCGGCATTGAGAAATTGGAGTAAAATTACTTTAGGCGCAACTTGGGAGTAACCTATACCTTTTTTCTAACGAAAATAACGTTAAGTGAAGTATATATTAAGCGCAACTTGGGAGTAACCTATACCTTTTTTCTAGCGAAAATAACGTTAAGTGAAGTATATATTACAATTTTAAATTTTGTGGAAGAACATGTGTGCCTTATTTCCTTTATTTATAACTGAAATTTAATCGAATTATACGATTTTTTTTATTTGCCCTAGCCCAGCAGAAGGGAAGTGAATAATTTCCACTCTCGCTATATTATAGGATTACGTGTTGCATATTTGTCTACGAGCATATTTTTTATCTGTTTCACTCTCATTTATTCAATAAAAATATTATAACGAAAATGTTGTGAAACTACCTTGCTCTAATATTTTAAGGCCATGATATTATAAGAATAAAAAACTAATACATGTATTTATAATAGAGATTATAATCGGTGGCGTAAGTGGTATTAGAGGCTTCTAAACGGCCCTTAAGGACCCAAGGGGGTTATAGCGTGTTGAGATATCTACAACACCCAAACAAAATATTTTAAATAAAAATGCTCAAAAATTACCATAGTACATATATACCAAGTTTAACATATTTTGCTTAACAGATTTTTTCGAGTAAAACTTCTTTAGGCGCGATCAGATCCTTTTCTTAGGTCTTTTTTCAATCGGAAATGACTTCGATTAACTAAAATAAGGTTAGATTAAGTCATATCTACACAGACGTCTTCAACAGTTCCAACATTTTGAGTTAACTGAGCATTGAAAAATTCGAGTACAATTACTTTAGGCGCAACTTGAGATTAACCCAGACCTTCTTCCTAAAGGAAAATAACGTTAAGTAAAGTATATATTACAATTTTAAATTTTGTAGAATATGTGTGCCTTATTGCCATATTTATAACTGAAACTTAATCGATTTATACGAATATGAATTTATTTAGTTACCCTAGTCTAGCTGAAACCAAGTGAATAATCTCCACTCTCGTATATATTATATGATTACATGTTCCGCATTTATGTACGGGAATTTTTTGTTCCGCTTCATTTTGATTTATTCGCTTCCATTTCGCGTGCTCTCTACTAATTTTAATCAGATTTACCATGATTGATTAAGGGCCTGAATTTATATGCGGCCCGTAACGTTGCGCCGTAATTATTTTCGATAATTATACACAATTACACATATTATTTTTCATGTTGCCGAGAATTTACAGCGCAGCTTGCTTTAATTATAAAATTGAAACGTCAATTTGTTATGCTGATGTGTTATGCCCATTACAATGCGAAGAATAATTAGTGGTCATTATTTTCGATTAAGAAATGGATCTATATGAGCCTTTTATTTTGAAAGTTGTTATTTTGAAAGCCTGTGCTTCAAAGAAATCGAGTTAGCTACCATTATAATAAGATTTTAATATGATTAGTTTATTCTGAGGTAACGTCTTGCTAATATATTTAAAATCATTATGATTTGGTAAAACGAAAATTTTCTGGGTTAATGAATGAGTGATGAAAAAGTTTTTATTTTGAAAGTGGCGATTGGGAGAGTTTTAAATGCATATGGAAAATATTATGCAACCAAATTTTATGCGATCGCGCATTCATGCAATTTATTTATAAAAGAAGCATTGAATTGTCAATATTCAATGAATTTGCTATAAATAATTTAATTTCACTTTCGATTCGCTAACAGATTCATACGGGTCTCCGGATATGTCATTGTATTTTTCTGCAATCAGTCTGAACTTCCAAAAATGGATAAGTTAATGACAAAAAAACTTTCTTAAGACATCAGACACATTATCTCCAATCAACAACATGGTTTAGCCAAGGTAAATCTCACTCATTAACAGATTTCTACGGGTGTCGCCGCCTCTCTGTCCACAGTTTCCTCTATTAAATTTCTAGCGTCCATTGCTTCTTTTATGTCGTTTCGGCAGCTTCTTCTCAGTCTTCTCTTGCTTCGTTCCGATGGTATCCATTTCAGAACTTTCTTGGGCCATCTGTTCTCTATTCTTTTGGTATGTCCAAACCATAACTCCTTCTTAAGAAATCCATTTCCGTTGATAGTAATTTTTGTTTATTCTTTTTGCTCACATCCCACACTTCTGCCCCATAAATCTTCACGATCTCCACTATGCATTTGAATATTCTTTGTTTCCCTTCTGATTTATTTCTCCCAAAGGAGTGAGTTTAATGCTCCAATGGCTTTCCTACCTTTGGTAATCCTACCAAGGTTCAAGGTTCTACTTGTCTTGTAAAATGTACTTGTAATAATTTAAATTAAATATGCAGGGGGGTAAATCAGTACACGGGGCAAATCCGCACAAGGCCCTTATTTATTCGAATAATCGTGACATTGTAAGGTAGAAATTTTCCTTTGGTTAGATTCAATGAGTAGCTGGCCGCCATGCATTCTGCGATTCCCCCGTTTAACTCGTTCGACACAGTTCATGGTGTTTTCAGGTGCGGAGAAAATATTGAGTTAATAGAGTTGATAGTATAATAGAGAAGATAGTAATTGAATTGATTATAAAACGATAATTATAGCAATAGTTTACAAATCTATCTGTTTATCTTCAATAGGCACAAAGTATAGTAAGGTAAGTTTTCTTTATATAGGGTGTCCCAAGAAGAGCACCGGATTTAAATTTGCCGCCATTTTGTTAATACACCGTACAACTCGGTGATTTTATTGTTGACAGTTGTCACGTACAGACCACGCGATTTAAGAATATGGAGAAGTATTCAAACGAACATCGTTTAATTATTGTAAAAACACATTACAATGAAACGGCCAAGTGCGTATCGGACCACGCGCAATTTAGGGTTGCGTAGTTCCAATTCTTACTCTTATGACTAAAAAAATCCATAACCAATAACATATATCAGCTGACATTGACGTTGTCGAGTTTGACATTCAACATAACCAATAATAATTTGTTCCTCAATTTGTTACATTTGCTACTTGACTCTAACAAAAATTAACACTTTAAATCTTAACCCTTAAATGCATTTTGTTGCAGTTATGCAACATACATTTTCTGCTTATATATTTTTGAGTGTACGAAGTGTAGGTCACTAATGCATGAAGTAACAGAACTACTATATTTTGCACGGATAGGGAAAAGCAGATTTGACCCCAACTCGCCTTTTACGTTTAGGCAGGACACGTTTATGGAACCTTTGTCGTGATTTCTAATCTCTGATTTCGGATCAGTATTTACACGGCTCAACAGTGTGCAATAAAGCATTGTTTTTCATATAAATAAATCATAAAATAGACATTATGGCATGTATAATGTAATCAATATTTACAAACTCACCATACATTGTCACATCAAGTTGTATATAGTGTTATATATCTGTTGCATTTCTGCAACATCATGTGGATATAGCACAGTCTATTATGTTGCTGATCTGCAACATTATGAATTTAATTCATCTATATGGTTAGATCGTGTATTACGAATTTTTCAGAATGGCCAAAAAAAATCCACTTTCAAATGAAGAACTCCAATATTTTGCGGATCATATGAGCGAAATCAGCAGTGACGTGGAGCGCTTCTCAGTCACCGATTCATTAGCAGATCCGGACTACGCACCCGATGATCATGACGATAGTGAAGACACCGTTTATGATGTTGTCGATAAAAATGAGACTAGAAGTTCAAATAAAGAGAATTGTCCTCCCAAGAATTCAGCAAAAGAATCAGACTCTACCATAAAATGGAAAAAGAAAAATTTGATCCTCAATGAAAATCAGTTTACAGTTCCTTGGATCAACCAAAATTTCCTATGAACTTTTGAAGGTAGAAACACCCTACCAATGTTTTGCATTATTTTTTACAAAGAAATTTCAGAAAAACGTAGTCTCAGAATCAAACTTATATGCTGTTCAAAAAATATAAATAAGCCACTAAATTTGACTATTCAAGAACTAAATGTGTATATTGGAATTGTGATTTATACATCCATATCACGTCTACCTAATGTACGGCTTTACTGGTTTCCTGATATTGGTGTTGACAGAATCAGAGAAAGAATGACCATCAAGATTTCAGAAAATTAGAGCTAATATTCATTTCAACCATAACACAACGTTACTACCAAAATACTCTCCGAATCACGACAGACTACACAAACTCCGACCAATGATTGATCATTTGAATAGTGAATTCTCTAAAATTCCCCTTCAAGAAAAGCTAGCAATTGATGAAAAATTATGTTCCACCAAAGTTAGGCACTTTATGAAGCAATATTTACCAATGAAGCCCCATAAATGGGGATTCAAGGTATTCGTTTTATGTGGCATGGATGGTTTTGTCTATTATTTTGAGATCTACTCAGGGCAAGAAAATTGTGCTTCAAAGAGAAGACCGAATGAACAAGATTTAGGAGCTTGTGGCAACGTTCTTATCAGACTTTGTGGCATAATCTCTAGAAATACCAGATATAAAATGTATTTCGACAATTACTATACCACTCTAAAACTACTATCCTATCTGGTCCATGTTGGAATCTTTAGCCTTGGTACCGTTCGTCGCAACAGAAATATGAACTGTAAGCTACCAACTGAGCAAGATATGAAAAAAGATGAACGTGGTACGTCGTATGAGTTCATTGGTACAGTAGACGATATAGAAATAAGCTCACTAATTTGGAAAGATAACAAATTTTTCATCCTTGTGTCAACATTCTGTGGACAACAGCCAGAATCAACAATCAACCGATATGATGAAAAAACGAAAACCATTGTAGAAATAAGATGTCTATCCATTATAAAGGAATATAACCAACATATGGGTGGTGTGGACCTTATGTGTGGTGTGGATTTAAACATAGCAAGAAATAAAATTACCCTCAAAAGCAAGAAATGGTACATGCGAATATTTCATCATTCTATTGACATGGCAATTGTTAACAGTTGGCTGTTATATAAGAGAATAATGAAAGTGAAAAATCCTGATAAGTCCGATATCACATTTTATGACGTCAGAAAAGACGTGTCGCTATGTCTGCTGAATATCGGTTATGCTACTGAACAAAAGAGAGGTAGACCGGGTGAACAATCGTTAGAGTTACAGCTACAGGAAAAGAGAAAACGAGGCCCAACACAATATGCACCACCACAGGACGTTCGGTTGGATCAGATCGGTCATTGGATTTCCTGGATTGATCAAAGAAATAGGTATAAACTACCGAAATGTAAGGGATTTTCTCAAACGAAATGTGACAAGTGTGGAGTTTACTTGTGCTGTAATAAAAAGAACAATTGTTTTAAAACATATCATACTATTCGTTAATATATACATACTGTTGCAGTAACAAGTTGCAACATATATATTTTTATTCTATTTATGTGAAAACACCACTTTTTTCTTATGTAACATCATTTATTATCAAAAAATGTTACAGAATAGTAACACAATATTTTTTTACTTACTTTTCCCTAAATCATGCATTAACACTTATGTCAATACCCAGTCACTACTACGTTGTTCAATACCCGGGTACCCGTGTACCCGCATGGGTTATTCATTTAATAAAATAATTTGAATACCCGGAGACTTTCACATTACAACTCGGGATTACCCATAGACTATTCCTCTACCCGAAAAACCCTATTTCTATAAATAAAACCGCGGGGTGGGCAAAGTATGGGATCAAAATATGGTGGATAAGCGACGCCAAAAATTCATATCCATTGAAAGGTCAAATTTACACTGACAAAATAACAACTGGCCGTGAAATAAATCAAGGCGAAAGAGTGGAAGAGAGTAAAAGATTTAGCTACAAAATATAAAGGATCCGAAGAAAATATTACAATGGATATTTTTGTTACTACTTTACCTTTAGCAAAGCATTTATTGTATGGAACCTAAGAATTGTAGAAACATTGAAAAAAAAATACATTCTAGTAGACATGCTAAGATCTAAAGATCGCGAAGAATTCTTTTCTCTATTTGGGTTTTATTGAAAAGTTACACTATGCTCTTATGTTCATAAAAAAAGAAAGTTGTTATACTTCTATCTACAATGCACTCAGATTTGCAGCGAAGACAAAAAAAGAAACCAGAAATTGTTCAGTATTATAATAAACCAAAAATTGGTGTGGATATAATGGATAAGATGTTGGGCCGTTACACAATCCACAGACGGACTTTTTTAAATATTTTGGATATCGCCAGTCAGCTATATAATTTATCATCTAAATAATGTATTTTTACGAAAATTAAGTGAAGAATTATATATGACAGCTGTTTAAGATCTCAAAACGCTAAATAATAAATTGAATATAAAAATATTTTATAATAAAAAATAGTTTTATAATAAAATTAATTAAAAGTTAAATGAATCCGTTTATTTATACATTAAGTAATATTTTTTATCCCTAGAAATAAGTTTAATTAGTTATTTATATATGGGTACCCGGGTACCCCGGGTATTGAACAACAGGGTATTTGACTTTAAGTCCAAAAATTTTATATATTTTTTGGCACATTTTATTATTTATGTACATGAATCGATGTCAATAGACTCAAATAACGAGGATCTGAAAGGATTTGATGATTTTTCGTTAAATAAAAAAGATAAGTAAGTAAGAACATGCAAAAGGGTACCCGGGTACCCGGGTATTGACAGAAGTGTTAAAGGGTTAATGTTCACAAATCGATCTCTTAATCGAATTATTGTTTCCACAAACCCGTAATATTTTTGAAAGACCTATTATCTAACGACACCCCACACCATGCTGTAGACGAAAAAAACCCAAAAACGTACCCTAAATATTTTTTTTCAAGATTTTAATTTACCACTTCGTCGGCGTGATCAATCTGTATATCCATGCCAAATTGTAGCTTTATATTTCTACTAGTCTGAGCTACATAAATTGTTTCATTATGTCCGTCTGAAAGACGGATGGACAACTATAAGGGTTCTTTGTTGATAACAACGGAGCCCTAAAAATGGTTAAAGTTTTGCGAAAATAGTTTGCCATTTACGTCAAGTTTTCGGTAGCAATAATGCACCAAATGAATTGACAGTGAGGCGTTTAATTACGAAATTTGAGACCAAATTTACGCTTATGGATCAGAACATCATTCATTGTTCGTCATCGTCCTTGTCGGTCACTCGAAAATATAGCCACAGTAAGGGAATCTGTGCCCGACAATCCAGGAACTTCCATTCGGCATCGTGGTCAAGAATTAAACAATTCCAGAAGCACTATGCAACAAATTTTGTTAAATGATGCATTGCACGCGTACAAGTTTCAATTGGTGCAAGAAAATAGGCCAAGGGACCATGCGCAGCGCCGTGGATTTTCTGATTGGGTATTGGCACATCATCAAATTAATGCGGATTTTTGCATGAAAATCATTTTTTCAGATGAGGCACATTTTCAACTCGACGGATACATAAACAAGTAAAACTGTCGGATCTTGTTTGCTGAAGATCCTAGTGTGATATTCAAGCAACCAATGCATCCACCGCGAGAAAGTGTTTCGTGTGCAATTTGGGCTGGTGGAGTGATTAGGCCGTATTTCTTTGAAAATGCGACTGAAAATGCGCTAAATGTTAATGGTGTGCGGAATGGCGAAATGTTAACGTAGTTTTTTTGGATTGCACAGCACGTCAAACAATGAGATTACTGCAGAGCAAGTTTCCAGCCGTGTCATTTCTCGATTTGGCGATCATAATTTCAACAAAAGAATAACCCTGTGCAAGAGGTTTCGTGGTGGACGTTTTCCTGATGTTGTATTTCACGTTTAATCGGAACTTTTTTATGTTAAAATAAAAATGTTTGCTTAATCCAAAAAAGAAATGTGTTTTTTCTTTAAAATTAAATACGGCGCTCTTGTTTGGGACCCTTTAGTAATAAAATATATTAGTTCTTTTAAATTTTTTGATAAAATAATAGTCTAATCTAAGTCAGGGCATATTTGAGCACGTTGCAAATTCGGACTATCCATTGGGGCAAAACCGCACTATAGTACGAAATTACCCAATGTTACATTTTATTTCTTACTCACTCAACAGTTACATTAACACTTAGTTGCCCAGCCCTGTCCAAAGCTGACTTGCTTTGAACTGTACTTTCCGTGAACTTAAAAGTACCATCGGTCAACAAAGGGCTAAATTCCCTTCTTGGTAGGCATTTGATTTTGAATCTTTTAGATTGATAATACTTTTGCAACCCTACTATTCATTGGATATTAATCGACTTCGATAATCCGACCATCGCGGTGGTCCGAAATTATGTTAAGAAAACAACACCGCACTATGCAAAGGAAAAGTTGGCTGAAGCATTGGCACAAATTAGACAGCTGGTCGAATGATTATTTATAGAGCTAGCAAGCACTATAAAATACGAAAAAATATAATTAGTGACCGAATCCTATTTCGAACTATAACATCAAATGTCACTGAAATTGTTGAAAAGAACAAAATAGTTGCAAAAGGCGCGAAAGTTAAAACTTAAAAAAAAACGAAGTTACGATTCTTCTTGACATAAAAATTAGGTTGGGTCACTTATATATGGAGAAAAAAAAGTTTCATTTTTATAGGGGCACACTGACAAAACGGGGCTAAATTATGAGTGTAAAAAGATTATGAACTTTCATTGCAATCGGAAATAATCTTCTGCCTCCGGAGTCATGTGGAAACTGTCAACAAATATGGCTAAAAGTGACCTAAGAGCATGACACAAAAAGTTGCACTAATTAACACTATTTATAAATAAAAGTCTTAAATCAATAGTAATGATAGGTTTATTAAAGAGGAATCAATTTTTACAACCAAAATAATACAGTTAATTATTAAAGTAAGTAGGTTTAGTTAGTGGCCAAATCTTTTTGCTGTCGAATTTCAGCATTGCATTTCTCAAGTCTATCTAGGCTTTGATGAAACCCTCTATCATTGTTTAGTCCCGGGTCATAGATTCAACTGCTATTTCTACTGCTTGTGTTTGATACGAAAGGCGTAATAAATACAATTCTCCTTCACCTTTTGGTTGAATAAACAATCGGAGATTTTCTTCGCTTACCGAGTTTAATAACGGTAGCTCAGTGAAATTTTCTTGCCAATTCAAATGGTCGTAATATGTTGATGCGTTAAAGTTTATCTTTGGTCACGGAAACAGATGCAATTTTTTTGGAGCTTCTGATCTAGCTTTGAAAATTGGACGTATAGCTAATTCACGAACGTGCGGCTGGGGACCTGTCAACATTGCAAGCAATAAGTTCTCTGGGTGTGCGGAATAGCTGTTTCTTTGAATTACTGGTTCGATAACGGTTTTTAAAATTGTTGGTAAATATCTAGTTAGTCATCCATCTTTGAAGTTAGACAACATAAGAGTTATTAGATTTTCAGGTGTGGTTTCTACTGAAGAGACGGATAATTATATTGGCTCGAGTTAGCCATTGGGCAAGGGACATTTTGCCTGATGATTTAGTTAGCAAAATCGCTAGAAAATATGTTTGTTGAAATTGCTTCAACTATTTCGTACAAGTATTTTTGGTCTGTACTAATATCTTTAGCAGAAATAGTTATAGGTCTTTTCTCACAGTTCTCAAGCTTTTAACCAATTGCCCCTGCAAATGTTTTTGGCCCAGACGTACTGCCATCATTGTGTTGAAAGAGATGTCTAAATGGCAGTTCATTCATGTGCAATGAACAAATAATCTTCTTTTTAGCATCCGTATAATATCGCCGCATTTGCCAATATTTACATTGGTCCCATCACATCCAATTGCAATCAAATGATCCATTAATATATCGGAATAAAAAAAAGTTGAATAATTCTTGATCTATACAAATTGCAGTGCCTGAAGCAGATATAATATAACCTAAAAGCTTCGACTTCTTTTATTAAAGAAATATGCTCTTTAAGTATGCGTCGCCTATTTTTTCCTATCCTTTTCAGACATAATCAAAGTTTGATTCTTTCTCCCATCGAAGTATAATTCAGGTATTTGTGAAACAGTTTGTTGTTAAATTTCATTTTCTGTAGCTTTTTCGTACTCGGCGAAGCTTACTTTTGTCTATTTCTTGATAGCTCGATGCATGTAGAACTAACTGCTAATGCAAGAGCCCTGCTCCTGCCCTGTGGCAATCCACATCTATCGGATGTTTTCGATAGCAAAGTATAATCAACTGCATTTTTAGTATTACGCACCGATTCAGTACTTGAAGTCAGCAACTTCCCCCGCAACCCACCCCTCCTTCCTAATTTGTCTTTCAAAAAAACCAAACAATTTCGTACTTATCATTACTAAGACTATTACGCATCGAATCTGCTATCAATAACTTGAGTGAAGTATTAGTAAAGGGACATCAAAAAAGTACTTTAGTTAAATCGTTCTATGATAGTCCGGAGGCAATAAAACTTAATAAAACTAAATAAAACTTTACATACCAATTAACGGCACCATTTGGCACCTTTTTAACGCTGAGCGTTTTTGAAAAACGAAAAATAATAAAATTGACCCACCCTAATAAACATCAAGGAAACAACTAACAATTCTTCTTCTAAAGAAGATGATAATTAATGTATCATTTGTAAATGCGATTTTCGCTGCTACACTAACAAAAAAGCGTAGATCCAAAGCATTAATTGCATGAACTGAGTTTGTTGAAATTGCAACAAAGGTCCGAAAAAAAACCAATATAAATGTGAGAGATGTCTTGACGATGATTGAATACAAATTTAAATTTTTATTTTTTATGTTATTTTATTACTAATAATAATTCCGCTTTTGCCCCATAATATAAGGAAATAAGAATCAATAATTTTTAAACAGGTAGGTGCAGCTTTGCCCCAGTTCCGGGGAAGTCCGTCCAAGCAGCACTGTTTTTAATTTATTAAGAAAATCATAGTCAAGTTTCAGAAGATATTTTTAATTCAAATTAATTCAACTTATACTTCAAATTATAATAAACCATGCGCTAAATAAAAACACTAATATTATTAGGTTTTAGTGGAATATATAGAAAATACATTTATTTTTTATACAATTTCTGGGTCGGGTTTACACTACATCACCATATATCAAGATTACATTATATTAAGATCTAGATAATAAGCTTTAGATAATAAGAAACAGGTTGAAGCCATTTATACAGATTTATCGAAAGCATTTAATCGTGTAAATCATGAACTATCAATCGCAAAACTTAATGCTACTGGTATAAATGGTCAAGTTTCAAGAAGGATTCGAAGTTATCTCACTATAAGAGAACAATTTGTTAAATACGGAAACTCCATATCGATGCCGGCTACAGTAACTTCAGTAGTAAGGATCACAGTTAGAACCGTCAATATTAGTGATTGCAATACCGGTATACCGGGATACCGAATACCGGTATTTCGTGCTATTTTGCAATTTCGTGAAACCGGTATTTGGTAAGGTAAAATACCGGTATTTTCGGTATTGGGTAAAAAATATGGCAAGATGCAAATCATGTTCAAGTATTATTGCGGTTTTTGAAAGAATTACAAGCCGACTACATACACATTTAAAAACAGAACATAACATTAATTTATTGAAAAGAAGTGTTCAGTTCGAAAAAACGCATCTGCGGCATGCTAGGGCCTTTCAAAGACGCATCGGCGGCGGCGGCCTTGCAAATCCTTGAAAGATGCCGCCTTTTATAGCGCTTTAAACCAGGCAACGTTCTCATTCTTCCTTCCACCAAGAATCTGAGACAAGTTTAAAGAGTACAAATTCTAATTCGCCTAAAAATTAATGATATTAATAAACTAAAGATAAGTAACCTCACATTGTTGTAGTGAAATTGTGCTTATTGTTAGTGTTTTAAATATGTAAACGTTTGGATATTTTTTAAATTGGTGAGTTCCTTTTTCAATTCCAGTTTCGCTGTATTGCAATTAATATTATATTTTATTATATTATATTTTATTAATATTATACTTTATTATTCAAAATATTTATATTTGTAATGTATATGTTTTCAGATTTATTATTAATCCATAATGAAAGAACTTCAAAGAGCATAAAAAATCTGCCAATAATAGTTCGGCTTGGTTTTACTATTTGTATGATGAAACAAATATGCTAGCAAGATGTAAAACATGTTCCAGCATAATTAAAGTTTTTGGAGGAACAACAAGCGGACTACATACACATTTAAAAACAAAACATGGCATTAATTTATTGAAAAGAAGAATCCGAGACAAGTTTAACGAGTGGAAATTCTAACTTATCTAAAAATGACATTAGTAAACCAAAAACATTACAAATTACTGATTTTTTTTGATAGAAAAAATGACTGTTTCGACGAAGTTTTGTCTAGAATGACAGCATTAGATGGTTTACCTTTCAGAGTGTTTTGTACTTCAATTCAATTGAGGAAGTCATTAGTTGCAAGAGGTTTCAAGAATATACCAAAATATGTTAATACAATAGGAAGAATTGTTATAAACTATAGTAACAGTGTTCGCAATTCTCTGAAAAAAGAATTAACGTTTGATGAATGGACATGTGTGCAAAATAGACGTTATTTAAATATAAATATACATTATGTCTCAGGAACTATGCCAGCTGAAAAATGTGTAGAAGTAGTTAACTGCAAATTGGAGGAACATGGATTATCTCTGAATGAAGATATTGTCTGCATAACAACTGGTGGAGCAGCGGTTATGAAAAAAATTGGGAAATTGATTGATGCAAATCATCAATTATGCTATGCTCATGGAATTCAATTTGGAGTAATCAGTGTACTATATAAACAAAATCAAGAGCAGAAAAAGCAAAGTATTCTGGATTTAGTCACATCTGATTCTGATTTTGAAGAGTCAGACAATGAAGAAAATAATAATACAACTGTTGAAAGTACCTTATTTGGATATGTAGAAGATACTAGCAACGAGGGCGAAATATTAACTTATCAAGGATTGCTTCCTATAATTAAGAAAATTCGAAAAGTCGTTAAGATATTTAAACGTTCCCCTACCAAAAATGCCGTTTTACAAAAATATATACTTACTGTAATGAAGAAAGAACTTAGGTTAATGTTAGATTCAAAAACACGCTGGAACAGTTTGCTCATGATGATGGAACGATTTTTGAAATTAAAAAATTCAATTATGAAAACATTAATTGATTTAAATTTAAACATTATTTTTTCCGATAGTGAATTCGATTTAATATCTAAAACGGTGTCAGCTCTGCTTCCAATAAAGCTGGCTGTGGAGGCATTATATCGGAAGGATTCTAACTTATTAACGGCGAATGCAACAATAAATTTTATGTTGCAATCACTTAAAGATCAGGACACAGCATTATCTAAGGAATTATCTAGATGAAAGGCATATTGAACTAGAAAATGTTTTAAGGTATTTACATAATTATAATGAATTTAAAAGAGAAAACGAAAAGGAAGAAAAGAGGTTAACAAAGTCGAATTTAATTAAATTCGTCGTAAATGTCCACAAAAAAAATTATGAAAAGGAAACACAAACCTATCCAGAGGAATTTATTGAAGATGATGTTGATATTAATATCCGAATAGAATTATCTCTCGAAATGAAATTACAATTATCTATAAATAAAAAAAATGGCTGCCCAAACAATAATACAAAAGTAATAAAAAAATTGATTTATCCAAAACCATCAGACGAGAAATCGAGTTATTAGAAGATGAAGAACTTCGAGGCAAATATTTATAGGTAGTATATCGCTCATTATTAACAATACCACCAACCAGCGTGGATGCCGAAAGAGCATTTTCAACTGCAGGTAATTTCTGCACAAAAATACGTTCGAGACTTAATGACAGTTCAATAGATGCATTATGTTTTTTACGATTACATTTCAAAAATATGTAGTTAATTAGTTTATGTTTTTTTGTCTATACATAGATATTATTTATGTACTTACAACAAGTTTGTGATACTTACTCTTAATATTATTGTAATACTACATATTTATATGTTTTGTTTCTTTATTGTGTTGTAATACTCTAATCCTATAATAGTTTATTTTTTGTATTATAATTTTTGTTCCGAATGTTCTAAATTCTTATGTTACTGCTCTTATTAATAATATTTGATTATTATTTGTTTCTATTGTTTATATTTGTATAACAATTTTTTATATTTATGTTGTTTTATTTATGTTTATGTTTATATTTTTATTGTTTACACTTTTTTGTATAAAACTAATATGACAAAGAAGAACTGTGTTTTTGTACAGTTTTCAAAAATTCATAATACCGGTATCAATACCGGTACTCCGATAGAACGTTTAAAAAATACCGAATACCGGTATAGTATTTTTGGTCCGGTATTGCAATCACTAGTCATTACTATAATTATTCATCAATGATGTAATTTGTAGTGTCCTTCTGCTTTCTGAAGATCTTAAGATGTTTTGAATGATTAATAGTTCAAGAGATGCCGAATCATTGTAATGTGATCTTAATAATTTTTCACGTTGATGCGATATTAATGTTACAGTTGCAAACTGATAACTGTTATAATATCGCCTTCAACAGATTAAATCATTCTATACGGTTTAAATATATAATTAAAAGAACAGTTCTAGTTGAAACAGGTATTTTCAAAGATTAGCAAATTATAATTGATTCAAAAATGTCCTTCAAGCAGCATATAAATGATGTGGCTTCACGCTCATTGAACATGTTGGGGTTCATTCTCAGGAACTATAATTACCAATCATCGTCAAACTACTATCTGTCTCACTGGTAAGGTCAATTACTGAATAAAACTCTACTGTATGGAGTCCATTCTCTACTAATGATAGTGACTTGCTTGATGGCATTCATAAGAAGTTTTTGAGGTACTATGCATATATCTTAGGCTACGCTGGAAGAGAATAAAAGCTGTATTTGTACACATTAGAACATAGAAGGTTGGAAGCAAGTCTCATTAATTTATACAAAATCTATAATGGGAATATACAATAATCAGAAATCAGAATCAGAAATTAGAGCTCGTAACATTTAATGTGAATGAGAGAAGGACACAATTTCTGAAATATTTAATATTCGGTTTTACCATGCTAATTATGGACAGAATCAGCCAATTATTAAAATGCTGAAGAAAGCCAAACATCTCTAGCAGAAGAGTCATTAAAACATTATAAATGCATTTTTATTTATTTTTACAATATTACGTATATTTTTTCTTTTATATTTGCAATTTGTACTGTACAATGTGAATAAATAAATAAACAAAAAAAAACAGTCAATTTGTTTATGATTTATTTTAAACGAAGTAACAAGAAATTGTCGAAGGAATAAGTTCATTATATATGAAATGAAACGCGAGGGGTTCATTTCAACTAAGCCTCTAGAAAAGGCAATTTAAAAAAATACTGATGGTAAAAGAGTAAATTGGTTTAAAATATGTTGGATGAATTTTTGAGAAACGACAATATAAGTTACTCTATAAAACGCCAATGAACGAGGATGTACCATTCAAAATACCGACAAACTCTAATAATATCAAGTTGGTACCATTATATAGGTACCAATATAAGGAACCGATATCGTTTATGAACCAGAAAAACTTAACTTAACCCTTAGAACAAAAAATATGTAAAGAATATCTGGAGGAATTATATCCAGACATTCAACGGCAACATCATGTAATCAGAAGACGAAGTGGAAGATGATGAACTATACTGAGAAATGAATTTGATGCTGCTCCAACAGTTGATGGGCTTTCGGCAGAGTAAATCAAATGGGCTAGAAATGAGGTAAAGAATAATCTCTATGAACTCGTGTGTGATATTTATAATGGAGGGAAGATCCTGATGATTTTGAAAAATGCATTATTGTACCACTAGCAAAGAACAGAAATGCTAATAGATGTCAGTTTCGAACATTAAGCCTAGTTTCACATGCATCAAAAATTATAACAAACATAAGACTAAAAAGAATAGAAAACAATGTCAAAGCTTTGCTAGTCAATGACCCGTTTGGGTTTAGAAGAGACAGTGGCACCTGTGAAGCAATTTTGGCTTCGAGAATGAATATAGAAAGCCGAAAACTTTCACGAAATATTTTTATGTCGGACAACGAAGACATATTCGGATAACACACAGAAATGAGGGAATTTCAAAAATCAAAGTGCCAAAATTTATTGTTTTAAAGTTTAGAGTTTTTGTGGAAAAAAATGTGTAGGAAATAATTTAGAGAAGCTCATGTCCATGTGTTGCAAACATAATAATAATGAAACGAAAAAAATACGATATGATATCGTTGTTTAGGAGAGAAAGGTACTTGAATTTCTATGGTAAATGCATTTGGAATTGAATATTAGACAGCCATACTAATTATAGATACAATCATATGAACTTATTCAAGACGAAATGTGGCTTGAATATATAAATCTATTCAACCTGTTCGTAGCTCTATAATATCAAGTCTTATTAAGACTATGACATATATAATGTTGAAACAACTAATTTCCAATGCAGAATCATCCCCAAATCCCCAATCTCCAAATTTCCTTAAACATCCCCACTCAACACCCCACTTTCAAAATACACGGTTCATATAATATAATAATATAATATTCATATAATATTCATATAATATTCATATAATAAAAATCTTAAAATAAAATATTTTATTGCCAAAATATTATAATAAAAATAAACTAAAATATGTATGAGCAATAGAGATTAGAATCAGTGGCGTAAGTGGTATTAAACGCGGTTAAACGGCCCTTAAGGGCCTATGTGGGTTATACCGAGCTGAGATATCTACAACGCCTAAGAAAATATTTTATACTACCTGGACCCATTATAAGTGTTTGATTTGTTGAAAATTTGTCCCAAAGTCACAAACTAAATGTCCGTTTTTAAATAGAAGTTTTGTATTAGTGAAATCTATGGATCAAAATATAATTCCAACTTAATGAAACATCCTACATAATAAATTGACAAAACGAGAAAAATTAGCAACAACGATCATCCTTCAGTAAAAGCACTTTCTACATCTACGAGTTTTCGTTTCCTGATGAATCTTGTGAATTTACATTTGCACTTACTGATCCGATGATGTTTTCTTAATGATGTTCTCCGATGCACAATACCTAGCGGCTGCAACCTTTACTGATCCATGTTTATGTTTACCAATTACACTTGCTTCTAGCAAGTAACGATAGGTACGCACTTTAACATGTTTCTTTAACCAGCTTTACATTAGCTTTTATTTGGTGATTCAGAAACTTCTCCACCGTTCATTATATGGCCATACCGGTATTTTTGGAAAGAAAATTAATTCTTTAGTAGACATTGAATAAAAAAAATTAGTAAACACATTGCCTTAAATGTGTAATTTTTAAATAAACACACAAAATTTGAGCTGACGTGCTCAAACTGTCTACCAACATACCAATATCTATTTGACGTAAGTAATTTGTTGGAATAGAGTAATTTGATGGAAATTTGTAGATAGCGTTAAGTTTCAGGAAATTTGGAAATTGGAGGCAGTAAATTTTTTTTTAAAATTAACTTTATTAAGTCAAACATATTTTGCATGTACAACATGTTTTGAGAACATGTTTTGAGAATATGAGCTTTGCACAGATTTTTTTAGGTAAAATTTTTTTAGTCGCGACTTGGGAATAGCATAGATCTGTTTTTAATAGAAAATAATCCTAACTGAAGGAAATAAGGTTAGGTGAAGTCATATACAAATAAATGGCTCTCTTTAGCAAATCAAACATTTTGAAATTTCGCAGCATAGAAAAATTAAGTAAAGTTCAAGTATTTTTTTTATTAATATTAAGCGCAACTTGAGAGTAACCCAGACACTTTTTTTACAGAAAGAACGTCAATTAAAGTCTACATTCTGTAGACATTGTTTCCGTTCTTGGAAATTTTCAATTTTGTTGAAATTGATTAATGCATCCTAAAAATATAAATGTCTTTTCGATTACCAAGTTTTAATGATAATAATATATGAGTAATTTATTAGAAGAAGCTATACATACGCAAGAATAAAACATGATACTAAGGGAACACATACAAAATGCAAATAAGGAATTGAACTCTTAGTCGAGCAGTGTCTAAGAGTTTGTCAGTAATAATAAATTATTAACATTAAACCAACACAGATTTAATTGTTAGCGAAGATACTGCCTTTGTAAATATTTAAAGTTGTTTAGTTTATTACAATTTGTCACTTCAGGAGACAGCATATTGTACTGAAACAGCCCTCTGTTTAGGAAAGACTTGAATCCCCTAAGTGTAGCAAGTTTCATAACAGAGAAGTCATCTACATTTCTTAAGTTATAGTTAGTTTCCTGATTGACAAATGACACCTTGTCTGTAATACTTTGCTATGCTACTATTTCTAATTTTGTATAACTGTTGCATAGTTTTGTATTCTATATGGTATTTAATTGATTTAAGTTCCAGGTATTGTAACATTTGTAGTTTCGAGTATTTGTATAGTTTCTTTTTACCAAATATTCCGGAAGCTTATACAAGGAAGATAGAAGACACAAGACACAAAAAATAGCATGCGGTAGTATCAATGAGTTGTAGAATATTAATTTAGTTTGTAAACTCAGTCTTTTGCCAGCCCTACTTAATAATATTATTTCCTTGACTTTTTATTCATAACGAAAGCTGCATTTCGAATGAAGTTGAGTCTCAATCATCAATAATGACACCTAGATACTTGTACTCTGATTCCTCTTCAAGCTGAAGATTACTAAGAAGAACTTTCGAAGCATTGGCCAAAGCTGGAAAATTGAGTTTATCGTGTATTATCATATACTTAGATTTATTGACATTTACACTAAGACTATTTCGTGATAAATACTAAGTTATATTTTTAATATTAGAATTAACTTGCTCAGACAATTTCTTTAAAACTGAACCAGATGCATATAGCATTGGGTCATCTGCAAACATTTCTATATTAAAGTGTTTTACAATTTGCATTAATATAAAGTACAAATAACAATGAACTTAAGATAGTACCCTTTGACGCTACGTAGTCTACAACAAAACTAATCTAAATACAGTTTCTAAATTTAATCTTTTGCTTACGGTTACTTAAGTAGAACCATTTTAATGCACAACAGATAGTGCCTTAGATATTCCTAAATGATTTTGTTTTTCCAATAATATATCTCTCTTTGTGGTTTCAAAAGCCCTCTTAAAATCAAGAAATATAGTCAAGATATATTTTTTATTATCTAAGTTATATAACCAAGTATCACAGATATTAACTATAACGGTCTGCAGGAATGTCTTTCCCTAAATCCTAATTGATGACTAGATATTATATTATTTAACAATAATTTCTCATACTTTTTCAAAACAAGGTACACCATTCTTTGGGCAAAGAAAAACTAAAACTTGTGAAACAAAATTAAAACTTCTTCATAGAATTTCGTGAGTGTTATATGCACTTATATCTTGTTCCTTGGCTTTACTGTCCCTTGAAGAGACATTGCTACCGCCAATACTACTCTCCACTCGCCCCAGTTCATATTGACCTGCTTTCCGCACATTTAGTTTTGTCAGGTCCCTCTTCACGTCATATATTGAGTCTCAGGCACCCTGCTAGTCGATTCCCTGTCGGATGCGATCCCACCACCTTTTTCGGTGCTCTGTTCTTCTCCATCCGGTTAATATGTCCAAGCCATCTTAACCTCCCAGCTCTAATACTGTCTACTATTGTTTCAAAGAGTTGCACTAGTTCGTGGTTCATCGTGCTCCTATATCCGTCTGGTGTATCTTAAAACCTATATATGCTCCTTAGTATTAGTCTTTATAACTTTAGCAATAATTTTTGTTCTTGCTCTTGAGTGTCTTGTGTGTTCTAGCTCTTGCGTGTCCAAGTCCACGTTTCACTACCATATATAGGGTGCGGCGGTTTTTATATTTATTGTAATCATATTAATCTACGTTAAAAAGCATTTAAGAAACAATAATCACTTGTTAAAAATAACATTATTAAGGTACCGTCCATGTCGATCGATGCATTCTTGCAACCGATGTCTAAAATCAGTTTTAACATCACGAAGCATCTGTTGAGGTTGCCATTCTTTCGATTGAAAAAACCTGACGGCTTCTCCGCTTCAGTTCTTCAAGAGTACGAGGCCGTTCTCGGAAAACTTTGCTATTTAGGTAAACACACAAAAAAAATCGCATGCGGTGAGATCGGGTTCGATCTCAAAATCGGGCAGGGATCGGACCGGCCAAGGAATCGCTCCGTTCCGGAATATCGCCAGATTTGGGAAAACTTCATTTAGGAGATTCATGCTCACATGGGCCGTGTGGCATGAAGCTACATCTTGTTGGAATAAGGTTTTACATACTTGAACCGAGAAATGCAATTACAAGATATTAAATACCCAAAAATATATCCTCAAAAAATAATTTGTAGTAGATTAGACTTCTTCTTTGAGCGGAGGTTATTTCTGCACTTGGTCTTGCGGCCAGTTGGTGGCTCTCGGGTGCAAACTCGCGTAGCATTTACGACAACTCATGTTATCACAGTTGTACTTCTGAGCCAGAATACGCAGAGACGGTTTGGTGATACCGCTGCGGAGAGGCAGCACCAAGTGGATGGTCGACTCCTTCTGGATGTTGTAATCGGTCCATCCTCCAACTGTTTGCCCGCGAAGATCAACTGCTGTTGATCTGGGGGACTGCCTTCCTTATCTTGAATCTTTGATTTGACATTCTCTATGGTATCGGAGGGCTCCACCTCGAGAGTGATTGTTTTATCCGTTAGGGTTTCCACGAAAATTTGCTTATCTTTCAGCTTGTTCGTTGTAACTTCAATTGAAAAAAAGTGTTATCATTCAGTACCTAGATGTTGTCGAACGTGAGGAGTGAAGAATGTTTAACGTAACATTTGCGAGTAGCTCTTCGCATTCACGGTAATAGCTTGCTCCCTTTCATTCAAAAAAAGTGGGCTTATGATTCGCGTTGAAGATATTGCGTACAAATTGTTACCTTGGCCGAATGGAGAGGTTTTTGATGGAGTTCTTGAGGACTTTTATCACTCCAGTACCTAAAATTATTTTTGTTCACAAAGCCGGAAAGGCAATCTTCTGGAGCTCTCCAATATTAACTTTGTCGCACTTTCGGAGCCGACCGCCTTTTCATTGCTTTACTTTTTCATTGCTAAATTTCATTGCTTTACTTTTCCCATAGTTTATAACCAATTTGATTAGGAGGCATTATTGTGATTGGGTTGCTGTTAGATCCTTGGAGTAGGTTAAGTTCTCGGCGTACATTAGGCAGAAAACCCCAGATACTATGCTGTTGGTTATAGTGTAAATCACTATGTCGACACGCTGACCTCCGAGGGCATCTTCACAGCGATGCTTACGCGTTAACTCCCGCGAATATTGCCACTGCCACCTCTTCTGTTTCTGGTTCTACCGATGTTTTCAAAATTTTGTAACCACAACATTATTGAGTTAACAGAAGGGCCGATTGCGATTAATCTGGAAATGAGTCCGGAAACGACCTTGCGCAGCTGCATAACTACGGTTTATTAATAAAATGCTTTTACGGCGAACGACCGTTCTCGCTTGGACCACTGCTCCATGGCTACTGAAACAATTTGAAGGGAGCAACCGTTTATTTCTCACAGTTATTTCAAAAAGGCAGGTTTGGCTGGCGACCCTGTATTACTAGTGGTTTGATTAGCGTTTTATATACCTTCACTTTGATTTTCTGCGGTATTAGTCTAAACGTTTAAAAAATGGAATGTCTAATTTCCTTGTGCTATTCGGTGCTTGATGTCCTTGCAGATCTCGTTCTTCTCGTCTATTATAACACATAGATACTTAAACATTACTGGACTGCACATTCTCAAACATCCTGTCGTTGATTTACAAATTGTGTCTATATACATGCCTGGAGGTGCAAATATATCTTGTGTCCTCTGTATTCAGTCATTACATTTGCTACTATTGATACTGTACTACTATTCCATTTTCCAGGCGGAACTACTAGCCATCAAAAGATCATTCAAGTACATAAGATCGGAGCATGGAGCAATCCTCAAATGCTGAATCCTTTCGGACAGCAGAGCAGCACTCGACGTCTTAAAATATATGACCAACCCTACCGATCTGCTTTTGAAGTTTTGGCAGTTAGAACAGGAAATCCGACAAAGATCTAATCTTCGGGTTCACTGGATTAAGGCTCATGTAGGTCACAAAGGAAACGAAATAGTGAATTATTTGGCAATGCAGACTTCAGGAACCAAGAGTACAAGCGAGGAAATAGACCTATTGCTCATCACATTCAACAAACTGCCTAGTCAGGCAATACAGAGAGGGCAATCTGTTAAGATCCATAGAGACGGGAACAAAATCCCCGTCGGGCAAGACCGATGGGATAAGGCAACAACTGGACTAAAAAAATTATTCCTGAAATAAACAAATGGAAGAGCATTCATAATGTTCGGGCCCTTTATTGATGGGTTTACAGCCTATCAAAAGAGGGCGTATGATTGTCAATAGCGCGGTCATTTAATTCCGCCAGGTGTTGATCGCGCGCATCCAATAAAAAAGCGATTAGGATTAGAATTAGTGTAAAAAGTTGCGCTGCCCGATTTAGATAGAATTAGAAGTGTGATTAGAATCACACTCTAATCACACTGAGAAGAAGAAGACACCGAGAGAAACAAGGCCTGTGTTAAGAGTTTTTGCACATTTTGTCTCGGCCGGCATGCGACCACGCTCATTTTGTTGATGGAAACTTTTTGGAATTCTGCCCCTTCTAGAAGATCTGCGTTGAAAGGGTTTTCCGCCAAGTATCCATCTTGTCTTTATTCCCTCCCGTTTACTCCTTTAAATTAGTTGGCGACAGGAGAATCGTGTCAACAGAGCAGAAAAGGAAGACATTTTGTAACTAGAAGGTAAGTGGCAAAACCACCCCGATTTATTGTCCCATATTTTTAAATTTGTCATTGCTAAATACAGTCCAAACACATATGGTACCCACACATCAAATGGTCCAACTAATAACTGGTCACGGTAATGTTAATGCATACGTTTAGGTTCAGGAAAGGGCAGTCCCCGCTTTGTACTTGTGGAGAGGAAGATGCAACCACTCATGGACTATTTAGATGCCTGCTTGCAGATAATCTGCGACAACAAACTGAATTCAGCATGGCTAAGGCAGGATATCATTGGCTACGGAGCGAAGAGGATCTCGCCCCAACCGAGAAAAAAAGTGTATGGTGACAGGAATTTAATACAAACTGTGCAACATTAAAAATTCGGTATATATAGTACTTAGATTAAATAACCCATTGAAATGTAATTGTATTATTGTTAATTGCTATGAAAGCAGCATAGTGTCTATTTGGACGGAGTGCTGGAGTGATCACATCAACCCACTCTTATGTGTATAAAAAAACAAGATGTGTTCAATTGTAGGCCTAGATTTGCTGATTTTCTTTATATTGCTAGCAGTACTTATTTGAGGTACTACTCGGGTGAGCATTGTGTCGTGCTGTGGAAAATAGTCTTTGTCGCTTCTCCGCTTTTCATTATGATAAACACTAGCTCCAGAGCCCAACAGTGTTGTTAATAGCCCTTCTCTTTGCCTTAGTTTTTACTTGGTTACTTTCAAAGCCTAAGACAGGGTTCCGACTATTTTCACCACACAATATGAGTTCTGTGATATATAGTCTTCCTTAAGGCTGCTAGTAGCTTTAGTGGAGTTCCCAATTATTCCAGTGCATACCATAACACACGGCGGATCACGGAGTCGTATGCTTGATGCAATCAAGCTATACCTGGTGTACTGATGTATTTTGCTGCAACCATTTCTCGATGTCCTGCCTTACTCAAACAAATTGATCGGTAGCAGCTCTATTTGGGTGAAGGACGCATTGATAGTCTACTATAATCACTTCTGCATATTATTTTTTTCTATATTTATTGTATACTTTATGCATTATACAAAGGGCTATCGACCACAAGGTCCTTCTGCCCGGCTTCTGCATATTTAATAAACCTTTTATGAAAGACTTTAGAGAATATTTTGTACCCTGCGGTTAGCAGTGCTATGCCCGGATAATTATTATATCTTGTAACTGACATGCACTTATACGATTCAATTTATATCTATTCCTTTTTATATAAAGTTTTTATTTTCAGTATATTTTATTTAACAAATTTCATAAGTTTAATCTTTTCATTAATACGTGCCACAACCGCCAATAAAGTGTGTCTGCAACCGTGCGTAAAGATTACACACAATTTTTTTTCACACTAAATTAGAATTGTACCAACCCTGGCAGACAAAACTAAATGGACACAATTGCGTTGCGCAAATCTTCTTAAGCAACACAAAAAGGAATTACGAAAATGCGCGACAATCAAAAGTTGAGGATCCTGTTTTTAATTTTATTTCTGAGCAAAACCCTCGTCTTATCATCGAATTAATACGGTACGTTTGCTGAATGTTCGAAATTTTGATTTTATGTGAAAAAATATATAAATATTTTTTATCGCGAAATGTTCACTTCGTTTCATAAAATAGCGGAGGGATAAAATGTTTCCACCTGTCAAATTACATGAGTGTTGAAGAATTTAAGCTGAAAATAAAGTGAATGATACTTAGGAAAGTTTTGAAAATACGTGGGAATATGTGAGGGATTTGTCGTAATCCGTGTAAGTGTAATTATTTTATCGAATTACAAGGTATTACATTGCAATTTTTTTTCGAAATGATTTTCTCATTTGCATCACCTAATCGGACGGAACAAAACTAATTGCACAAGTCAATACCGACAGATTAAATAATAATAACCGTTGCCAACAATATCATCTACGCAAGAATTAAAGATCTCTAATTAGTACAATCCAATGATTTCATTTCATCCTTCGCTATAATTTAAAATAATAATTAAGTACCGTGAAATAATCCAATAATTTATATTATTCTTGATTAAAATTATAAAACAACAACGTTTTTCTCCTTTTGCTTTTAAGCTGTGAACGGCGGAGAATCATATTATAAGGTTCATTTTCATTAGCAGATAATGTAATTATGATGGAGGAAGGAGCGGGAAGGAAATATATTGTAATAATTCTGTTCTGGCGCCAGTTCGTTTGAGAAGTATTTCGGAGTCACAATGAGTGAAACTAATTAGAATATCCGGGGTGCAAAAAATAGTGGAACATACTTGCATAAATTGCGAGTTGGAGTACATGGCAGATGGAAATGTTGTAGTGTGTGCGGGAAAAGGAAATGACAAAGAGTTTAATTTGTCTTCTAGACTTTCGCTTGGAATTTATTACGTTTTAGTCACTTCAATTCATTAATTTATTGCGAATGTTTCATCAATTAATAAATTGTGATCTCTGCCTAATTAAATTAAGACAGCGACATTAATTTATAATTAAAATATTTACAATAATTTAAGGTCGAGAATAATTTTTTTTTTCAGTTGCAGCGCTCATAACATCGAGCCTTCAATGCTGAATAGGTTTATGATCATGAAAGCTTCAAATGCAACATTTTTGTTTAATTATCCGAATGCGATTGTGTTCATGACAAGAGAAATATGTTAAGCTTAATTACCTGGCAAGCGAAATAAGAAGACATAATGCGAGGAACGGAACTAAGTTTGTAGTTATTAGTTTTATCGTCGCGATCTTCTTTGAATTGTACATTTTGCTGTTATTTATCTTCACATTCTGCAAACGAGGAATTTTCTATTGCTTTTAAAATATATCTTTGTATTATTTCTATGATACAAAATTTTTTTACATCCAATTTCTTTCAACAACAAAAATATATTCTGTTGAAAAGTAATCTAATCTTTTTGAAAATGAAACGGCGTCGAAGTGTTTGAATGAAATGTAATGAGTCAACGAATAATAGTGTCGTCAAAGCGCCAGGAAAGTGTCATGGAATTCTGAAATTTAAATAGTGAAGCTTCGTTGAAATTTCTTACTACGAAGTGTCGCAGAAGCGCCGCACGCCATTTTGTTTGTCGCGGAAACACCTTGACGGCACTTCTTTCCCTTCGGCAGCACTTTGTATCAATTCGACGATACGTGGCTTGTCTTTGGGAACAGTTCGTTGCATTTAGACAACACTTCATTTTCAAAAGGAAAAGAGTTAATACTAAAAAGACGTATTAGTTATATATAATTTTAAAACAAATTGAATATACTGGATAGACAAGACTGCACATACAAGACTGGACAGACAACACTGGACAGATAAGACTGTACAGGCAACACGAGCCAGAAAAGACCGGACAGACTAGACTGGACAGACAAGACTGGACAGAGAAGACTGGACAGAGAAGACTGGACAGACAAGACAGGACAGACAAGACTGGACAGAAGGGATTGGACAGACAAGACTGAACAGAAGAGACGGGTCAGGCAAGACTATGCAAATAAGGCTATACAGACAATACCAGACAAACAAGACTGGACAGACATGACTAGACAGACAAGACTGAACAGACAAGACTTGACATACAAAACTAAACAAACAAGACTGGACAGAGAAGACTAGACAAACAAGACTAGACAGACAAGACTAGACAGACAAGACTAGACAGACAAGACTAGACAGACAAGACTAGACAGACAAGACTAGACAGACAAGACTAGACAGACAAGACTAGACAGATAAGACTAGACAGACTGGATAAGACTAGACAGACAAGACTACACAGACAAGGCTAGGTAGACAAGACTGGACAGACAAGACTAGACAAACGAGACTAGACAGACAAGACTAGTCAGGGATGACTAGACAGACAAGACTAGGTAGACAAGAGTGGACAGAGAAGACTAGACAAATAAGACTAGACAGACAAGACTAGACACGGAAGACTAGACCGACAAGACTAGACAGGGAAGACTAGACATAAAAGACTAGACAGAGAAGACTAGACCGACAAGGCTAGACAAACAAGACTAGACAGACAAGCCTAGACAGAGAAGACTAGATCGACAAGAGTAGACAGACAAGACTAGACAGACAAGACTAGACGGAAATACTAGACAGACAAGACTACACAAACATTGCTAGGCAGAAAAGACCAGAGAGACAAGACTAGACGGAAAAGACTAGACAGACAAGACTACATGTTGCAAGAAAAGCCAGAATGCGAGTAGGTATCTAGTTATAACTGAACACTGGAAAAGCGATGCACAAACTTGAAACGTACCGATTACGCAATTTTCCAATTAGCCGCTAAATTTTGCAGGAGTGAAGGGTCTCATGGGGGAGTCGCAATTTTCTTCAAGAACTCAACAACATTTTCACCCAGATTCGACATTGAACGTATATCAGAAAGTATCTATTCAAGTGCAGGGTAAATGAAACAAAAAACCCATAATAATCATCGCCATTCATCGCACACCCCAGAAGATTCAGGTGCAGTTCATGAATAAGCTAGAACAGCTGCTATGCATTTTGTATCCAGAAAATAACCAATACATGATTCTGAGTGACTTTAACATCGATTCATTGAAAGATTCACGTCAGTTTTATCATCTTCGCTCTATAGTACAATCAGTCAGTCCACTCTATACACACAATGAAAAATTCAAGTCATTCTGCCACTGGAAAATGTATTGACAGTAAAGCTGTAAAAACAGAATTGAGCTACTTAGAACTAAGGACCACCAAATATCAGATCACAGTGCCCAAAAGATTACTTTCATTCACGAAAGAAGACCTATGACTTTAAACAAATACATTAGATCATTCGTTTCAGAAGAGAGGCACAAATATAGGCAGCTTTTACGAGAAGAAACATGGCTTGAGATTTACACACCAGAAGAAGGTGATATAAATGGACAATGGGTCGCGTTTATGAATATCTTTATGACACATTTCAACGAATGCTTTCCTCGAAATCTCCGTAGGATCAGTAACAATAGAAACACTTGCAATTTACATCAACCTTGAAATAAGAAAAGTGAAAAAGGAACTAGGAATATTACAAAACATATCGAATTCAAATAAAAACTTGAAGAGATACTACAACAGGACACGGAGAACGTTTGATGCTCTTCTGAAAAAGGCGAAAATAAAACAACTGGAATACAACCTTTCACATTCAAGCAACCCAATGAAAACCACAAGCACAACACACTAGCTTGAAGAGCTCAAACAATAAAAATAAATCATTGATGACGACGATTCTGATATAACAGCCAACAAATGAAATGATTATTACACTGACTCTCCACAAACCCTGTAAGATAACATTCCGAACACACGTCTCGAAGACAAAATAAAACACTGTGAAACTTCAATGTTTCTTGAACCAACTACATTTGATGAACTGTTTCTCTATCTCTCTCTCCTATGGCTCTACAGCCCAAAGTTGGGCCTTGGCCTCCTTCAGTTTATTCCCCCAGACGCTTCTGTACATTGGTACTGTCTTCCAGCCTCTAATCCTTAGTGAATGATGAATGAACAGTTTACCATCATTATATCATTGAAAAATAAAAAGAACGCCGGAAATGATGAGATCCCGCTATCTGTAGTCAGTGACGTATTTGGAGAGATCGAGGAACAGTTGATGTAAATAATTAATATACAATATACGGCATATTTCCAGAGACCCTCAAACAATCGATCATTATACTGCTGCACAAAACAGAAGATAAGAAAAAGGTTGAAAACTTTAGACCTATCAATAAACTATTTGTTTTCTCTAAGATATTCGAAAAGTGATAGCTAGAAAAACCATAAACTTTCTTGATAAGTACAATCTCATAAGCAATGAATAACATGGATACAGAAAAGGAAGGAGCATAGAGACGCCTGTTTTAATTACATAAAGTACGCACATGTGAACTGGAAAAATAATGAACTGGAAAGACCTGACTATGGGGTATTTTATTTGACATATCAAAGGTATACGAAACTGTCGACCACAATATTCTGCTTGAAAAAATGAACAAATTTGGTATAAGAGGTAACGCTCTTAAATGGTTCCACTAATATTTAACAGAAAGAAGACAACAGACGGAGGTAAATACCATACATGGACAAGTAACATCCACATCCGGATGCACACAGATTGGGGCACATCAGGGAAGTATATCAGGGAAGTATAGGACCACTCTTGTTCACATTATGCATAAACGATCTACCGACGACCTTATCTTTGACACCTCACAGAATGACTAATTATACTGAGGGCACAAGTTTACTATTAACAAACAACAATTTAGAAGATATAGAGAGAAATGCAAATGCGGTTATTTCAAACATCAACATCATAAACTTACAAAAAACACTCCTAAAACTAAAATCATAATTTTCAAAACAATATATCCGTTCTAAACTATCAACAACAAATAACTATAGCAGAAGAACAGCAGTGTAAAATTGCTTGGAATGCACATCGACTGCTGCTTAAGGTGGAAAACTCACATAAACCAGCTAGAAGCAAAACTACACAAAACCACGTACGCCATATGAATTCTAAAGTGATGCTTCAATATAGAAATCTTGAAAATCATATACTATGCAATTTTTTTCCCATCTACGTTTCGGTATTCTATTCTGGGGCTGCAGAAAGGAAATCAGCAACATATTCAGGATTCAAAAAAGAGTACTTAGAATAATGTATAGTAGGAATTATAGACAGTCGTGTCGAGGTATCTTTAAGACAGCGTAGATATAACCGGGACCTTTATATACGAAACACTGATGTTTACATAAACAAATAAAAAATAATCCGAAATGCACGTGAACTATACTGAGAGAGAAATTAGAAACCAAAATATAATGTATATATCCTTCCAAGGCACAAATTAACAATGTCCGAGAAAGCTCCACCCTATATTAACTTCAACTATTCAATACGCCTCCACGAGACAAGACTAGACTGTCTAGCCTTGACTGTCTAATCTTGTCTGTCTAGTCTTGTCTGTCTAGTCTAGACAAGACTAAGGTCAAAAGACAAAATATGTGCTGATAACATGCAAGTACTAAATCAAATATATAGGACTGCACAAGAATCTTCGTCGCCTTATAAATAGTACGAAAGAACAACATTGGAGGAAACTCTACGCCGATCTAGATGGGGACATATGGGGGGACGCCTTCCAAAAAATTAGGAGAAATCTAAACATCAAGCAGCAAAACCAACAAATGACAATGGAGGAAGTGCATCGTGTGGCTGAGGAACTGTTTCCACGGCATACCCTTATTGACTGGGAACAGCCCGAAGTCGGGAATACACCACCCTTCACTGCGGAGGAACTAAAGGCAGCAGGCCTGAAAATAAGCACCGGTAGAGCGCCAGGCCCAGATGGACTTCCACCTGAGATTATGAAGATAACCGTGCGAAATCAACCTAAATTTGTACTAGTCACCATGAACTCACTGTTAGCTGCCGGAAATTTTCCAGACAGATGGAAGAGAGCAAAGTTAGTCCTTATTAGAAATATAGACCCTAGATCGTATAGGCCAATCTGCCTACTGGACGTCTCCGGAAAATTAATGGAACAACTTCTGCTAACTAGATTAAAAGATGACCGGAACCAGATTATCCGACAAACAATTTGGATTCAGGAAAGAAAGGTCAACAATTGATGCCCTTAGGTCCGTTATAGAAATTGCAGAAAAAGCTAAATCGGGATCGCAGAGAACCAGCAAAATGTGTGCTCTCACAACCTTTGACGTTAGGAACGCCTTGAACAGCGCGAACTGGAAAGATATAATGGAAAGATTGAAAAATAAAGGTATATCTCCATACTTATTGCGTATGATAGGAAGTTACCTTAGCAACCGCAGTCTGTTGTTGCAAGGCGATAGAGAGATTGAAGTCTCTGAAGAGCTTGAAGTTAGTAGTGGTGTCCCACAGAGTTCAATACTAGGGCCTACCCTCTTGAACGTACTATATGACGGAATACTATCTATGAAACTGCCAGTGGGGGCAACAATAATTGGTTTCGCCGATGATATAGCATTGGTAGTTACAGCCGGAGCCGAGCAAGGACTCATGCAAACGGCAAACCATGTAATCGCTCAAATCGGTGCATGGATGAAACACAGAAAACTTAGTCTAGCAGCAGAAAAAACCGAAGCGGTTCTGCCTACAGGTTTGAGAAAACATAGCCCAATAAAATTAAAAATCGATGACATAATGATAATACCAAAACATGAAATAAAATACCTTGGTGTGACTATTGATAAATGGCTATCATTTACTGCACACTTAACAGAAGCGGCGGCTAAAGGAATGAGGATTAAAGCAGGCTTACAACAACTAATGTCAAACGTAAGGGGGCCCTAAAGTAGCAAACGCAGAATTCTGAGTTCTATAGTTCTATAGCACCGATCAAACGGCATCGGGGGAAGCTGCCCTGGTCATTGCAGGCATTCTCACAATTTACCTACACGCCGAAGAGCGAAAGAAGCTTTACGAAACCGGCTACAACAGGATATCAAAAAAAAAAAAAATCCAGAGAGGAACTTCTCGAACAGTGGCAGAGAAGGTGGGAGCTCAAGGAAACAGAACAGTGGACCAGATTACTTATTCCGAACAACGTTACCTGGATCAAAAGAAAGCACGGTGAAATAAGTTATCATCTGACCCAAGCACTTTCTGGGGAATGGTTGCTTTAGAGATTATCTACACAACATAGGCCGGGCTTCAGACCATAAAAAACCATATGTGTACTGCGGGGAGACAGACAGTGTGAGCCACGCCATCTTCTAATGCTGGAGATGGCAAGACGAAAGGGAATCAGCAGCAGCACACATGGGAGAACCTATTGGTCCCAGAACCATTATAAGCTACATGCTTGAGGAAAAAGAAAACTGGGAAAACCTGCAGCGGTTAATTTATACCATAATAAGCAAGAAGGAAAATGACGAGAGGAAGCCCAACAAGAGACTCAGTTGAAGCACATTTTTACAAAATATCCATCCGTCACTCCAAAGTTATGCGCAAAACTGTTCCAGAGTGATCGGATGTGTTTCCTGGGGGACCACTTGTTTTATAAGAACTATTCCGCCAGCTACGCCGGCGGCTAATTATTGTTAACTGTTACTTTTATTAGGCTATACGGTGGATTTTTTCCTGTCATCATCAGTTTGTATCGGGGGATATTATAGAGTTTCTTGATGTATCTAGTGTTTCTTGATGTATCATTTAGTTATGTTTGAATAAGAACATCAAGCTTTCGAAAACGTATGTGCCTGTAACAGTTAATATATTCGCTTGCTTAAATCTTCCCCTGCATGACTCTGCATGACTGTATAATTTAGATTCAGAAGTATCCGTAATGCTTGTTTTTGGATCCTGAGTACATATTTAATGTCTGTACCACTTCCCCAGAATGCAATATCGAAACGGAGATGGCAGTGAAAATTATAAAAATAGACCAGTTTTAGCGTTGTACTGTCTATGTAGGGCTGTAGTGTTCTCAACGCATAGACGGCCTTCTTTAGTTTGGTTTTTAGTTTGAGTATAGCTGTAGACCAGGGATTCCCAAAGTTTTTACTGGGCGGGCCAATTTGGTATTTCTCTTGTAATTTCAAATTTAAGTCATTCATAACACCAATTACGTCTACTAGAAATGTCAAGTCGCATAACCAGTTAGTATTTTGCAATGAGGCAACGATTTTTTTCAGTTAAAAACTTTGTAATTTCTTTTCTTAAACCAAAAAACCCTTTTTATGTTTGTCCTCTTGAAAGCCATCGAACTTTTGAAAAATATATAACTCCAAATGGACTCAAATTCTTCTAAGAGAGTTTTAAATTGGCGGTGATTGACAGCATGTTTTTTTCATAAAATAACTGTATTAATAATATCATTCATAACAAGATTAATTTATAACACTTGAGCTATAATGCTAGTTAATATTACAATGATAATGATGTAATTTATCGGTATACTATGACAATAGCGATAAATTACCTCATCATTACATCAAAAAAATGTATTAACCCTTATTTGTGGCCCATCTTAGATGGAGCATCGTCTCTAGTTGCTCCTATCAAATTGTTCCAATTAATATTCTTCGAATTAAAGGATCTCACAGACCGGCGCGGAAGTTTCGCTACCGCGACCGGTGCATTATCGCGGCGGTTCGTTCAGATCAACAGGCACGATTTCGGCCATAGCCGCGGTAGTGCAGCGTTGCACGACAAGAACGCTGCATGTCAGTTTCGCTGTCGCCGTGTTTTGAAATCGCGATTACACAGAAGTTGATTCATAATTTTATAAAATATTCTGTATTGTATGACCTGGATGATCAAAACTATAAAAATATAACGAGAAAAGACAAAATTTGTAAGCAGATAGTATTAGAATTGGAAGAAAATGCCGAGATTTGAAAATGTTGAAAATTAAGTTTGTTGATTTTATGAACCCACATTATTTTTATTTTATTTCTTAAATGAGTTTTAGTTTTTTTAGAAATCAAAAACAAATAAAAAATAATAAACTGACCGATTTTCTTCTTCTGTTGTTTTGGAATAATTTTGGCAAAACTATAATTCATTTGTTTTTGCATTGAGACACAGAAGTTATATATCAAATTTTTGCAAATTTATTAGGCTTTAATAATCTGTTAAAACCATTTTTGTAGCTTTTTTTGGTTTTGAAGTAACAACCAAAAATGTAAAGACAGTTTTAGAATCCATTGTTATTTTGGCAAAACTGTAATTCATTTCTTTTTGTAGTGAGACAAAGAAGTTATATATCAGATTTTTGCAAATTTATTAAGCTTTAATAATCTGTTAAAACCTTTTTTGGTTACAACAAAAAATGTAAGAACAGTTTTCGAATCCTTTTTTTTTGCAAAACCGTAATTCATTTGTTTTTGCAGTGAGACAAAGAAGTTATATATCAAATTTTTGCAAATTTATTAGGCTTTAATAATCTGTTAAAACCATTTTTGTAGCTATTTTTGGTTTTGAAGTAACAACCAAAAATATAAAGACAGTTTTAGAATCCATTGTTTTTTTGGCAAAACTGTAATTCATTTCTTTTTGTAGTGAGACAAAGAAGTTATATATCAGATTTTTGCAAATTTATTAAGCTTTAATAATCTGTTAAAGCTATTTTTGTAGCTTTTTTTGTTTTGATGTTACAACCAAAAATGTAAAGGCTGTTTTGGCATAATTTTTTTTGCAAAACTGTACAGTTTGCAATATTAGCAGAGCTTCTTCCTTTTAGGAACTCATGACTATACACCTAAAAATCGCGTTTGATGTGGGCATGACCATTTCGCTGCCGCACCGCTAGCGAATTTTTCGCTGCGTAAATTTCGCGACGCAAATGCTCCGCGCCGGTCTGAACGAGTCTTAAAAGCATACTCTCATCCGCGGAAAATATATCACATCCCCTGATTCGGAATTTTTAAGCTTCCCATTGACAATAACTCTTCAAAAATCATAAAATTTCAGTGACTCCACGTATAAATATTGAGAGTTGTGCCGAATCGCATATATCGGTACTTTCGTCCAAAAGCAATGGAAAAAACAGTAAACGATTTTCAAATCTCTTGTAAATGTTATAAAACATCAATATCTTCTATTTCACGGGAAGTGGTCATTTTCGAGCAACAAATATCTTTGAAAAAAGAATTTTATCCTGACTATGGCAACAACTTTAACATTCAATTTTTTAAAAATATCTTTCTAAAAATGGTTTACTATGCTTGGCAATCTCTTGCGCAATAACATAGCTAGCCAAAACGGAGGATTCATTTTGTTAAACCATCAATTTCTGACCACTGAAGGACTTTCTTAGTTCGTAGTGTCTGTATCTGTGGGAAACACTTTTTCCGTTATTAAAAGGTTATTTAAAGGGCTGAAAAATCGCACCCACATTCTATTTTATTCGTAATATTTTATTATCTATTTTTCTGATTATTTATTTTTTATTATTTTAATAAAAATATAAATTATGGCATCGACATCGCGGGCCACATTCACAAGGTTCGCGGGCCGCATTTTGCCCGAGGGCCGCACTTTGGGAATCCCTGCTGTAGACCATTCCAGCGTATAATCAATGTATATACCTAAGAACGTTATAATTGGTTTATCTAACATGTCTTCTCCCAATTTTGTATTCCTGTTGACAATTTATTTCACTCAGTCTAGTCCTGAATGTATTCGATTGGTTTTTGTTTTATTTAACATTAATTTATTTTTAGTAAACCATTTTGCCAGCACATTTAGCACATTTTATGTTCCGTGTTTTACACATTTTCTGGAAGGTCATTAACATATAGCGTAAACAGCAGCGGCCCTAGTACACTTCCTTGAGGTATACCGATATTAATAAGTCTAGAATTTGATTTAACAAAGCCTTGAGGGGTCACAAATTGTGTTATCTGCCACTCTTCGTATTCCATACTTAGATAGTTTATTAAGTAAATTTGTATGATCTACTAAGTCGTAAACTTTTGTTAAACCTAACAGTAGTCCAGTTGGCATTATGTTATTTTCTAATCTGTGATGAACTAGTTTCTCAAATATCTTTGAAAATTTGTCATTACACTAATCGGTCTGTAGTTGTCCATACTACATGTGTCAACGGCTTTATAAATCGGGGTTATCGGTGATATTTTCAACATATCAGGAAAAATTGCGTGTTGTATTGCGTTATTAAATATGTATAAAAATGGGTGTGCAGTCTGATCGCTCACCCTTTCTACGATTGAGATTGGTACTTCGCCGTAACCCGAACTATTCTTATTTTTTTTTTAAACTCTTTATTATGGCGTTTTTAGTTTATAGTTCTTCTATTGTAGCCGGGTGTAGAAAAATTGAGTTTTCTTTTTCATATATGCTATCCGCATAGTCCGTTTTTGTTAGCCCTTCTTGTAAGATTCTCGCCCTGTCTACATAGTAATTGTTATTTCAGCTGATTAAAAAACATAATAAAGCTGTATATGCCACAAGGATCCTGAGACAATTCTTGGACAAGGAAACTATGAGGACAATATATTACGCCAAGTTTCAGTCACCAACATTTCGGAATAATCTTCTGGTGGAGAAGAATACGAACAAATGATGTATTTAAGATTCAGAAAGAAACTATAAGAATCATATATAATTTAAATTATAGAGAAAAATGCAGAGGGAAGTTGAAAACCGCGATAATCCTTACAACTACTGACACATACGTATTTGAGTCGATAATATTCTTAGTAAAGAACAAAATTCTATTTTAAGAGTTTAAGTTTAAGAAAGCAAAAGATGCAGGTAATAACATTCAAAACTTCAGGAAACCCAAACACAGACTAACGCTGACAGAAAAGATACCGCCGCCGTACTTTTAACTTTTTAACTCGTTACTATTACATGTTAAAACATTACCGATGAAGATGAAGAATCCAAAGAAGGAACTCCTTCGCATCCGTATCGATAACGAACCAAGGACGGACACATTTCATTTAGCGTACATTATTGAAAATACATTTATGTTATTTGTAACTTAAAGTTGATCAAATGTGAGCTTATCTAATGAAATAAACTATTTTAATTTGAATTTCTGACTAAATAGTCAAGACTAGACCACCCCAAACCTAGACAGAGATGACAATTTAATTTCAAAATACATCGTTGCTCTTCAAAAATCCTATATTATTCACAGTAAAACTGGCTTTGTCTGTTCTCCCTGACTTGTCTTATTTGATGATCGTAGTTACAAGCCCGATGCCTTACATAGAAAGTTTTACTTCAACTCAGTTTCAACTTACAATTAGTTTAACAAAGAGTGCATCAGCGAAACGAGTATGTAAATCAATATTATATATTAGTTTCATTATTGGAAATAATTTTCAGGCTTCGCGTATCGAATCAATTAGTATTTCAGTTTCCAATTGAAAATCTGCTAAATTTAACGCGTTATATAAATCCATTACAGCATAATTCATTGCGGCGGAGGAAAAAAGAAAGCCGCAGAGCGTCCCATCAATCCTGCTGTAATTATGCGGCGACCGTTAAATTAGAATCGATTAATTTGTTTAATTTTCAAACATCACATTTTTAATGGAACAAGGGGACCAAATAACCAAGCCCAACAAATCCCGGGAGACCCGCGCAAAACCGTAATAGCTTTGATGTCTCGAGCTGCCTCTCTAATAATAAACTGAAGAGTAGAGAGATTAATTTTGTTTTGGATACATTTTGATGGTTTAATGAAATTATAAGAAAAACATAAGATACTGATAACTTCCCGTCAGATACATTTTAATAATAATTTTGGACACCGAGGAATGGATCAAATAAGATGATTTATGTCCACTTGTTTCAAGTAGTTCCAGGGATGTACAGGGTCAGTATAACTGAACTGCTATGCTAGAGTTCTTATGTGATTCTCCATAAAATATTAACACGCCGACTTTCTCGTTGTGAATATTTGTGAAAAAATAATGAATATTTGAATGTGAATATTTTTCAAAGTCTAATGATAACAAAACAATTTAATAATAACTTTTGGTCGGTTTCAGAACCACCACTGTTACTAATGTTGAGCTGGGCATGTTTAAAATCACCGCTGTTACCAAAGCTAAGATTTCAGATTGGGAGCCTTGAACTCCTTGCTTGTGTTGTTGGTAGGTATTTAAAGACGTGGAGTCTTTGGAGTCTTTAAGTAAGGATACTAGATGATCCTAATACTTTTTTAGGAAGCTATGCTTAAACGGCTTATGCCTCTATTAACTTCTTGAAACTGTTTAAGAACTGTACTCTTCTTAACTGTAAATAGTTAGTCTGGTATGAGTACCAGACTAACTATTTAACATATATGCATTCTATTTATAGGGTTGGGTTGATATACGTGACGTATATTCCCTTCGTAACGTACCCACAGTAGTAAAACCTGCCGGGTGTGAGTTAAGAACGTGGGGGATGATGTCTATTAATAAACATCTAATAATAAATTGTACTATATACAGAATATATTATAACAAGTTAGTATAGAATTGTTGGAGGCTGAGACAATCGATGGAGAGTTTGAATGTTGTCCCAAACATATTCTAATGGCGAGATATTTAGAGATTAAACATTGATTTCCTGCCAAGTATTTAGTATTGCTGAATTTGTATTTAAGAATGCTTTACCTGCTTTAGTATTTAAGAATGTTTAAGAATAGTATTTAAAACACTATTTATAATACTATATAATTCATCAAATTGTGTCGGGCTTGGTATTATTCTTCTTAGCGAATTTTAATACCGGATCGTGCACATTTGAGCATAAAAGATGGGACAATTTTAATACCACCGTGCCTCAAAGAATTAAAACTCACATTGGATAGAGTTTGAAGATTCGGTTTAACATTTGATTGCTAAATTTCGGTGATAAACTAATGATATTTTTCAGCTCAACCATTTTTTTGCTTATGATTAAAAGAAGGGCTTTTAATAAGAAGATAAAATAAAGCAATAACGATCAGTATTTTAGTTGGAGAACTAGAAGCAGCTTTACATACACAAGGCGTTTCCTTTTTATTATCCAGCAATTTAAATAATAAAATTAGCAGCAAATTGAATTGAATCTTGTTAGCAAATTAATTCGGAATAATAAAAAAATATTATTCGTAAGGATTACTTTAAGTGCCTACGTTATGGGGGTAGGTAGATTATGAAAGAAATTTGTGAACCTGTTGACTCTTATTACGTAAGGAGTGGAGGATTCCTCGTTAATTAGTGCCGTGGAGGCTGTAAAACGGTAGAAATAGAATGGAATATAATGTAAGGTACTTTGGACGTTTAATTGCGGCTTGTGTAATTGGTTTAGAAGGCGCCGGAAGCGCCGTATTTCTTAGGACCTCCGCAGCACTGTCCGCATGCCACTGGCGTTCCTAGCATTCTGAATACAAAGGGCCTTATTACCGAGACGTCCCGACGCAAGCATTAAATGGCACGAGTCATTGTGCTTATGATATATGCAATGAAAATCACGGAACCGGGTTCAGTGTAGTCTTCTGCTTTCCAGAAAGATTCTTATTGCAAGATAAATCCTTTGAGGAAACTGTCGAAATTCCGTTCATTCCAGTTTTGTATTATGCTAATGCAAACACAAAACAAGTTAAATCGCTCGGACGAAAATATTTGCATTTTTTTTTTTTGGATTCCACTAGCTGGTATAAAGGAATGACAAAAAGCTTTAGAACCGAATTACCATTTTTTACTAAACGTTTTTGTCCCATAGAATTTTCTACCTCTCCAACTACATTTCACCACATCCTCTCACAACCTGGAATACTTTGAAATTGAATTGAATTTAATTCTAAAAGTTCGTAACCAATTTAGTTACATACGTAATTGAATCAAGCGTTAGCGTTTAAAAGCATTTCACATAGTCGTACAAATATAATAATACTATCTCCATACCCAGCAGATTTTTATTTCTTGCAATATAAAGCCACTGCGTAATTATTATAAAACTACTTTTGTAACAGTAAACAAAGTATAATACAGCTATAAAGTTCCTCAGCACAATAACATACTCTAATAATTGATGAAGCTAAAACATTTATACTTATGCTTTATTGATCCACCCCTCAGAAACTTTGGAATAAAAACATTATTACTAAGGGCGCATATTTTATTTAAACGCAGGCAAAACAGTTTTTGTTTAATTATTGAAAAGTGACACATAGACACGATTGGTGTTTCAGGTTTGAATTTCCTTCATTGAAAATGTATGATGGATAATATTTATGCAGTAATCAAAGTTGATAGTTAAAAGTTGATGATTTTAGAAAGTTGTAGTTTTATTGAAAATTATTTTTTTGTGCCACGTTTTTTATTAGCTTGCTTCCTTTTCTGTGCTTTGTCTACTTTGTCCAGGCGATTTTAATAAATCGATTTTAAACTAACTTCTCTATAAACAAGAGACTTGAAACTTTGAACATAGCTCAGAGCTGGATGACCTAGTTCAAAAATGAAATATTTTAATGAAAATGTAACAAATTAAGAGTGTCCTGTTTTTTTATTAATAAAAACAATATTCAGGCCAAATTGTATCTTTGGTTGCCGGGATGGTTGGCCGGGAAGTGCTGAATTCTGGCGGAGCCGTTCGCGTAACTCCGTGCTTGAATATGACCTATTTGATTAATTGGATACACGCGCATGAATCCTTATCGCCCTAAAATTTCGCCATTTCTGCTTGAAACACGTGCATAGTCGGTGCTTCTTGGTTCTCGATCGCCATAGTGGTTTTTACCCACGAAATTTTGGTCGTCGGGAGCTGGGCTTTTCCGCTTCGACCTATTCAAGCTGAATTGCCGAGAACGCATGAAAATCGTTGGTAAGGGATCCTTCAAATCCCGTCTTGGTTTCGTTTCATTCCCTTCCTGGTATCCCACTTATTTGATAGGTGAACGTCCGGACGCGAGCGATCAGCGGAGGAAACTGTAAGTGGCTAGATTACATAAAAACTTTTTTTTTTTGGTATTATACAATCCGCTAAAATATCGATCAAACAAGGAGAAGAAATGACTTATTGCCATAATTTTAAGTGTTTAAGACTTAGTGAACCTGTTTTTTTTTTAATGGAGCGGTGGCAGATTGAACAAAGGATTGCTTGTGTAGAACATTTTATTACAACGAGCTCCATTATTCAAACTCAGAGGTGCTTTCGACAACAGTTTCATTTTCCAGCGCCGCAAAATTGCAAGATTGGTCGAAACATATCGTCGAAAAGGTTGTCTTTAGGTTACTAAATTTGCAAAGTATGAAAAAAACTGCTAAAGCAGAAGTGAATACTGCAAGTTAGGGTCAGAATTGAAGAAAATTCCAATTGGCGTGCAACGTTTATCGCTGCAAGTAGGAATTTCACGTGAGTCAGTAAGAACAGTTTTAAAGAAAGATTTAAAAACCCCAAGAATTCTTCCAATAGACCGAAACTCACGTTTAGAAATTAGTCGATGGATTTTGGGCAGAGAGGATAATTTTGTCTACTAAATAATTATAAGTGACGATGGAGAATTTCAATTGAATAGGGAGAGAAACAATGTTTACGTTACTGGTATTCCAAAAACCCTTAAATTATATTCGAAGAAGAGTTCCATTCTCAGAAGGTTACTGTATGACGTGGTAGGTGCACAGCTGGAGTATTTGGAGCGTATTTTCTTAAAGATGAAATGAGAAACGCAGTAGTTGTTAATAGTGAACGTTATGTGGAGATGCTACAAACGATCTCAATGCATGCTATCGTCCAAATCCGATTTTTAATAAACGATATTTCAAATCAAATCAAGTTATTAATTCTGTGACATACAATTAAGTACATATAGAACACGTCATGAACTGAGTATATATTATAACATATTTTGGATATCAAACAAGAATTCTTCTAGGCTATAATATCCCTTCTGCATTAACACATTTTTAATTTTTCAGTACACCCACTTATATCAGTAACTTAATATACAAAATAAATTGCTCAAACTGCCCTTCTTCGTTTGTCGGCCAAACAAAACAAAGACTTGCAGACCATTTAATAAATCCCAAGAGCCTAAGACAGCATTGGCCAACCATGCCATAACTACTGGCCACAAATTTGATTTGCAAAATGCCCAAATTTTACATTTTGAAGAAAATTAAAAAAGACGATTTTCGGAAATGTGGTTCATAAAAAGGACCAACAATAGTATAAACCAGTGGTTCCCAACCTTTTGAAAAATAGTACCCCCCAAAATAAACTGCTAAAAATTCTGTACCCCTCCCCTTTTTATAGGTAAGGGAACAAAAGTTTTAGTATGTTTAGACAAATAAATACTATTAATAACTAATACTCCTACTAATGTGATGGTTGGGCTTGTTTTGTTGAAATAATCTTTGATATATCGGGGTGTACCTTCGTTAACTTGAAACGTAAGTCAGGCTCTAATTTCAGTTACGTCCTGCACTTATTTTTAATATACAACATGGCGGAAAACCTAGTTTCACACAAATATGATGTGTTAAAGGGCATTAAAAATGTTAATGCTTTGTCCAAAATAATTTAATATTCAGCTCTTCTCTTTAACCAAAAATTACACAAGCTGTCTTTTTTAAATTCATTTTTTAGACTTCCGTCACTTGGAATTTTACTTAATTGGTCTCTTTCTTCCACTGAAAATTGATCCAACACAATTTCCGAAACTGATAAAAACGGATCTTTTATCCAGCTTTCACTATCTAAATTTTCAGGAAAGTATGATAGGAAATTCTCAACAAGACCCGCGCTGTATTTCAAAGTCTCTAATCAGTATTTTATTTATTGTTACTTCATTTTGGGAAGTAAAGTCTTCTAATATAGATAATGCCGCAAACTCTTTTTTTCTTATATCCTTGATTATAAATTTCAGATTAGCGATAGCTGCCTTTATTTTGTCAGATATACTAAAATGTGTTACATTTTGGTCTTGTAAACTGGAATTCAGATAATTTAAGCGTCCAAAAATATCACAATACACAAGTCTCCCTCATAGTCTCCCTCATTACCAGTGATAATAATACGACGATGGAAGTGAAGAGAAGGATAGTAATAGCGAATAAGTGTTACTGCAGTCTGCATAACATCTAAAGAGTAGGCTACTAAGCCAAAAACATACACAGAACACTTATCCTATACTTATCCTGTCAGTCCTGATGTATGGTTCAGAAATATGGGCGATATCAAAAGCCGATGAAAACCTACTATTAACATTTTAACGTAGGATTCTAAGAACAATATTTGGACCGACATGCGAGGACGAATACTGGCGAAGAAGATATAACCACGAAATCTACCAGGTGTGCCTCGATATAGACAATGGAAGAAATGTGGTACACTGCATAAAAGTGGAAAGATTAAGGTGGGCGGGACATTTAGCAGGAGCGCCGGAAACGTAACCTCCGACGCGCATGCTAAAGGTCCAACTCGAAGAAAGAAGACGCAGAGGAAGACCCAAACTGCGCTCGCGAGACAGGGTAGACGAATACGCCAAGAAAATGGGCGCTAGAAATAGGCGCAGAGCAGCACAGAATGGGGAAGAATGGCGGACAAGACTAAGGGAGGTTGAGGCTCTCTGAAGGCTGTAGGACCAATGATGATGATGCACCGGAAGATCATCTGGTCCACAGCTTCTTTGCATTTTAATTCTTTAATTATAAACCGGGTTTCATTAGTGGTGTATTAATTGGTATCAGCAAGATGGTGCAAGGTCTCGCGTATCCAACATATGTTTGGCAGTGTTAAGAGATTTCTTTCCAACTCGTCTGATGTCTAAGCGTGGGAATCAGTTGTGGTCTCCTCGTTTTCCAGATTTGTCAACTTTGGATTATTTCGCATGGGGTCATGTTAAATCTAAAGTTTATCAGAACCGACCTTAAACCCTGGAAGACTTAAGACGAAACATACGACTTAGTTTAGTCAAGCGTACGCGTTCAGTCACGCAGACTTTTTTTTTTTTTTGGCTTTTAGTATGCGCCACCCCGGTATCGCATATATTGCATTCATTCAGGGTGGGCAGCCCGGACGGTTAATGAAAACCGCCCTAGTTGTCGCCTCCCCGACCAGGAGGCGACAACCAGTCACGCAGACTGTCTAAATTTTACTCTACAATATTCACAAAAAAAAATTGAGATCCTTAAACTTATTTCCTTTTTTGCAATTGCAGTTCAAAATCAGGAAATTCTTAATTTGTCATCCTTTACATGACACTTACTTTAATTGTTTTTATTTCATTGAAAATTTCATATTATATGTTGTCTATATTAATTGTAACTATATATGTGGAGGAACGTATACGTGGGTTTATTGTTTATTATAATTAATGATTATTTTAAGTTCATATAGATAAACATGTATATGAAGTTAACATAAACATTTATTATAATATGTTATAACTAAACGTATGTTACTTTATAATTAAATGTATTTATAAATTTAATATAAACATTTCCGGGATCCGCTCGAACTCTGAGCCTCCAATTTTGTTCATAAATATTAACATTTATATATGCATAATCGAGGCTAGGCAATCAAAATATATTTAAAATCGGTTGCTAAATTTGGTTGAGAACACACAAATAAAAAGCAGAAAATAATACATTCGTGGGTTTTAACCACTTACGCTGGCAAGAAATTCACAGACGCGTGTGCCAGAACGGTCCAGTGTAACTTGCTAGGAAGCGTCACGCAGTATTCGATGCGTTAGAGCAGAGGTTCTCAAACTGGGTGCCGCGGCACATTGGGGCGCCGCGAGCGTATGTTTGGGGTGCCGCAGCAATAATCAAGAAAATAAAAAAAAAATCAAAGACAATTTACACGAGGAGGTAAACGTGTCACGGTCCTTAAAACGGAAAGGTGATGAACTCTGAAGCTTCTGAACCGACTGATTCAATGACAACCAGCATCGTCGGAGGAGAAGAAATATACCAGCAGACACCTGCGAGTCTAAATCATTCAAGTTCGCTTGCCTCAGTTAGCGAAAACGCAACTCACGACCAAAAGATAATCCGAGGAAATATAAGGAAATATGATCCTAACTACTTCAGATTGTTTGCATTTGTTTCTGTGGGAACGTGGAACTTGGGAACGAAGAAGTACCAATAGGGCAATGCGTTATCTGTCTTAAAATTGTTGCTAACAGCTTCTTGGTTCCATCCAAATTAAAAAGACATCTGGAATCCGATCAATCTGATTTAGTACATAAAAGTCAAGAAATCTTCAAACGCCGCGCTTTATCTCTTCAGACAGGGTCATCCATGGTGCAGAGAATTTTTAAAAATGAAAATGAAAACGTAAATGAAGCTTCATGTATTGTCAGTACACACATAGCAAAATCTGGAAAGCCCCATACTATTGCCGAGAAACAGATTAAACCTTGCGTCAAGGATGTTGCAAGTTGCATTTTAGGTCCAGACATGGCCAAGGAGATTATGAAGAACAATTGTATTGATACTGTGCAGCTGTCAAATAGCAAGATGTCATAATAAGCAAGCGAATTTTCACAATTTCAGAGTCTGTGGAGAACGAGCTTATAAGAAGGTTGAAAATTTGTATTTTTTTTTAGTTTACAGCTTTATGAAAATACCGACATTGCGGGACTTGCTGTTTTCCTTGTGTGTTTTGAGCTATTCATTTGAAGTGCAAATAGAAGAAGAACTTTTAATGAGTAAATTGCTTCAAACTTACACCACTGTCGATGAAATTTTCAAAGTAATCGACAAATATATACAGAAAGATGTTTTGAAATGGAGCAAGTGTGTTGATATTTGCAGCGATGGAGCGGCTGCAATGGTTGGAAAAGTAAAGGGAGCTGTTTCTAGAATGAAACAGGTGGTAGCAAATGCTACCAGCAGCCACTGTATCATCTATCGACATTCTCTGGAAACTAGAAGGATGCCGCAAGACTTAAAAGTCGTATTGGATGGTGTTGTGAATAATTAATCATGTTAAGAGCCGCCCGCTTCAAGCAAGTCTTTTAAAACTTACCGATGAAGATCTGGGTATGGATCACTTCCACCTCCAGTTACATTTACACAATAGATATTTATCCAACAATTTATGTCGATTGCCTGCTTAAATTGGGATACCTTTCCGACAACTTCGAAAGACTAAAAAGAAATTAAAAATGAAACCGCCACTTCTCTCAATATTGCATTGAAAATACGCTTACATTAAAAACAGGTACAGGAGCAAACTCTCTGTATCAAGTGATTTGAGCGCGAAATTAACCAAACTTCCAATAAACTTAAAGGAAATAATAAAAAAATCTTCCAAACAATTTTATTCATTATCATCCATTAAAGACAATTAAGTAATAAATTTTTATTGTTTTTTTTTTATTTTCTTAAGTTCGAAATTTAAGTAGTCCGACAAGGGTGCCGTGCTATTTTTTTAGCTCGATGAGGGTGCCGCGGCAAAAAAAAGTTTGAGAACCACTGCGATAGAGAAATTGGAAAATTATTAAATTATTAAATATTTACGGTCTAAATAAACCAATTTACGCTCGACCTAGGACTTCTAATAATTTTTAGGAGGGAATATAGCGCATCAATTGATAAAATTACACAAATGTAATTAGAAAATTTGTTTATTAATAATCATGCAAAGTGTGGTATTGCTCGAAATAGTCTGGAATATGGTAATAGTCTGGTAATGGTATTCCCATGTAGTTTCTCTACGTTTTTGTGTTTGGCACACACTCTACATCTTCGGTGTCGATTTTTTTGGCATTTCTGGGTGGAATATTTCTCGAGAAATGTCCCCCATTGCTTTGCCTCTAAACAGCGGAATGTGCTAACAACAGACATCGTTCTACGCTTTTTATAATGGGAAATATATACAGCTTGTTAAATTTCCTCTGCCAGTTAAAAGCCATTTAAAAAGTGCAATTTATATCCAGTAAGTAAAAAAATATATAAAGGCACAACTGGAAGGCACCAGAACCAGAGGAGGACCACGTCGTCGATGGGCGGAAAATGTCGAGAAAGATGCGGAACAAATTCTACAAAGCCGAAATTGGGAAAATGCAGCCAGAAGTAGAGAGAATTGGAGGATAAAATTAAGGGAGGCCCGGGTCCATATAGGGCTGTAGCGCCACGGAGAGGGAGAGAGAGAGAGAGAGAAGTAAAAAAATATTTTTGTAATACTCATGACGAAAAGTACTTCTTGACGTAGATTATTTAATACGAAAAATGTCACATCTTGTTGTATTTCTACATAACCTGGGTAACGCACGCAAATATTCAATATCGCTAGGTTACATTAAAATAAACAAATAACTAAAAATAAAATGAACACAATCAAGACCGCGATATTAAAAAGGTGACGTGAAATGTCAGAATTTTTTTCCATTACAAAATAAATATTAATAAAAATTAAACAAAACGTTTTAAAATGAGCGCAAATTTTACGGATATACCAGAGACTGAGGAGAGTTGACGAATGCACACCACCGGAGTCAATTGAAATAGTTATTTACATTAGAGTGCGGAAACGTTGATTTTACAATGCTACAGCTTGTTTGACTCGCCCTTCGGGCTTGTTCCCCTTTTGCTGGAGAACTGTAAAATCATTTCCGCACGAAATTTGTATAAGATTTTTTTGGCCGACAATTATTATTTAAGAAACAAATAGATTTAGAATATTTACAATATTGGAAATTATTTAATTTTTTAATGATGGTACCCACAAACTTTGACATTTTTACTACTTCAAATTTATGAGGTATATAATATGTCAGTTTGCGAACTGTCATACGCAATACTTTATAATTAAAAAATCACACTTATTTTCTACATTCTCGTCAAATATGGTGTAAAGTAGCTTTTTCTAAATTAGATTTATTGACTTATACTTAGTTTATTTTGTATGTGTCCCTGAAAGGTTAAAATTTACTGGTCACTTTACCGCATCGTAGCCCTATTTTGCAACATTGTGTGTAAAAATCTAGTTTCGCTGGACGTATACACGATGTCTGTTAAGACCAAACAATGATATTTTTATTTTCGTCTTACTTGTTATACTATTTTCTTGTTTAGTGTATTTCTAAAAGTAGGTAAATGATAATTACATCAATATTATCTTCAGCAGATTCCCAACATCTAGTCGGTAGGGTAGTGGGTATTTGTTGAATGTGTTTGGAGCTGTTTATGGCCCCTACGCATCTGAAAGACCATTTGTAATCACCAATCCTTTATACATACGCGTCGGCGGATGTTTACGATCGCTAATGGTTTTTGGATGCTTGGTGGTCGTAAACAATTGAAAATACAATGAAATGTTTATGTTTGAGGTTCCTTAGAATAAGTATTTAAATTTTGGCTAGTTTTAAGATTAGCAATAGAAATTACCACGTGCACTTCGGGTTGGAATTCTTCTTGGTTCAGTGAGGGCAGGCAAATGGGAGGTGGGATTGAGTTTTCCTGTTTGTAACAATATCTAATCACACCCAGTTCAGTTGTAACCCTCTTGCCACAAACACACCAAGAAGAACCCAAACTCCGAAAGTGCACGTCGTCACAAGTGCTAAAACTTCCACTTCCTTCATCTCTATTTTCGAATGTTTTGTGGACATTACATATATATCTTTTTTGTCTTTCCATTTGACAACTTCTTCATCTTTGGCACGGGTGACAACTAATGTTTTGTCTCTGGAAAACAACCTCAGCCGACGTGTCACGCACGTCGTTGCCGATTCTGCGACAAAAGCATTACGGCGTGCGTGACACGTCTTTCCAGCGCAAGTGGTTAAAATATCTTTTTAAAAATTCTATTATCTTGTATTTGATATTTAAGACCAAACAGCTTGATTATGTTGAAAGTAACAACTTATCTGACTAAAAGAACACTTGGCCAATCATGGGGACTTATATGGAGGCTATACTGGGTGTCCCATTTTAATCGGCCAGTAGCGATAATTCTGAAACATTGCATTGAATCAAAAAGTGTTCCAAATGAAAAGCTAATGGTTCTGAGGGGGACATCTGATGCCGTAGACTTTGCCCCCCCAGCCCCCCAAGGGGGGCGGGAACAGGGGGCAACTTTAAAATCTTAAATGGAAACCCCTATTTTTTATTGCAGATTCTGATAGAGGGTTAAAAAGTATGTAAGTTTTATCCGAAACATTTTTTTTATTGGTCGAGAGATGGCGCTGCAAATGTAAAAATTAGGTTTTTTGTCAATTAAATTGCGAAAATCGTCACGTAATTAACTGTTATTATTATTTAAGAATTACTCACAACCTTACAAGGTTTTTTTCTCAGCCTGCTCAAATACTACCCCCCCCCCCCCCTACAAAGACGTAAAGTACTCAAAAATAGCGATTGAGTACTTATTTTTCAAATTAAATAATGGTAAAATAATTCAAAAAAGAATGTCATTTTTTTTTCAAACAGTGTTGACCGGTTGACAGTGTGACCGGGCCCCCCACATAAAAATGATTTCGCCAAACGTGTGGGTTTCTGCAACTGGGCTGTGCAGCAGATCGACCGCGACCTTTTATTCTTCCACAGAATCCTGTTCTCCGACGAGTGCACTTTCCAAAATACCGGATTCGTCAACATCCACAATGCCCATTATTGGAGTGCTGAAAACCCCCACTGGGTTCGACAAGTGAACGCACAGCAGCGATGGAGTGTCAACGTGTGGTGTGGACTTCTCGGCTCGCAGATAATCGGACCATTCTTCTTCGACAGGACGTTAAATGGCGCGAGGTACCTGGAATTTCTCCAGAACGATCTTCCTGTGCTGCTAGAAGAAGTCGATTTGCGTACCCGGAGGACGATGTGGTTCCAGCAGGACGGTGCCCCACCACACTATGCTCGTGCGGTTCGACAACATTTGGATGAGCTGTTTCCAGCGCAATGGATTGGTCGCGGAGGACCTATTGTTTGGCCACCCCGATCTCCGGACTTGACATCGCCTGATTTCTTCCTTTGGGGTTACCTGAAAGACGTCGTCTTCCGCGATCCTCCAACCACGCGCGAGAACATGATGGTGCGGATAACTAATGCCTGTCGTGAAATATCTCCAAATACGTTGCGGGCGTGCGTGGAGAATTTCTCCGAACGAATACGAATGTGTCGAGACTATCAGGGACACAATTTCGAGCAGTTCTTGTGAATTGCAACGGCGACGAACTCACACACACGCACACGCATGAACACGCACACTCAAATGCCCATGTAACATACGACAACCAAACAGACAAACACACAGACAAACACACAGACAAACACACAAACAAACACACAGCCAAACACACAGCCAAACACACAGTCAAACACACAGCCATACACAGAGTCACACACACAAACAAACACGGACAGGAACACTGACGCACACACACACGAGACGTAAATCCGACCGAGCAACCTCCTCGTGGTACGTCTTGGGTAACGCTAATGCCGGCGGTTTTAATTGAGTTATTTCAATTTAATTATGCCATGAAAAATACTGTTGCCGTTTTCAAAAATAGTAATCTTCTAAATAAGAAATTCGTTTACTGTGTGATAGAGAAATTCTTTTAATTTTTTCTCAAGTTTGCAGCGCCATCTATCAACAACTTTAAAAATGTGGGGGGCCCGGTCAAACACTGTTTGAAAAAAAAATGACATTCTTTTTTGAATTATTTTACCATTATTTAATTTGAAAAATAAGTACTCAATCGCTATTTTTGAGTACTTTACGTCTTTGTAGGGGGGGGGGGGGCGGGGGTAGTATTTGAGCAGGCTGAGAAAAAAACAACCTTGTAATGTTGTGAGTAAGTCTTAAGTAATAATAACAGTTAATTACGTGACGATTTTCGCAATTTAATTGACAAAAAACCTAATTTTTACATTTGCAGCGCCATCTCTCGACCAATAAAAAAAATGTTTCGGATAAAACTTACATACTTTTTAACCCTCTATCAGAATCTGCAATAAAAAATAGGGGTTTCCATTTAAGATTTTAAAGTTGCCCCCTGTTCACGCCCCCCTTGGGGGGCTGGGGGGGCAAAGTCTACGGCATCAGATGTCCCCCTCAGAACCATTAACTTTTCATTTGGAACACTTTTTGATTCAATGCAATGTTTCAGAATTATCGCTACTGGCCGATTAAAATGGGACACCCAGTATACTGATTGTATACCACGGTAGTTAGACCCATTCTAACATATGGTTCCACGGTATGGTGGACCAAACCGAAGCAAAAACAGGCCTTATCCTTAAAAAGGAATTATCTAATGTTCATTAGATATCATCATGTTCAAGACTGGCATGCTTATCAATTACGGGATCGCTAAGAACCGAACCAACTGCTCTAGTGGTTATGACAGGCCTGCCTCCGCTAGATAATCATCATGGGTAAGGCAAGAAAGGGAGCCTTCAGATGCAGGTGTAATGGCACTTGGTAGGCTTTGGCGGGGTTATAGCACATCACGATAATGAAAGTAATATCAGAGCCAAACCTCAATATTGAGAGAGACTCCATGCCGAAAAGGCTATCATTCGACCTACCCTTCAAAATTACGTTGCACAGAAGGCAAGAAAACAAGACAAGGCAAGAAAATCACAAGTTACGGTGGGCTGGACTGGCATACAGACGGCTCCAAGAAGGACAGTGGAATCGGCGCAGGAATTTACGGACCGTCCCTGAGGTACAGTTTATTTGTACCCCTTGGATCACACACCACGGCATTCCGAGCGTAAATAAACCCCATCGTGATCTGTGCCCGTGGAAATATAAGGATGAACTACAAAAATAGAAATATCCGCATTTTCACGGACAGTCTGCTATAAATGCCTTAGCGCGCCATGAAACTAAATCTAAACCAACTTGAAACTGCCTCCAGAACCTCAAGGCTCAAGACACAACAAGGTCACACTTGAATAGGTAACGAGCCATAAGGGCCAAGTGGGAAGCGAAATGGACAAGTTAGAAAAGGATGGTGCTAACAAAGCAATCATAAATTCTAGCAGGTACCACATCATCAAATCCATAGCCAGTGACAAAATCTGTAAATGGGTAGCAGCTAAGCACCGGCTAAAGTGAGATAAAACAAATGGTCAGAAACATAGCAAACGATTGCTAAAAAAATCATCGGTTCCTGTAACTGCTACTCCTGCAACTGACAAAGAAGCAGATCACAATTGTGGCCTACGGGCAAATCTTCACAAAAAGGGGATGTGGAGAGATGAACCACAGAGCAGACTATGCTATGAAGAGGATGAAACTGCCTCTCATATAATCTTCAATTGCAAAGCAATTGCACGTAGGAGACACATGCTTAGCATAACAGCAAATGAGACCTCGTAAAGAACATGGCACATAGACTCCTAGACCTAATACATGGGCTGAATCTATTTGCATGAATGGAACATTGTGGGGAAATACAATAGGCCACAAGGCCGCAGTGTTTTTTAGGGCTTACCCCCTGGACCCACATTGGGTGTCAAAAAAAGAGACAACTTTTCCATGAGGCTTATTGATACAATCCGAGAGGTGAAAATACTCTGTGTCTGTATGTTAGCCAAAATAAGCATTAACCGATATTTCACAAAATAAACAATACACGAAACCAAAATGAAATATATTATTCAGTCATGTACAATTTATGTTTAACTAAATGGGCGGATTATCAAAAACGGCGATTTCTATGAACATAAACTCACTATTTAAATCGTAATCGAATGGAATTATTAACCAATTAAGCACCTTTTCAATTACAAGATTAAAACGGATAAAAATCGGGGAATTATTGTAACAAAGCAATCGATTCAAGATAAACATCTTTACAACAATCATTCTAAAAACTTCCTTGGCGTTTTCCTTATCGCAAATGCGCTTATTTATAATTTTAAGGAAATAACACGAAAATCCATAAAAAACACACTAAAATAACCCAGTGGATATTAAAAAAAAGTATTAAAAACACTGCATGAACTTAGTAATTGGCATGTTCTCGAAATATTTTAATTTGCAGCAAAACGCTTAATTAATTTTCACTTGAAAACGATTCGCTTTACAAAGTTTAAATATTTAAAATTGAAATGAATAATTGAAAACCTTTCGGAGATAGTTTCTGTCAGTTCAAATACAGCATTGCACAAGTCTAGACGTACAGGTCGATACCAAATTGGTAGGTGATATCAATATACGCCACCGAGGGTCAAATGCAATAACTCAGACGAATTTCCAAACGCTAAAAAGCATATTTACAATTTAAAACTGTATCATATTCGCAGTGAGCCCGTCTTCATCCCAAATGATTAATGCGATGATAAAATGGATGCACAATTCATGTGGGAACGTTTTGCTTCTTATAAATTTTAAACACACAGGCGGGACAGAGCCTCCGGAATCGTAAATCTGGATAATGATACAAGGGAGAGGAAAAAAGTTCTCGTGAGATAAAAAAGCGTGTCCACCGGTCGGGCTGCTTCTTATGGGAGAGAGGTCATTTATTTTTCAACGGAGACACCGAAAGGTCAAATAAGTAATCGTAACATTAGTATACAAGCTTTTTTCTCCGTTTTCTTCCGCTCTTTGCTAAATGATGTAACGTTGAAAAACTCACGATTTATAATGGATTGCCTTAGAAACGTTTGAAATCCCTAATCAATATTCAGGAATGGAGTCGTTTATCTATCTATCCTCTTGGTCTGGACCAAAGTGCTTTATGTCATTACTTTATAGTACAAGACAGGATGGATCAGACGAGACATTTGAATATTTATTAGAGACATGGAATTGAGACAGCAATCTTAACAAATACATAAGTTGGGAACTAATCTTAAGCTTCAAGTGTAAATATCGTTTGTGTGCAACTGCAATATGCAAATTTAGCTTGTTTCACAGAACACTATTTGTAATCTGTTAGATTTGTTTCATCCAAGTCTTGCATATTTATGTAAGATATCTAATTGCGAAGGAATTCTATTAAAATCCGCAATGGGTACAGTTTTATTTGTTTTTTGGTTTTAAATTGAACATAAGATGTGATCTTGCAGTGATATCAAAGTATTTAAACCTCAACAGGATTCGTCGAAGGAAAACAGATTGGAGTTGCCGAATGAGATAAATGTTACGACGCGAATTCCGACAGGATAAACATAATTGAACAGAAAAATAATATACATTTGTTTGTCAGAATGAAAACTTTTATATGAAACGACATTTTCATGCGTATTTTCTATTTGTTCTGCGGAGAATAAGGAGAATGGGACAAACACAAACTTATATTTTATGTATCAATAATAACATGATATTTGCTGGAGAATAATCTCGTTTACAGATTTCTAAGATTTTAGAGAGATGTCTTTCGTTTTCACTGGTTATAAAAGTTAAGTAATTTTACAAAGTTATGTAGGTGAGCTTCAGAAGTAAGAACTTCAATGACGTGAGTAATAAGGTACAAGAAGCATTTTTGTCGCAATAAAAATTATTAATTTTATGCAGACAGTAATATTAGTTATTAAAATATTTCCTTAATGTTTTCTTTACTCCGCTGTAACTAAATTATTTTACGTGAGCTTTTCTTTGCAGAAGTAGCTGGAAAAACAATTTGAGAATGTATTATGTTACAATGCTCGTAATATTCTTCTGACATTTGTGTACTTTATGAATGATATATTTACAAGCAAAACTAGATTTCATGCAATAAACTCGACAAACGGGGTTTATTCAAAACAGACATTTTATTTAATTTTCACTGGAAATCTTACAGGCAAAATATACCCAATGTCAATCAAAATGCAAAAGTAGAAGATATGAAACACATTTTAAAGTTTCACAAGATTAAATATCTCAATTTAATCAATATATAAAGAGTATTATATTACATAGGGTGTTTTTTTAGCGGCGGAAAACTCTAAATTAAAATAAAATACAGAAAAATATTTTGAATGTCCGAGAAATTGGTTTTCTTTTAAAGATAATTTCATGGTTTCAAAGAGCTTAATAGTTTCTGATTCACCGGCGTAGTCGGGATTTTATATTCTAATTCAAATATATTTAAGTATAATAAGTGAAATATTTATTTAGTTTTATATATATATATATATATATATATATATATATATATATATTTATATATATATATATATATATATATAAAATATATATATATATATATATATATATATATATATATATATATATATATATATATATATATATATATATATGTGTGTTGTATTGTTTTCTCGGGGATTCCGCGTTGATGCTGAGGGTTGGCTCTGAATGAACCGGATTCTCGACGTTTCGGCGAACTAACATTCGCCATTCTCAAGAGATATATGCGTCCGTACGGGTCAACCGTTCGACGCATACTGAGAGCTCGTTCGTGCGATGCGACTACTTATAGCTGTCTGGCTTCGGGTCATGCGCGTTGTGTGCGATGCTTCGGTTCGGTTGTTTGTTTGTTTTGTTGGTCGTACATGAGTCTGGGGTGTCTGGGATTGCATTTTGAGGGTGGATATGATCGGTCGCCATGCTGGGGGCAGTCTCAAGGAATCGTCTCTCGTGTTCATGCAGTAGTCTCGTTTTTCTATCTCTATGGCTTCTCTGTATACTCGTGACATTTCGTGGCTAATCTGTGCAACAGTCCTTGAATTTCTAAAGTCCATCCAGTGACCAGTGTTTGTGTGTTGGACAAGTGCCGATGAAACTTTGTCTCTGTGTCTGATTGAAACTACATGTTCTTGAATCCTAGCAGATATTTTTCTATTGGTACGTCCAATGTAGGTCCGTTCACATGTTCCGCAAGGTATTTCGTAAATTCCATGGGATTCTAACGGGATGGTGTCTTTAACGCTGCGTAGCATGGAGGATATTTTCTGGTTAGGTTTGAAAATGGTGTCGATGTTGTGTCTTTTAAGTATTCTGGCGATTTTGTCAGTTGATCCATGAACATATGGTAGGTATGCTGTGCTAACGGGTTTCTGGCGTTCTTCAGTTCTTTAGCTACTGTTCTCTGTACGACGGAAAGCTCTGGATATTAAGCTGTTTGGATATCCATTTGAAGAAAGAGCTTCTCGTAAGTTCCTCAATTCTTTCGGTAAGTTAAGCTGGTCGGCTAGTCTTTTGGATCGGGTGGTAAGAGTGTTGACTACAGATGCTAGTTGTTTGGGATGATGGTGCGAAGAAGCGTTCAGATATCTGTCTGTGTGTGTTGGTTTCCGGTACACAGTGTGACTCAAAGTGCCGTCAGGTTTCTTCTGTACCAAGACATCCAAGAAAGGAAGTTGTTGATGCTTTTCTATCTCCATTGTGAATTTAATTTGGTCGTGTTGGGAGTTAAGATGGTTAAGGAATTTGTCCAGCTCTGGTCTGCCGTGGGGCCAGATTACAAATGTGTCGTCAACATATCTTAACCAGAGTGTAGGTTTAAGTGTGGCTGATGAGATTGCCTTTTCCTCAAAATCTGTAAGAAATATGTTGGCTATTACTGGGGATAGAGGTGAACCCATTGGTGCTCCTTGGACTTGTTTGTATATTTGACCATCGTACCTAAAGTATGTATTCTTTAAACAATGTTCTGCCAGATCTGATACATACTTTTCTGGTTTTAATTTTGATCTTATGATGTTTAAGGCCTCAGGGACCGGTACTTTTGTGAATAAAGATACAATGTCAAAGCTCACAAGGAGGTGGCCGGGCTGGAGTTGGTGATTTTTCAGTATGTCTATGAAGTGTTCAGCATTGCGGACATAGGAATCACAATCTTCTGCGTATGGTTGTAAACATTTTGCTAAATGTTTCGCAAGAAGTTGGACTGGTGAACCAATGGAGCTTACTATTGGTCGTAGTGGGGCTCCATCTTTGTGGATCTTTGGTAAACCATATATCTTGGGACACCGTGAAGATTTCTCCCTTGGTATAAGATAATTCATTGATTCCTTGTCAATGCTAGAGTTTAGGATCTTTTGTCTGGTAGTTTTCTCAAGATAGGTTGTGGGGTCCGTTGTACTGGGTAGATAAGCTGGATCATCTAAGATTGTGGTCATTTTTTGTTTATAGTCAGCACTGTTCATGACTACAGAGCAATTTCCCTTGTCAGCTGGTAGGACCACAATGCTGTTGTTTTCTCTTAGTGCCTTGAGGGCTTTGAATTCCTCGTATGAGATGTTTCTTGTCGGTGGTTTGGCAGATCTTAAAATGTGGCATGTTTCCTGTCTTATTGTCTCGGCTAATGTGGCAGGGAGTTGTGAGATAGCAGTCTCGACACCAGTGATTATGTCTTCTTTGGGAAAGCGAGTTGGTGCTATTGCAAAGTTAAAACCCTTGGCCAGTACTGTTTTGGTAGGTTCGTCTAGGGGCTGGTCTGAAAGATTGTAAACCACTTTGTCGATGTTGAGTGGTTTTGGTGCAGGTTTTTGTCTCCGTCTGAGAAGGTTGTATTTTTCTTTCTGTCTATTGGTAATTAATAATCTATTCTGTTCGGCTCTGTTGTTAGATATTAAGTCTATCTGTTGCCAGAGGAGAGGGTGTAGCGTAGTGGTTAGAGCTATGTGTGTTGTCAGGATATTTTGGCTGATGCTGTCAAGTTTCTGTCGTTTGGTTTGGATTTCGTCCCGAAGCAAAGCTTGGCTTGCGTTGTGTAGTATTTTGTTTGACCTGGCTGTAGGATTTTGGTGTGACAGCCTCATACAGACGGGTGTTATGTCTGTATCTCTACAGCGACGTAAAAATGCTAAATCGCATAATAATTGAGAGCGTTTTGTCCGTAGTTTCTCGAAACTACGGGTGAGGTGGTAAATTTCCTCCCCGTGGAGGTTTATAATGTTGTATTTGAGGTTTTCGCGGATAGATACCTGTGTTGTATTGTTTTCTCGGGGATTCCGCGTTGATGCTGAGGGTTGGCTCTGAAAAGAACCGGATTCTCGACGTTTCGGCGAACTAACATTCGCCATTCTCAAGAGATATATGCGTCCGTACGGGTCAACCGTTCGACGCATACTGAGAGCTCGTTCGTGCGATGCGACTACTTATAGCTGTCTGGCTTCGGGTCATGCGCGTTGTGTGCGATGCTTCGGTTCGGTTGTTTGTTTGTTTTGTTGGTCGTACATGAGTCTGGGGTGTCTGGGATTGCATTTTGAGGGTGGATATGATCGGTCGCCATGCTGGGGGCAGTCTCAAGGAATCGTCTCTCGTGTTCATGCAGTAGTCTCGTTTTTCTATCTCTATGGCTTCTCTGTATACACGTGACATTTCGTGGCTAATCTGTGCAACAGTCCTTGAATTTCTAAAGTCCATCCAGTGACCAGTGTTTGTGTGTTGGACAAGTGCCGATGAAACTTTGTCTCTGTGTCTGATTGAAACTACATGTTCTTGAATCCTAGCAGATATTTTTCTATTGGACACCATCCCGTTAGAATCCCATGGAATTTACGAAATACCTTGCGGAACATGTGAACGGACCTACATTGGACGTACCAATAGAAAAATATCTGCTAGGATTCAAGAACATGTAGTTTCAATCAGACACAGAGACAAAGTTTCATCGGCACTTGTCCAACACACAAACACTGGTCACTGGATGGACTTTAGAAATTCAAGGACTGTTGCACAGATTAGCCACGAAATGTCACGAGTATACAGAGAAGCCATAGAGATAGAAAAACGAGACTACTGCATGAACACGAGAGACGATTCCTTGAGACTGCCCCCAGCATGGCGACCGATCATATCCACCCTCAAAATGCAATCCCAGACACCCCAGACTCATGTACGACCAACAAAACAAACAAACAACCGAACCGAAGCATCGCACACAACGCGCATGACCCGAAGCCAGACAGCTATAAGTAGTCGCATCGCACGAACGAGCTCTCAGTATGCGTCGAACGGTTGACCCGTACGGACGCATATATCTCTTGAGAATGGCGAATGTTAGTTCGCCGAAACTTCGAGAATCCGGTTCTTTTCAGAGCCAACCCTCAGCATCAACGCGGAATCCCCGAGAAAACAATACAACACAGGTATCTATCCGCGAAAACCTCAAATACAACATATATATATATATATATATATATATATATATATATATACATACCATTACGCTGGTATGAATAGAAGGTATCGGGTGCGTCAAAACAAATAGTTTATGTACATTTGACGCGCAGGTACATCCTGTGTGGTGCGTAACCTGTGAGGGGTCTCATTGTGTCGGGACGATAGTGCTTTTTTCAGTTGTTACCAAGTTGTTTGCCCCGGACAATATAGGGGCTTTGCCTTTTCTGCCACACTTTTTCTTAAATGGCCGTTCTTTCGTAACCACTTAGCGTGCGTTCTGGCTGCAGTTGAATCTGAGGCGTCGTGTTCGTCTCTCACCGTAATTTAATCGTAAGATGGGTACGCACATTCAAAGAAACTGCTTCCGCACTAAGATATAGAGGTATTAGAGTCGAAAATGCAATGAGAGTGGAAGAAGCTATCCCAAAATCGCCTATGCGCTCTGCCTGGAAGCATGCAATTGCATTAGGCATTTCTGACTGCTAACTAAAGAGAATGTCGCATCATGATTTATCGTTCCACCCCTAGAAGATTATGTTTGCCCAAGAATTGAAGCCTCCCGATTATGAAAACCGCATTAATCATTTCCAAGAAATGTTGTCAGATCCAGGCGAGGTCTAGTTTTTTCAGTAGAGGCGAGGCCTATTTCCATCTCTGTGGAGCGGGGAATAAAAAAAAATGACCGGTACTGGACTGAAAATAACTCGAGGCAACTTCAGGATAAACCTAATCACTCCCCAAAGGTGACTGTGTGGTCAAAATTTTATTAGACCTCGATTGGAACAGCTAACCGCGGAAACCGATCTGGCAGAAATTTCGTGCGAACGTGACAGTGCTACGGCCCATTATGCTCAAATTTTAATGGAGAAACTGCTACAGATGTTCCCCCAGCGCCTCGTTTCTCTGAGGACTGATATAGAATGGCCTGCACGCTCACCTGCTTTAAGCATTTGTGACTTCTTCATGTGGGGCTACCTGAAGAAAAATGTTTTTAAACGTCGGCCTTGAAATAACTCAAGGATTGAATTCGGGAAGGTATCGCCGCCATACCCGTCGGAATGTGCCAAAATGCAGCCGAAAACTTTAGAAATCGACTTCTTGAATATATCGCTGCTGGGGACCATCATCTGTCTGGTGTCATTTTCAAAACTGGATACAGAAAACGGCATGATGTACCGATTGATAAAATAAACCCCATTTCTGTAAGTTGTGCCGTTTATTTTTAATAGACTAAATGGAAAAGCTACTTTTTGAAACTCTTTATGTTATCAATTTGTTTGATTACTCGCGGCAGAGCATTGAATAGTTTCATGCTAATATAAGGAGGATTTTTTTTCGGTTAACGTAAGAGAATGCTTAGGTAACTGATATTGTTATAATATTTTTTAGCCGTTCATTGGGTTTATCAAAATCTATGAAGGGGTGTTTATATTTCTTCAGGAAAGCACTAATATAAGGGGAATTCTTTCGGTCAACGTGCTGAATGCTTAAGTAGCTGTTGAAGCTCTTTTTAATATCTTATTAACAGTTAATTGGGTTTATAAAAATCTATCAAGAGGTGTTTATGTTTCTTTAGGAAGACAATGTTCGCATAGATATACGTGGCTGTAGTTGTTAAAATGTTCGCCTTTCGGAAATGTTCTCTGCATGGTTCACGAGTACATATTAATAAGTATTCGCAGTGCTTGTTTCTGTATCATGAAGATACACGTGTAGTGTGTATCATTTCCCCAGAATATAATTCCAAATCTAAGGAGGCTGTGGAAAATGGAAAAATACACCATCCTCAGGACGTCGTGTTTGTCTGAACATATTTTTGGGGGGATTTCATAGCGGATACTGCCTTGTTGAGTTGAACATATTGTTTGGGGGATTTCATAGCGGATACTGCCTTGTTGAGTTGAAGCGCAGAACGCGAAGAGCAGTGAAGCGCAGAACCAGTGTAGTGATTGGTCTATGTGAAGTCCGAGTAGTCTTAGAGAATTACTTACTGGTACATGCGCGTCCACGATTATCATCTCGTCAATCTCGTTTTGAAGATTATTGTTTGAGATTTTTCCTTGCTTAGCTTAAGGGCCTCTTTCACCACCCACAAGTAAAGTATCGAATAGGCTAACCACCAGTTAAAGTCACCCGTAACTTTGTGTACGAATTTCAGGACGTTCGTCTAGTAGCACTTATAATAAGACTAACTGACCGATAACTTACTTGAAACGATATCTGCCAATTAGCGTGTTTACTTTACAGTTAAAAGATGTTCATTGGCATTTTGTGTGAGTTTGTGCAGGTATGGATTTATCTGACTTGATTGATCATCAATTGGATGAAATAGAACATTCTACTGCGCAACGATTACCTAGGAATCATGAATCTAAATTCTTTAGATAAAACTGTATTTTCTTTTATAGATTTCGTCTATCGAACTATGCAGAAAACCAAGTGCTTATCTTATGGGCAAGACGATATAAGTTTTCAAAAAGGTCACTGGGAGAAGAAACGCACGGTGAGCGAAAGATCCCCGGAAAGTCAGGATATCAACAACAATTGAAGAAAATCTCGAACTTAAGTGGATCCTACTTAAGTGCGGCTGATATGTGTGGTGTCAGTTCACCAACGGCAAGCCGTATTGTTAAGAAAGTTATTGCTCAACTAGGCCTAGTTATAATAAAGTCCCCTGACGACTTAAGTACACTACAAGATTGTTTTTATAAAATCGCTTTTATTTGCTCTTCCACATTATCTAGCGGAGGTGCTGTGTTCTTACCACCTCCGATACGGTAAAATTCCGAGCGTATTGCTGCCGACTTTTTTCTGACTGTAAGTTTCAGGCCCTTGATATTATTTAATATTTTGGTCGATCTTAATCTTTAATATTTTGGTCGATCTTTAGTAAAAGCGCTCTCATTGTGTCTACGCATTTAATTGTATTGGATGCTAACCAATCCGTTTCTTTCTTCTTCCACGTGGAAGCATAGCTTGGTTTATTCTCAACTTTCGTATCCCTTATGCAAAATTACCAAAGTATTTCTGCATAAGGGATACCAAAATGTCCCTCTCATATAAAGAAAACTTTGCACTTCTATCTCTATTAACTTTATTCATGCTAAATTAATAACTGCTAACGACGTGTAACAAGTAACACAGACGTATTATTGAACGAATCTATAATTTGTTACGTTATTCACTTAACCAGTAAGCTGTTCCTCGAAGCTTTATTTTTGTTTGTGAAATTGACAAAAGATACTCGTAACTTTTACTTGCCGATTAACGTTAGCTAGAAAGTAACTAATCAATGCTGTACCTGGAGATGGTAAACGAGACTCTGTCTATTATTATCAAACCACTTTTTAATCGACTCAGTAATATCGTTAATTGCACAATTTAATATCAATAAGGATGTGTCGTCCGCATAATTGATCATAAAGTGAGGTGATTAACGGAAAAAAGCAAAATTGTGCTACCCTCTGGAACACCCGTCTTAATTGTACTCGGAGAAGAATATACAAATCCCAGTGGAGTTGGGAGCCTGGTAATTTGTGTACAATTAGCTAGGAATGATGTTATCAGCACTAGCACGGCTCCTCTTATACCATATTTTGAGTTTTTCTACTAGAAGATTATGGTCAACTATATAGTAAGCCATAGAGAGGTCCAAGAGCATTCCAACTGGGATTTTCTGTGACTGCGTGACAAGATTATCAATAATACCTGTTCTAAATTGGAAACATGCCGATCCAATCGATTTTCATTTTACGAAGCTATGTTGATGAGAGCTAATTAACTTTTGCTGATCTAAAAACATTATGTATGGGCAAGACGACATAAGTTTTCTAAAAGGTCACTGGGAGAAGAATCGCACGGTGAGCGAAAGATCCCCGGAAAGTTAGGATATCTACCAACAACTGACGAAAATCTCGAAAACGATTAAAAAAAATACAAAGCGGAGGTTAAAGAAATGGAGGACGAAAGCGCAACTACCATGTGACGGAAATCGAAATGAGAAAAACGGTAAACAGGAAGAGTAAGAAGAAGAAGACTAATATTCAATAATAAGAATAGGAAATTGGAACATACAAACAATTCTAGTTATAGAGAGAAAGGAAGAAGTGGCGAGAGAAATGAAAGAATATACAATAGAATTACTGGCCATGCAGGAATTAAGATGGAAGGGACAAGATAGGGCCAATCAAGACGTGTACACACTTCTAAAGGGTTTTACAATAGGGACATAACAATTTTGTTTCATAATACGGAACAGAACCTAAAAACTTTTTAAAAACGTTTTTTGCAAAACGTCAGTCAAGGCTTACATTTTTGTGGTGAAGTACACGAAAGTGTAACATTTGGAAATCGTTAAAACTTCGGTAGTCGCAACTTTAAGAGCGATTTTAGAAATTTTTGGTCGCAATAATCGTAGCACCAGACAAGCTGTGCGTGCGATGGTGAATAAATTTGAATCAACATAATTACATTTGTTCCTGTGTCAGTAAGACAACGCACCGGTCGAAGTACTGAAAATATTGCAGCGGTAAGAGATTCAGTTCAAATTTAACCAAATAAATCGATTCCACCCCTTTCACAAGAACTGATAATTCCACTCCACATTATGACGAATTTTGGTTAAAGATCTTCAGCTACACCCTTACAAGATCAAATTAACCCAAGAATTGAAACCTCTGGATCATTTAAAGCGCTTATGCGTACGATTTTTTCTTATGAAGTTACTTTAAGTTACACATAGCGAGTCTTTAAGGTTCATGCCAACAATCCAACAGCGTTAGAGAAGCTCAGGAACCATATTGAACGAAAAATTACCCACATTCCGGCTTATATGTGTGAAAGGGTGATTGAAAATTGGATCCATAGAATCGATCGATGCCGCCGTGCTCGTGGTGGTCATATGAATGACGTTGAATTCCATAAATAATTGTCATATGTGTACTACACCTGGAATAAATTTCATGCAGATATCTCAATTATTCTGTGTTTTATTTAAATACGAAATTGTTATGTCCTTATTGAAAAACCCGGTATATGTAGTCGAGGACAAGCAAGGGCAGAAGAGAAGGGCTTTATGATAGGCAAAAAAACTGAGAAAGAGCATAATGGAATTTAAGAGTGTAAAATAAACATCGCCTATAAGACTAGAAAACGAAATAGCCAACATATCGGTTATAAAGACAGATGCGCAGATACGAGAAATACAGATTATAAATACAGAGGTAACAGACGAACAAGAAAAGGACAAGATTTATGACTAACTAAGAATGATATGCGTGGCAACCCCAAAACACGACACGATGATTCTTCTGGGCGATTTGAATACAAAACTAGGAAAAGAAGGATACTGGAAGGGAATCGCAGTAAAAGAAACAATTCATAACGAAACGAATAATAATTTCAAAGGATTGAGAAATCTAGCAAGAGAAATGGATATGTACATAGTTATCACAAAATACAAACATAAAAGACAACAGAAAGTAACATGGCTAATCCCAGGTAGAAAGACAGGAAATCAGATTTTTTTTTGTGTAGGGGTCATTTGACTGCAAAGTCTTTCTGCACTGCGACCAACTTGATCTATTGTGTTTGACCCTACTACAATTACACTCCAAGGAATTCAACTTCGTGAACGAAGTCTAAGATATTCCTGAGAGGCTTGCTACTCAGCTCCAAGGTGGTCAATCCTGCGACCCCGAAGTGGGCAAGCCTTATGTGTGCTAGCGCTACACATGTGCACATTATGTGTTCAGCGGTTTCTTCATCTGATTCACATAATCTACAGACAACTTCCTCTGCCTTTCCCATTTTGTGTAGGCGATATCTCACCGGACAATATCCTGTGAGTATGCCCACCAAAGTTCTGATTTCTCTTCTAGAGAAGCTTAGCATCTGCTGCGTTATTGCGGCAGAATAGTTTATGAGCATCTTAGCTTGCCGCTGTCCTGGCGTGTTCTTCCAGTGGGTTTGCTCTTGCTCTTCTTCCCATTTCTTAGCCCCCTGCCTAAAGTGGGCCGCTATAAGCCCATAAATTGGCTTCGGGCCCAAGAAGGGAGCCTCGGCCCCGCTTTTGACGAGTGCGTCAGCCATTGCATTCCCATATATGCCCTGGTGACCCGGTGACTACATTAGCGTGAGTGGAAAAACCTTTCACCAGTTGCTTTAGGGTTTGTTTACAGTTCCAGGTTACCTTAGAATTAAAGTTGTGGGCTTTTAAATTCTTTAGAGCTACCTGGCTGTCCGTTAGGATGTAAATTTGCACTTCTTTAAGACGTTTCTTTAGGCATATTTGTGCGCATCTTTCAATGGCTATAATTTCAGCCTGTAGTACCGTGGGAGCCTGGCCTAATGCCGTGGACTCCCTGTGGCTCCGGCTGTATATGCCAATTCCTGCACCCTTAGCAGTTTTTGATGCGTCGGTGGAACACATTCGTAATTCTGTAGACATTGCGTCCCAGGAAATCAGATAGACCAAATTTTAATTGCCAAGAGATGGCAAACAATGATACAGCATGTGAGATCATTCAGCGGCGCAGACGTGGGACAGACCACCTACTAGTAATAGAGGAGCTAAATCTAAGAATGGTAGGTGGTAAGAAAAAGTATACAGGTAGGAAGAGCTGTAAGACCGAATGGATAATTGGAAAGAAGCAGCAGTTTGAAGAGGAGGTAACAAATCTTATATCAAAAAACCGGAAGGAAAATAGAAAAGAACTTGCGAGGAGTAACATAAAAACAGACATGGAAGAAGCCACAAAGTCCTAGGGATAAAAACTTCAGAAAAAGAGAAAGTATGGTTCATCGAAGACTGTAAGGGACGGCTACTGAAAAAGAAAACCGCGAGAATAACAGGAAGCGGGACAAACTATAGGAAATACCAGACAATCAAGAAAGAGTACACGAAATTTATAAAAACAAAGAAGACAAGATTCGGTTGACAAGATGGCTGGAGGAAGTAATGAAAATAATCGAAAAGGACAATAAAAATTACTCAAAACTATACAGACACACAAAGAAACAAAACTGGAAAAGAACACCAAAACATAAGCGGCATAAAATGGAGAAATCACTTTAAGAATCCAATAAACGACGAAAATGCAGGAAGAGACAGTGAAAGAGAAAAAAATCCTGGCCAAAACACAACAGAAAAGGATACAGCCACTCTCACGGAAGAAGAATTTAATGAAGTACTATAGCAACTCAAAAGAAACAAAGCAGCGATAGTATAATCAACGGGCTGGTAAAAAATGGAGGGGAACAACTAAGACAAAGAATATTCAAATTAATCTCACAAATCTGGGCAAGAACGCCTTGGGACTGGGAAGGGGGACCCTTTAGGGTCAGGGGTTTATGTCCCCATAAACTATATAATCCCAAACTATATGGGGAATCACTCTGCTGAAGGCAGTATACAAGATCATACCCACGTTAGTAAATAAAAGCTAATGAAATATACAGAGACACAAATGGGAGACTACCAACACGGCTTTAGAAGGGGACGATCAACCATCGACGTTGTACACATAATGAGCCAGTTAAAGGAAAAGTGCTACGAACAGAGTATAGATTACAAATACTGTTTATTGACCATAAACAAGCATTTCACAGCCTGGAGCGTGATCAAGTAATAATAGCTATGATAGACAAAATAAACAAATAAACCAGAGAAGCTAGTGAGGCTAACAGAAATAACGATGAATAACTCGAAAGCAGAGGTAAGGACAGGAGGGCATAACCGAAGAGTCCGAAATCAATCTTGGCGTAAGACAGGGCGACGGGTTATCAACGACACTATTAATTTTGGTACTGGACGCTGCAATTAGAGAGTGTTAGGAACCCTATTATTTTAACCCTAATTAATAAAACGATACAAGTTGTGGCCTACACAGACGCCATCACAATGCTAGCTGGAGACAGGAGAAGTATGGAAGAAGCAATTAGAAAACTTGAACAAGAAACAAAAAAAAAAAGCAAGTTCATGGAAGTAAGCACAGATAACAAGACCACATTTAACAAACTAGTGCACATAGGGAACCTGGGAATAATGATAAACTACAAAAATAACTGAAGGATAGAGATAAACCATAGAGTGCAGGCGGGATGTAGAACGTACTACAAATAAAAAAGCATCATGAAAAGCAAAACCATAAGCACAAATACAAAAAGGAAGTTGTACAAAAGAGCAAAAGATCGGTAGTGTCACATCTGGTAGAGAAGATGAACCAAACGCTGAACAGGGAAAGCAAAGAATTTTCGAAAACATTATCAGAAGAATAAATGGTTTAAAAAGAATCACTGTAGGGAAACATAGAAGGCTAATGAACTCGGAATTACAAACCATGCTAATAGGATAAAATATTGTTAAGGCCATTCAACTACAAATACTCCGCTGGTATGGCTATGTAAACCGAATAGAAAACAGCAGAGTGGTAACGATGATAACAAGGTGGAGACCAGCTGTTAGCAGAGAAATAGGGAGACCGAAAAGCAGAAGTGAGGACCAGGTACTAGAGGACATAAGAATCTAAAGATAGAGGCATGGAGAAGCAAGATTTTAGACCGAGCCACGTGGAGGAAAATAATAAGAGAGGAAAAGTAAGGCTACTGGACAGAGTAAAAATCAGGACAGATCAATGTGGAGTAACTCACCACACGAAAGGAGTTTTAGCAGCTCGTGCGTGTAATAAGCGATTGCAACTGGAAAAAACTTAAAAAAAAACCCTAGCCTTGTATATATCTAAAAACATTCCAATTCTGTGACATATAATCCTCACAAGAATTTGAAATTATCTATATTCCCAGAGAAAAAAATCTAATGGTCAAATCCCACGGACGATGTGGTCAGTTAACAGGTCCATTTCGTGAAATTAATCGATAATCAAATGCTTCTTTCAGTAAATTAATTGTATCGCGCGCTGTGTGCAATTGGTGCCGTACGAAAACATTAGTAATCATGTCTCTGTATCGCTCACCATGGACTGTAGATACATGGATTTAATCAATGCTTCCATCGGCCTATACAGCGCACCAATATTGCAGTTGCTTTTTGCGGATGTAATGGTGTTTCGACAATAGCTTGTGGATTATCATCGCTTCAAATGATGCAATTACGTTTATAGACATAGCCATTTGCCCGAAATTGTGCTTCATCACTGAACAATGTTTTGTAATGAAATTGTGTATCAATACCAATGCTTCCTTTGGCCCATTCACCAAATGTACGACGCGAACGATAATAGTGTGGCTTCAATTCCTGCACAAGTTGAATCTTGTAAACACGTTCTTTAAACAAAGACAAGAATCAGGAACCAAAATTTTCAACTTTTCCGTAAAGTGAACACAATGTGGGACACAAGTTTAATTTTTGAGCAGGATGATGGATTGACACATTTGGATCATCATCGACACAACACTGACCCTATTAATCGCGCGTATGTGCGCACTTTACGGTGACTTACGGGGTGCGTATTATCGTTTAGAGCAGGGGTCTCCAAACTTTCCAGCCTTAGGGCCATACTGAGAACTCCAGTAAGTTCCGAGGGCCAAAACCATATTATCATTGTTGCCGGTGGTAAAAAGTGAAATAGTCCACTGATGAAAAAAAAGTCCGAAAAAGTACGCAACGTTTAAAAAAGGCTGCAAATCGGACTAAAGTCCGCAAGACGGCAACACTGCATATTATTAATTTTCCTGTCATTATCTGTAATTTCTAGATTAGTCGTAGATTACGAGCCATGAGGATTAACGTGACACGACATCTGGTGGACACAAGCGGAAATAGGTAGTACCTTCCATCGCTAACAGATGGCGCTAATAGCACGTACAGAATAATCTCGTTGGTTCGAGAAAGTTCTGGTGTCTTCCACTCACTTCTAGATGGCAGTAATTGGAATATATAAGAAGGCTAGTGGCGCAACCACAAGTCAGTTCCTATGACACTGTTGTGAAATAAAATAGTGGGTACCTCCTTAAAACGTGTTTGTGCGTGTTTAAGTTTAAGACATCTTTGTAACAGTATTTTGATTTGAATTGTTGCTTTTATGTGTGATTAGTAGTATGGAAGAGAAGCGAAAAATTAAAGATAGTGAATGCAGAAAATTCAAAGATCAGTGGAACATTCAGTTTTTCGTAATTGAGTCCAGTAACAAGGCGCTATGTTTGATTTGCAATGAAAGGATAGCCGTTCTCAAGGAATATAACATTAAACGTCATTATGAAACGTCATTTTCAAAATAACTCAAAATATACAGAAAGTTTGCGGACAGAAAAATTCGAAGCTATGAAGCGCGGATTGAAATCGCAGCAATCTTCATTTATAAAACTCAAAACTGAACAAGAGGCTGCAACTCGGGCCAGCTTTCGTGTGGCTCTTGAAATTGCAAAACGTGGAAAACCATTCACCGATGGAGAAATGATCAAAGAATGCATAATTGCAGTAGCCGAAGAAATGTGCCCTGAAAAGGTGAATTTTTTAAAAACTGTCAGTATGTCAGCAAACACTGTGGCTCGAAGGGTAGAAAACATCGCTTAAAATATATCCTCTCAACTGTTCGACAAAAATGGACATGTTGAGTGGTTTTATTTGGTCTTGGATGAGTCAACGGATGTGTCAGATACTGCTCAGGTGTTGATTTATATTCGAGGAGTAGATAAATGCTATGAAGTGCATGAAGAGCTTCTTGATATGTAGAGTATTCATGGCACAACTACTGGTACAGATATTTTTAAAGGAGTTGAAATGGCCATTAATCAAAAGAACCTTCGATGGAAAAACTTGAAATGTATTACAACTGATGGAGGCAAAAACATGAGTGGGAAAGATAAAGGAGTGGTCGCTCTTGTGTCAAAGGCTGTAGAAAATGACGGTGGTTCAAAACCATTAGACTTACATTGTATCATTCAGCAACAGTCTTTGTGCGAAAAATGTTTGGATATATCTGAAGTTCTGAAACCAGTCATATCAACTGTTAATTTTATCAGATCTTTTGGGCTGAATCACCGACAATTCCGACAATCTATTGAAGAAATTGGAGAAAATGACTTACCTTATCATACTGCCGTACGTTGGCTTAGTTGTGGGAAAGTCCTTCAGCGCTTTTTTTGAACTTCGAGCAGTGATCGAAATTTTTTTGAATGAAAGAATCGCCCTCTTACTGAATTACAAAACAACGCATGGCTGTGGAAGTTAGCATTCTATGTTGATTTGACAAAACATGTGAACGAACTGAATTTGAGATTGCTAGGAGAAAACTAGCATCTTCCTGATTTATACACTAATATCACATCATTCCGGAAGAAATTGATACTGTTTCAATCACAACTACGAAGTAAATGTTTTTCACATTTTAAAACATGTGAAATATTCAGCCACACCACTGAGACTGAGTTTCCTATCGATTTTGCAATCGAAACTTTGAGTGCTTTGAAAATAAATTTTGATACTCGTTTCTCGGACTTTGATGCCATTGCGAATCAAATTAAGATTTTTCAGAATCTTTTTGATACTGACATTGAAACCCTAGCCCCGGAACTTCAAATGGAAATGATTGATCTACAGTGCAGTGATATAATTAAGAACAAATATCAAAACTCATCTTTGTTGGAATTTTATAAGAGTCTTCCACTGACACAATTTGATATTTTGCATAAATTTGCTCGTGGGCTGTTTTCTGTTTATGGTACTACTTATTTGTGTGAGAAGACCTTCTCCAAAATGAAGTACACAAAAAATGTTAACAGATCTAAATTAACTGATGAGCATCTTAAATCTCTTTTAATAATTGGAACAAGTAAAATTAGTCCACAACTACAAACTATTGTCAGTGGAAAATCTCAATTACATAAATCTCATTAGTATTTCATATGTCATTATGCTTGTTATAAGTTATGTTTTTATTTAAAATGTATAAAATGTTAGTTGGATTCATTTCAATAATTTGTTAGTTATTATATACTGAAGTTAAATTTTCTGCATATTATACATGTCTTTACTCATTACAATTCTGTGTTTCTTTATCCAACTTATCACAAAAACAAAAACAATAAGCCTAAAACAATGTTATGAGTAGTTAGCCCATGACCATATCAATGTAGATGTCATATTAATAATTATTCAACATAAAATTAGAATACTTCAGTAAACTAAATTTAATTTGCTATATATGTTCTCTAAAAGGAGTTTTCAAGTATGCTAGCTCTCCGCGGGCCGGACAAAATCTGTCCGCGGGCCGGACAAAATCTGTCCGCGGGCCGGATGTGGCCCTCGGGCCGTAGTTTGGAGACCCCTGGTTTAGAGTAAACGTATTGCGAAAACGACCCATATTTTCTCGAATTAATAGCGCTGAAGGACGCATATGAGTATCTTGACGCATATGAGTATCTACTAAACTCCTGCAACTGAAAAGGAAGCAGGTCACAATTGGGGCTGGGCTGCTTACAGGCCACTGCCCTTTACGAGAACATCTGCACAAAATAGGAATCTGAAGAGATGAATCACTGTGTAGACTATGCTATGAAGAGGATGAAACTGCCTTAGCATTAGCATTACAGCAAATGAGATCCCCATGAAGAACATGGCGCATAGACTCCTCAACCTACTACAGAGGATGGATCTATTTGCATGAATAGAACATTGCGGGGAAATACAAAAGGCCACAAGACCGCAGTGTTTTTACTAGGCCGCAGGTTGTAAAAAAAAATCATAAAATGCAACTAATTCCCGATGAGTTTTTTTGCATTGAACCTTAGGTTTCAAAATAAATTTGAGTAATTTGCAAACATTGCTCAGGCGTGAGTTTATTCATAATCTCAAAACAATCGGGAACCGGAAAGTCGGTTGTCACAAAAAACAGTCTAGTCAATTTAAAATTCCCCGCCTCTAAGAAAACACCCTTTATAAAATAGAATATTGCATTTCTGAGCCATGTTTAAAGTTTCAAGTCTCTAGCTAATCGGGAAGTTAGTTTAAAATCGATTTATTAATACTAAAATTTTCCCGGTCGAAGTTGAGAACAGACAGACAGGAAATCGAGCTAATAAAAACGTGAATATATTGCTGTTCGAAAGACACAATGAGCGCATTTGCTAAATCCTAGTCTTGTCTGTTCGGTCTTTTCTTTTCTGGTATTATCCTGTTTTAACTCATTGATAAATGATATTAATTTAACGGATTCGAGTGTGAGCGATCGAGTAATTTTCACTCAAGTCATTCTCTCATAAATCCCGAATCAAAGACTAATTTCACACATAAGGCCAAACACACAGACAATGGTTAATACGTTATACGTGTTCGGGTTGTGTACACCATGTGGCAGTATTAAATTAATAATTAGTTTATCACAATGTGATAAATGTTAACTAGCTGCACGACGTACACAGTGAGATTAATGTTAATTAGACCGAGGTAAATTGGCATTTTAAACTATTACCTCATGCACGCGCTAATTAGAAAATTTCGGTCGGAAGAATATTATCCAGGATTAAGAACGCGATGGGTCGTTACCAATTGTATATTTCACGTTAAGAGATAACATTTTTTTTAATTGTGATTATTTTTGTTGTCGTGAAATCTAAATTCATGTGCACCGATAAATAATTTTAACAGAGTTACGACCAGCAGCGGTGTTATATTGCAGTGTTGTATTTTGCAACGACGTCATATATGAAATGCAATATAAACTAAAACAATTAATCATTGTCGGTAATAAAGTGCCTTTAATAAAATGGAATCCTTGTCCTTTCCGTCCAATACATGGATCGCATGAGTTGTAAACAATAGCTCAAGCTCAAAACTAATATTATTTATCATCACATTTCCAATTATCATTTGTTACGTAATCCTAATAAATTATGTTTATTATAAAAAAACTAATAAACATTCTAATAAATTTATTTGTTTAGTGCAAGTACCATTAATTCTCTCTTTTTAATTAACTTTGCCATTTCCAGCAGAAAATATGAGAGTTTTCCAGGATAGTGAGGAACGGCGTAATTTGTTAGCTCAGCAGTTTTATTAACAATTTCTGATATTGGGGATCAGTTACAATATCCAATCTATATTTAGTTTGCAAATTTCCAGCGGTTTTTTTTTAAATCCTCAATTACTATTAATTTTATTCGGTTTCATTTTGAATAAACCATAAACGAGTTTTACTTAAATCGGCAGGCATTTTGACTGTATAACCTGTACTGTATGTTTAAAATTATCCCATTTTATTTAAAAATTTGTTTCATGTCAGACTTGATAACATATCGAGTAGCAGTAACATGTTTTATAAAAGCTGTGATACGGCGCGGCGCACAGGTTTATTCAACTTGTTAAACCAATACATATAGAAAACAAATGAAAACCAATACATATAGATGCACATTTATGGAATGTTTGTTTCTGAAAATAACTGGAGTAAATTAAACGTTTTAAATACAATTACGTTTCTAACTTTAATCGCGTATAGCTTCGAATTCATCCGAGTACTTTCGTTTACTTTGGTTAAACGCCGTTCTAAAACATTCCATTGTACTTGTAAATAGGATTCTAGACGCTATAGCGATAGCTATTCTGTAGAAACTAGAGAAATTTCAGGTTTAACTGGGATTTCTTATCGAGTGTCTTTGAACAGAGTAAATTTTCTTACACACTTGAATACTGATTATTGTAGTAGATTCTAGCGCACTTCAACATTTCACTTTTGCTACAGGGTTCTTTTTATCAGTACACACAAACAAACAAGTTTACTCATCCATCAAAATCAAATAACACTTAATTTTTAGATTTCATAAAAGCTGTAATAAGAAATCTAATAAGAATCTGGATTGTCAGCACCGAAAAAGTCATACACCGAAAAATTGGCGATTGCGTACCGCTCAAGTATCTAGCGACCCGCCAACACATACCCTGCGCTTTCACCAAAAAAATCTGGACATTATCACCGTAGTATATCCACTTACTCCCAATAAGGATTTCTGGGTGGCATTTATACGAACCGCAAAACAGCGGTTCTCTGAGCAAAAACCGCGGTTTTCGGTTTTATCAAAAATATGTACAAGTTCCTGTAAAGCAATGTAGTTTCTGTACAGCAAATAGGGTAAAGGGATGTATATGTGATTAAGTAACTTGGTGATATTTTTTAAACAGAATACCATTTTTACCAGATTTAATTATCAGATTTCATTTTACCATACAGTTTCCTATGCAAGGAAGAATGTGGGCTGCGTTTACAGAATTCGTTAAAATTAATTGATACAATTGGTGTTTCAGTGTTAAAACTTACTAAAACCTTTCAATAAACTAGCGTGTATTAAAAAAAGCTATTGTGAAGTCGTGACTGAGTCAAGTTAAGTTGTAATTCCTAAAATTGTGACCGTTGTTTCTTAATGTTTTTGCTACCTTTTGGATGCATTTGCATCAAAAATGAACTAAAGAAGTCCAATATAGAGTTCGAAAGGTATTATTTTGAGGAATTGGTGAATGCGCCTTATTTAGAACTTAAGTTTAAGTAGACGTCCCATGGAGCAATTTGAAGCGTTATCTATCGAATGAAAAGGATTCTGTAAGAAAAATGGCAAGGCCTTATGCACTGTCTTGTCATTTATAGTTAAGCCTTTAAAATTATATAATAGAAATAAAAGATTTGAAGATAATAGAATTGATTTTGCTGAAGTGGCTGGAGAACTTCTTAGCATCAGCTAATCGCATTGCAAGCAAATGATGGTGGAATAACAATAAAAGTAGGTACAATTTATTTTGTTGCTTGTTGTTTATTAATAATGTAATTTATGCTACATGCGCCAGAAAATATTTCAGCCCAAAGGCCTTCTATGGCTAATGAGATAATGGCTAAAGACTTCTTTCCGAAACTACGTTCTTACGAAACTCGCTATCAAAGACAAGCCACATCTAAATTGGAACTGCGACGAGACCGGGTTATCGTATGTAGTGAAAGCATCTAAAGTTGTTACCGGAATTGGTAAAAAGACATGGATTCCTCCTATGCTATTATTTAAAGGTGTTAGGTGGAACAATATACTTAAAAATGATGCTCTTCCCAACGAATTAATCAAGATATCTCCAAAAGGATGGTTCAATTCGTAATAATTTTTAGAAATAGTTACATTTTTTATTATTTCCATACCGTCTGAACATCCTGTGGTCCTGCTCATGAACTCACATTCTGCACATATTGGATCAGAAGTTTTTAAAGTTTCGAAGGATAACAACGTTTATCTATTTAAATGTTGGCTATTATCATCCCTATTATTCATCGATTGTTTCGTTATTGGGAATCGGAAATGAACAGGCTTTTTATAAGTTTATATTTATTCGCCTGATCAGTTTCGGTGGCTTACTATTATGACCTTAATCGTAGGCTACAAGATAAAACAAAAATAAATTTAATTATAAACAATAATTGAAACAATTAATAAGATGCGTTGTATTAGTGAATTTAGCTAATATAGCTTTTAGTAAGCTATATAAGCTATATGATAGCTAATTTAGCTATTCAACTTTTTCGGTTGTCATATTATATATAATTTGAATATATAATAATATAAATATAATATTTGATAGCTAATTTAGCTATCAAAAAATACAACTCGATGAATTTTAGAGAAGACACTAATAAAAACCTTACTAAAATATACGTGGTCTGTTAGAGAAGTATCCGACCTTATTTTTTATTTTGAAAACCTGATGGATTTGAATCAAGTGCGCTTGCATGAACCTTCCTGCGCCTACGTGAATGTTTTAACGAATGTAGATAGCGTCAGTTGCTGTCGAGCAGTGTTCGAGTGACGTAGTGTGTAGTGCTCTCGACGGTTTTTTAATGCAAGTAAAAATCACCAAAGAGTACTATAGCGATCTCCTACGTCGAATACAACACCGCTGGAAGATGTGTGTGGAGTCCCAAGTGGACTACTTTGAGGGTGATTAGGTTTCCAACGTTCCATGTATGCCAGTTTTTTTTAACAGACCACGTATATTCAAATTATAAATAATATGACAACCGAAAAATTTGGTAATGTATATAAAACAAAGAAATATTTTAAGAAAAATCCAAAGAAAGAGTAAAATCTGTTTTTTATTTTGATATAAATTTGTTATATCAAACAAAATACAAATATTTTGTATTTTGTTTAATATAACTATTAACTTTTTTGTTTAATATAAATTTTTTATTAATTTTTTTGTTTAATATAAAATTATTAACTTTGGTTAATTTGTGTATTTATTTATTCAATTGAATATCATATTTCAATTAAATTATATTTGTGATTTGTAAAAACGTATTCAAAAAACCTATTGATTTTTAATTTAAAACATAGAAAATAAGAAATTTAGAGGTACCCTATGTCTTTTTAATTGTTTCAATTATCGTTTAGAATTAAATTTATTTTTCTATTAACTTGTAGCCTACGACTAAGCTGACAGTAAGACACCGAAACTGGTCAGGCGAATAAATATAAATAAAAAGCCTTTTCATTTCGCATTCCCAATAACAAAACAAAGGATTTATCTATTTTCTTTCCCAGCTCATTGCACGTATCTATTCCAGCCTTTTGACGTTAGTCAAGCCACTTAAAAGTTACTGAATAGGTACAGGAACAATAACCCTACTGATGTTACTATCAAAATGCAGTAACTGAACTACCAAATAGCAGTAACTTCCATTCCATTGTGAATAGAGCATTCATAAGCGCCATTATTAAAAATAAGCGCCTTTATTATATTAAGAATGCTTTAAATAAAGACGCATATTTCGTTTAAGCAGAAATGTTATTTCAAAGGAAGCATTACGATCTTTAGCTCTGATTAACACAGCATATTAAAGTTCGTTTTCAAGTTCTAAATTTACAGTGGAGCACATTTTAAAAACACCCAAACCGTTAAAACTCCCAGAGAAGTCAAGAAAAAGAGATCTAGCAAGAAATGCGCAACATCGACAAGTGCTAACACAAATGAAAATATAGTACAAGAAAGTCTTCAGCCTCAGTCCTCAACATCGGGCAAATGTGCCCAAAAAGCAAAAAGGTAAAATTCATAAGATAAAAGCGGAAGTGTGGATTATATGAGGTCTTGTACTCAGCGGATTAGGTACCACTGTAACGAATGACTGAAAAGGTGGAAAGAAATAAAAACACAAACAGTAATGGCCACAAAGCTTTTATAAAGAAAGCTAGGGTATTGTGTAGCAAGCTTTATCTAAAACTAAGAAAAAGGATAGCAAAGATATATGTATGGAGTGTTATGTTGTACGCTTGCGAGACATGGACAATTTTAAAGAAGGATAGGAAAAGGATAGAGGCTATGGAGATTTGGATGTAAAGAAAAATGCTAAGAATTATAGTGAACAGACATTATCAGAAATGAGCAGGTTTTGGAAAGAATAGGCGAAAGAAGATATTTATATGAGACTATTTTGAAAAGAAAGAGATTGTGGCTTGAGTATCTGTTGAGATGGAGTTGTTTGTTGAGAGAGATGATCGAGGGAACTGTGGATGGTGAAGGGAATAGAAGTAGAAGAAGAGTAGAAATGGTAGACGATCTGAAAGAAGGTAAATCATACGTGGATATGAAGAGAAATGGATAGAGTTGAGCGGAGGAGGCAGAATGAAACTTGCACATATCAGAACATCAATGATGATGACCAAGCTAATGTTAAAAAAAGTAAGGATCAAATGGATCCAGTGCCTGTATTGTTTCACCCCATACCAGGAATTCTGCGCATCTATTGAAAATATTGATCCCGAGATAACAGCTATATTATAGATGTGATCGTGCATGGAATAGTGTTTATTAAAGAGTCAAATATTTTTTATTTTAAGTTAAAAATATCTGATTATATAGAAAATCTTCATTCTATCACCAAATTTCCTACCTAGTATTAGCATTCTACTGGACTCTGTCGCCAACTCATCTTAGATATCCTGTATATTTTGTGTATTTTAAATTAAAATTTATTCTCAAAATTATATGATTTTTGTTAATTCTGTTAAAATTTTGTAAATTTTTAATAATCGGTGAATTCTCAGTATTTACTTCAAATAATAAATAATAATAAATAAATAATAAACAAAAGTGACTTTTTGCTTAGTTTCAACTTAGTTCAAACTACAACGGAATACAGCTTGAATATATAAATATATTCAACCTATCTGAATCGCTATAATATTCTTAAGTTATTTTAGGAATATAAAATAAATCTCATGTTGAAAGACATCAGATATTTGTTTTATTCAGTAGGACTAGGCTTAGTTGTCAATTCCTTACCATATATAATAGATGTCCCCACGGTTTTACTAATTCGATTTTATCATTTAAATCAATAACCTGCTAAGTTCATGTCCCCCTCACGAAATGTCTAATTAAAAATATCTAATCCCTAATTACCATGTGGGTTTCAGGTGAGTGTTTTACAAATTGCTATTAATAAAAATCAAAGCTGCACCTAGGAGAGATAAATGTCGAAACGCGTCTGCAGAGAGCTACTCACCTAAGTTATCGGAAAGACATGATCTTAAAAAACAATGTTATTTTTATGGTTTTTGTTGAGTGCCACGAAGGAGAACTGAAAGCTATTAAATAACTGACAAATTTCACATGAGTTTTGTTTTGGTAGTCCTAAAAATACTCACTTTCACATATATTATAGAGCTCCGGAAAGGTTAAATATATTTATATATTCAGCCTGTGTTCTACCTTTATTAAGTTTAGATGTCTCTCGTACTTTTCTACTTGTCATTATCTTATGTGGTTTCATAATTTTGTTGCGTCGGATTTTGTTTGAGGCTTCCCAAAAGATGTCCATGGTCATTTCATCCTTTTTGCTACCGAACCCCAACGAGCAGAAATAAAACTCCGAGTGTCAGGTAATTTGAAAAGTTCTTCGGATTTATTACCAAATCGGAAATGCATAAAGTTCACAGATTTAATTAAAATTTTCTATCTATGTTCAACCCATCGGTGGGCGAGCCAACGGTAATTACACCGCAAATATATGTTTTCTTGATTAAGGTATTGACTGGCGTGCCCAGATATATCCGAACCGCAAAACCGGGGGTTTCTATGCAAAAACCGCATAGTTGTCATAAAGAACCGCGGTTTTCACTTTTATCTAAAAATATGTAGGAAACCAAAAGTTTCTTTACGGGAAGAAAATAATCGTCCGCATCAGTAAGAGTCAAATTTTGTTAAACTTTTGGTTAAATGTTTGAAAACCCGTGAAAATCTGGATTTAACAGAATTGGCTAGATGCTTATTATACACTTAAATTCCAACAAAGTCTCTTTTAATATTGGTCGAAAATCTTTTGGAACAACTTAATCTAGACCGCAATAAGAATGAGGTTGAAGATAGATGTTTGACAAATGCAGAAGATATAGAAGGAGTGACCAATTAAAACAATTCCTTGCAAGACAAGGTTAAAAAAGCTATTCAAGAAGTATTAAACAAAAATACTTGTATGCAAATAAGCTCTCCTTATTCTATAAAACTGGAGTTTGCTAAATATAAAAGAACTTCCCAGAGAACAAAAAGATTAAATATTTTGTAAAGCACTTTCTACAATTAAAGCTACATCCACCTACGCCGAAAGAACATTTTCCCTAAGCGCCAACTTTTGCAGGAAAATTAAGATCTCGATTAAACGATAAACAGCTTAGTGTTTCTAAAATATTATTATTTAAATTTTAAATAAACTATGTTTTATTTAAAAATTTGAATAAAATTAAAACAAACTTTATTTTATAACAAGTTTAATTTCCTATTTATTTTCGGCTTTTTATATTCATAGATATAATATTTCAGCTTATACTAGTTGCACCTGTATTTAAACGCTGATATATTTGAGTTGCAATATGTGTTGTATATCTTTAATTATAAACCATATTAGGTATACAATTGGATGACATTTACAGAGTTCTCTAAGACAATCATGGTTAAGAAACTAGATTAGAATGTTCACAGAGGAAGTAAAAAATTTCATAATTTCAATAATTTTATATAATAATAAGTTTAGTAATTTTCAAGTAAAACAAAAGTGCTCCAATTATATTACGAAATATAAATTCCATAGGTCTAGTTCCGCCAGCCTTCAAATATCAGACGCTATTGCCAAAAGTTCTTAAAAGCCGAACACCAAACCGAAAATGTGGTCTTCAGTTTTCAAAAACCGAAAACCGCGGTTTTCATAAATTGAGTATTTTCAGAAACACTATCCCTAATCATTGTTACGATTTTCCGTACATCTCCACGACCTCCTTGAGAAGGTGCTTGTGAAGACAAGTTGATATCCATGTAATCTATGTCAACCTCCAGTTTTAAACTTCTATTAGATATTAGGAAAAATGTGACAATGCTTACGACAATTATATTGATTCAAATTACTGCCCAATCCCAACATGTAGGAATGTACAATAGGGTGGAGCACGGATGTATGCAAAAATATTTTTTTCGAAATTTAAAGTTGTAATAGGGGGGGGGGGATTGGTGCATTATATTAAAGATAAATTAAATATAATTTTTGAATTAATTTGATCAATATCTTCTGCCTCCGCACTGACCTCAAAAATTTAAATTTAATAATAAAAGTCTAGTACAGTTATGGCCAAATATTAAGCTTAATTTAATGATAAATGGGTGGTAAATGATACGGAATATATAATTCAGATATATATTAATCACCTTTAATCAAAAATACATTTTTTCATAAAAAACCTAACCTAACCTAACCTAATCGTGACTTTTTTATGCATTGAGAAGTGGCAGCTATCGTCGTCAACTTTACAACCCGTTCAACAGCTTGAGTTTGCATAATGGCATGGAAGCATTAAAACAACACTTCACCCTCACCACCTGATTAAACGATAGAATGAATTTCTTGGGCAGGCAAATTTTTCATAATCGGTGGTTCACTTAATTTTTTTTGCCAATTTATTAAATCAATATATGTTGAAGCATTGAAATTTATAGGCGGCACTATAGACGACGCAATCGCTGCAGCTGCTCTATCTGATACACCATACCTGTCGCAGGTCTCCGATAAACTAGGAAAATCGACGCATACTTTTTTTTTCGGAAAGCTTTTGTTTATGGTGTTTGTGGAATTATCTGAACTACTACGACTTTTAGACGCTGACGATACCGGGGAAGTACTAACTTCTATAACAGATAACGAACTATTTAAGGCTGTAGTTGGGCGGTTTTCTCATTCCTGTTTCCTCTTTAGGGTCTTTTGCAACTTCTTCGTAACACTCACGACGATACCACCTATTATCATACTTCGAGAGGTTTTTTGGTCAATTAAAAAAGTATGTTCTTGTTTGGGAACCTTTTTATCCTTGCGACAGATACATTTAGGGAAATCTTTACGTTTGCATGCTGCAATATCAAAAAGTACCTTACTACTTTGTTTCTAACTTTTCCAGAGAGAGCCTTTTGACAGAGAGACTTGAGTAGGTTTTGCTTTTTAAATGGTATGGTTTTAACATCTGTACGACCCTTGTTGATGATATTATCGGAATAGACGCAGTTTGCTATATATTTTCAATTCTGTATCTCACTATATCTGCTATTTCTGAAAATGTGGCCTCTCTTGCAGTTTCCAATTGCAATTTTAGTTGGTGTCTTGTCCATTCATAGTATTTTAATACATCGTCGTAAGTAGGTAGTAGAATATTGTCTTTTATCTCACAAATATCACCAAAAATAGGACATTTGAGACACTCGGTGTTCTTTACATGTTTTTTACGAAACAAAATTGACGTTTGGTTACTTGTTAAATAACTAGCGCAAGTCTAATTCGAGGCAAAACCAATAGTCCACTGACGACGCGACAAGTGTTCAAATTGTCCCCTCCTGCGCTCCTTCACTCCCCTTATTTTATATTATAAACTAAAGATCATGCATTTTTTTTTTGTATAGAAAATAAACTGTAGTTATAATAATTTCTGGGAATAAAATATGTCTGTTCATTAAAATTTCAATTAGTCTAAAAACTATATTTTTTTCAAAAATTCAATGACGTTGCGGAGGCTATTACTATAAATCAAATCAAATAATATTTTGCATGGATTAATATGAGTATAAAAGGCACCGATTTTTCACTATTAGATCACTCACAACCAAAATAAAATATTTCGCTCCACCCTAATGTACAAGTCAACTGTGATTTTAAATTTGCAAATTTGAATTTTAAATTAAATAATCAAAAATTACTTTCCTGTCACTCATTCCTTCCTTCAAGAGAGGAGGAGAGAATAAGTGTCATGTCTTCTAAAAGGTTTAGTGCTTGCATACATACCGGAGTTATGGAGAACGGGTAAGGTGGTATTCATACCAAAGGAGGGGAAGAAAGATACCACTCAAACAAAGCCATTCAGACCCATTAGTCTAACATCTTTTATGTTAAAGACAATGGAGAAGGTAAGTGACAGTTACCTTAACAACAGTGCTGGTAGGTGCACTACTACAAAACTGTCGGAATGCAATCAGAGCAGGGAAATCCACATAGACCGCCCTCGCCCTGTATCAGCTGACAAGTGAAATTAGACACAAAGGATGTAGCGATATAAGCCTTCTTAGATATTGAAGAAACCTTCGCAACACCTCGCACCAGGTTGTCAAATCAGCTCTTGAAAGAGTCAATATCGACAGCATTACTTCAAAGTAGATGGGCAATACGTTGAGAACGAGAACGGCGGAGGCACAAGTAGAAAAATACACCATAAAGATCTGCACAACTCAAGGGTGACCACAGGGAGGCGTGTTGTCACCACTGATGTGTAGCCTGTTAGTTGATTAATTACTGATTAGTTTGAACGAACTAGATATTAAATGTCAAGGTTACGCTGATGACATAGTCATTAAAGCCATAGGTAAATTTGTGAGAACGCTCTATGAAAACTTACAGAGAGGCCTCAAAGTAACGCACCTTGTCGTGGAGGAGCCCGCTAGATCGGCGATTGTAAGGTTTAGTAAGGAAGGAATAGGCAGAGGAACAGTAATCCGGAGCTGAGGCCGGAACAGCCTCGCTGCCAATATCTCCTGGCTGGAAGTACTGACTGACGATATGGTATGCAAACTCCATTTCGAGAAAACCTACATAGAAATGTGTAGTAGTAAAGTGGATTGGAGCGAAGAATCGTCAGCATATCACATAGAGTAAAGTGCTATCCGAGTGGTATACGTTTGGATCTCGTAACAAAATACTTTGAAACTATGAGAATCTACCCAAGTATCTTCCTAGCAGAGGTACATGCAATCAAAAGATGTGCACAATTTAACCTCGATAGGAACTATCGCAAAATACAAATTGCTATCCGGTCAGATAGCCAAGCAGCCATCAAGGCCATTAGCTCATACACAATCAGATTCAAACTGGTATGGGACTGAGTGGGAAGACTAAACAAGCTCGGCTGAGAAAATAAAGTAACGCTAAACTGGGTACCACGACACGTTGGTATAGATGGAAACGAAGAAGGCGATCACCTAGCAAACAAGGGAGCCAGAAATTCATAGGTTTGGAACCTTTTTGCGGTATGAGTATAAACACCATCCACAAAGTTTAAATGAAGAAATAAGAGAACAATAGATGAAAACTTGGGAAAAACTTTCAGAGCTGAGACTATGCAAAGTAATGCTGGGATCTTTTAACCAGAAAAGAACAAAAGGTTGCCTGAAACTAAACAGGAACAAGTTTAGAATTCTGAGAGGAGTACTGACGGGACACTGTATACTTAGAAAACACCTCAAAGCCCTAGGACTAGAGAAAGATGACAGACGCAGATTCTGCGGATAAGCAGAAAAATCCTCCAAACATTTGCCCAAAAACTGAGGAGCATAGCGCCGCAAGATACAAATGTACCTTGGGGTCCATTGCTTGAACGCAGAGGAGTAGCAGTTCCACGCAGATTCTGAAATACCTAACGATATCAATACTAGAGGAGGCGCTCTAAATGTATAAGTGTACCCATAATTAGAGAAAGCAGGTGGTGTACAATGGATGTATGAAGGTCGCAATATAAGTCAACACCGAAATCTACAACCCTAGAAATAATCAGAAATTTTTTAATTTCAATGTTGGTTTTTATCCCATTCCCAGTAATAAAAGAAATTATTATAAATTTCCTTGCAAAGCCTAAATATTTTGGATCTGATATAATTTTGTTTCAATATTAAAAGTAAATGAGACTATGCAGTACTTTCACAATGTGAAAGCGCTTGTTGAAAACGCTTGCATAGTCTGGCTGCACCTTTAGAGTATTGATATAAATATATTTTATATGAACTATTTATTATCATATAACTATTATTATTATATTTTATATGTTAGGGCGCGCGTCTCAACTATGCCGCTGTTTGCCAGTTGGCAAGACGAGTTGGAAATGTCAAAAGCATTGTAGACTGCTATGGTGCCAACATACGTACGAGATTAGCGAACCAAATTGAAAGCCAAAAATAACGGAGAGTGGGAACGCTCCAACCACTGGCATCACGCGGCTTTAAGCTTCAGTTTTGATTCACAACTAAAGTAAATGCCAAAATATATTTGGACGTTTTTACACTGACACTGACTTTGCAAATTTGACTTCATCAGCTGGCAAACAGCGACAGAGTGGAGACGCGCCTTTACATTGCTCTTTATTTAAATAATAAATAAATTATAGTAAAATAAGGAAGTAAAAGAGCAAATTTTCTGCAATCAATTTTCCGACGTCTTGGTTACGCTATTAATTTTGATTAAATCTAACGGTCGTCTCTGTTGCCACATTTGTATAGTTTGTCTAATAATATCTTGTTATCAATGGGTTTAGGCAAGTTATTTAAAAACAACCAAGAAAATTGATCGATTTACTTTAATCTAATTTCAATTAAATTGTTTTTGGTTTGATAGTATTTCAAATGTTTCATTAACTGGCAATAGTTATTTAACCCTTCGGTGGGCGAATCAAGCGATATCTCAATCAAGAAAACATATATTTGCGGTATAATTACCGCTAGCGCGCCCAACGGAAGGTTAGACATACAATGTTTTAATAAAATCTGAAAACTTTCTACATTTCCGTATTTGGTAATACGTCCGAAGAACTTTTCACATTATCGTATTCCTAGAGTTTTATTTTTGATCATTTTGGCTAGGTAGCAAAAAGTCTTTTAGGAGGCCTTAAACAAAAGTTATTACGCTTCCAGAAAAATATGAGCAACAGTGCGTCTAACATATATTGCTTCTAACATATAATTTACTATATATATATATATATATATATATATATATATATATATATATATATATATATATATATATAGTAAATTGTAAAGCAATACCTATATATTATTATTATCGATAATTCCCCTTTAAGGAGAGCGCTAAAACACAATCAATTAACAAGTAATTTTTTCTGCCTTCTTCTTTCTGCCCCGAAACCTCTCATATATTGACTGTGTTTCTTTTTCATCTCTTCTGTCCACTTCTTTCCTGTTTTCTGCTCTTTGGGAGTTTGTTCAAACTTCGGATTACTGATTTTTTCTCTGTATTTTTTCCTGTCAGTCATGTCTTCTGTGGAGATGTTGAGTATCTTGAGGTCTTCCAAGGTTTCCTATACCCAGTTGGTTTTCACTGTATTAGTCATCATTATTTAAAATTTTTTTTTGGTCAGTCGGTTTTCATTCATCCTATATATGTGTCCATAGAATTTTGCCCTTCTTTTCCTGATGTTGTTTGTAACCGTCTCTGTCTGTTCGTACAGTTCTTTTGTTTGTCTATTTATCCAGATCCCCTCTTTCTGAACCGGCCCATAGATCTTTCTTAGTATTTTCCTCTCTTGTTTTTCTATATCCTTGATTTTTGTTCGTCCCTTGATAACCGTTGTTTCTGAGGCATACAAGGCCTCTGGTAGAACTACTGCATTGTACTGTCTTAATTTAGCATTGATAGAGATACTACTTTTGTTGTAATGGTTCCATGTCAGTCTGTATGCTTGTTGTAGTTTTTTTACCCTTTCTTCATTGGCTTTTGTGTTCAGTCTTGTTTTCTGTATAATCTCTCCCAGGTACTTGAAACTGTCTACTTGTGTTGTCTTTCCATACTTAGTTATAAGTGGGACAATACCTATATATATATATATATATATATATATATATATATATATATATATATATATATATATATAGATATATATATAGATATATATATATATATATATATATATATATATATATAGATATATATAGATATATATATATATATATATATATATATATATATATATATATATATATATATATATATATATATGTATATATATATATATATATAAATATATATGTTGCATTTGAGGTTTTCGCGGATAGATACCTGTGTTGTATTGTTTTCTCGGGGATTCCGCGTTGATGCTGAGGGTTGGCTCTGAAAAGAACCGGATTCTCGACGTTTCGGCGAACTAACATTCGCCATTCTCAAGAGATATATGCGTCCGTACGGGTCAACCGTTCGACGCATACAGTATGCGTCGAACGGTTGACCCGTACGAACGCATATATCTCTTGAGAATGGCGAATGTTAGTTCGCCGAAACGTCGAGAATCCGGTTCTTTTCAGAGCCAACCCTCAGCATCAACGCGGAATCCCCGAGAAAACAATACAACACATAAATATATATATATATATATATATATATATATATATATATATATATATATATATATATATAAATCTTTTCGTTTAAACTAGAACTTTCAACAATTGAATCTTATTGTTAGTAGGGAACTTAACGGAAAAACATAAATGTGCGAGTTTTATTACGTTGTTTAAATGAAAAACGATGCAATAAAAAACTACGCATATGTAAATGTCAATTCTAATTTACCGCAATGGCAATAAACTTGTTTAGCTATTGAACCGCCGTCGGTTCGAGCTTTTATGCGGGGTCACGGATTTAAACAAAACAAATACTACATTCGTGCGCGAGGTCGTTTTTAATTCTATGTAGTAAATCAAGTTCGGTAAAAAAACACGGAGATTGGAAGCATTATAATGTGCAACGTAAAACGTATACAGATGTCCCGGGGGGTTCAGTTAATTCCGTTCCTCGCAGTTTTCATTTCGCGCCATCACATCAGCGAGCAGATCGCGTGGCAGCAAATTGGTTCCCCTTTGCACAGTCCGCCCCAGACCCGCTTACCATACCACTCAACACTCGTACACATTATCAAACAATCTTTACACTCCTAAGAACCTTTTATCGAATACATTTGCTATACCATTTTTTACTAGTAACAGGTGTGATACGTTGAAATTGCTATGTGTTATATCAAGTTGGAATTTTTTTTCATTCCCTGCTCTCGTACATTTTCATTTAGCTTTTATTTCCGCCGAGCTGAGATATTAGCTCTGACAGACAAATCATATCCTGCCCGTAACTAGAATATGAAGACGTAATTTGCTGCCATAAATGTCCATTTAAATAACGTTACAGGCCTAATAGCTACGTATAAAATTAGCCCATACCTGGCTTTTGACATGTTATTACAAATCATCATAAATTCCGGGTATTGATTTTAATATGTTTTCGTATAAAACTGTGTAGTATCAGTTGTTCAATTCATGTTAAAGCCCGAAGCGAAATCCCTTTAGAGCTTCTTAAAACAGTAAGACAATCTAGGTTAAAATCTAGAATCGAAAATATGGGTTACAGAACCAAATTAGAAACTTTACATTTACAAACAAGGCTAGACAGATAAAACTACACTTCCGTCTATATTTCTTCCGTTTATATAGAATTATTTATTATGTCAAATATATCTAGTTTTGTTATACATTTTGTTCGAATTTAAAGACAAGACGATATATGTTCCTGTTTGTCTATTCTGCTATTTCTAGTTGTTCCTATATAGAACCCATAGTGTTTTTTTATAATACTCTGTGTCTTGATTTTTGTAACTCTCTAACTTTGACTATATAGACTTATATATTGTACAGAATATATCTGTTTTTGTTTTTGTGATTATCTAGTACACGAAGTGTGTTAATGAATGTCCATTTTGCAATGGACGAATAAAAAATATACTATACCATTACGGCTATTTATAGACTGTGTTTCGTAATGACTGCCCGCTCCATTTCAGGTTCATAATCAATGAACGCTATCGATAATAGATTATTAATGATTTTCCCAAAAGTAAAATCCTTCGAAATAAATCTCGATATATTTTATCGATATAAAAGATTCTCCAAATAAAAAAAAGTTTCTCAAGCTTACACAGAAGGCAATGTATAGAAGCAAAGGAAGATGAACGAGTTAATAAAAGAACTCGTTATTTGATGTACAGAATTGATGTACCTTAGAACGGTTGAGCGTACAAGGATAAATCTAGTGCTCTAAATAGAAACGGCTACCACTTAGCTAAATTTATACTTTTAAACGGCATATTTTATATATCAAAGGGTTTTCCTGACGTATTTTTTAATAGATTCGAATTGTATTTTGTGATAAAGTCTCTCTAACTTGGAATAAATCTTTCAATATTTATTGTATAGGCAAGGGGTCGGCAGATCTAACTTGGAACAAATCTTTGAATATTTATTATATATACCAGGGTTCGGCAGATTTTCAAATGAGAAGTGCCAAGTTGTCAATAAGATAACAACGGTATGAAAGAATCAATATTTTCAATGCTTCCAATCAAAATTTTTGGCTTATATCTCAGTTAATTCGAAAGCAGTTTTATTATATAATATCCAATTTCTTATTATATAATATTTTAAATTTTAATATTATTTTAAATCTAATTATATTTTTTATTATATAATATACATTTTCGGAGATATAAAGAATTTACAAAATTGTAAAAAAGTAAAAGGAAAACCTAAGTATACTTAGACTATTCCGTAAGTATACATACAATTATACTACTTAGACGAATTAAAAAGGAACATAAATACCCTGTCATAGAAAATCACAGAGAGAAAACTTGGGCTTCACACGAGACGAGATAAGGGGAAAGTTTCAAAAATCTCGTCTGGCTCTCGTGTAAAAAATTACTCTCGTCTCAGTCTAGCTCTCGCTCTAGGAACCGTTAGTCTCGTGTCGCTCTCGCTCTCGTAACCGTTAGTCTCGTCTCGCTCCCGTAACCGTTAGTCTCGTCTCGCTCTCGCAACCGTTTGTCTCGTCTCGCTCTCGTAACCGTTTAATCTCGCCAAATATCGCTCTTGCTAGAACACATTGTTAAGATAATCCAAAACGAGGTAATCATTCATTTTATTGTAAACTAATCACTGTCTCTTTACATAAATTTTCTATTTGGTTACTATTAATATCTTCTAATTTCGCTTTGTTCGATCCACATGAAAATGTAGCGATAACACACTATAAATGTCTGTTTATATAAACCTTCTATTTTGTTGACGATTTAAAATTAATAATAAAAACGAACCTAATTTGAAATTGTCTACGACATCTATTTCATATTACGAAATCTACTGTTTTAATTGTTATATAATGAAATGTAACTTGCCCGAGCCCGCAGTTCAAATTTATGCAAGGAAATATTACGGCTGCCCGTATTAGAATCAGAGATTGAAAAAGAAGTATGACCGGGATCAGAAACGAGACTCTCGTGTTTCGCGAGAACGAGACCACATGCGCTCTCGCTCTCGCCGAGACGAGACGAGAAAAATATCGTTCTCGTGTGAAGCCCTAATCCAAACCGCTACAAGAAAGGTATGCACTTAATCAGAATAAAAGTCCTAAAAAATCAGCCCCGAAACCAAACGCGGAGGATGGAATAGAAACGCGGAGGGAGACTAGCCGACAATCAACTGAGTATTGTCAACTAAACAAAACAATCCGCAAAGAAATCCGAAAGGATTAAAGGATTCACCATACTAATTCAAGACACCATAGAGACAATATGAATATGAGGGTACTACGATTCATGCTCTCAAAAGGATAAACAAAAATATGCGACATGAAGAATGAATATGCATAAAGTGGAAACCAATAAAAGCGGGATCAAAAATGCAATACAGAACTTACATTGCTCAATACTTACATTGCTCAAAAAAACCAGAGCCAGAAATTCGACAGGTGATAATAAATACCGGATCGGAGAAACTGTCGGACATCAATGAAATGGAACTGAATATTAAGTTTCAATAAATAAAAAGTAAGAAAACCCCCTAGAAGATTGAATAGCAATCGAAATGATTAAACAGGGTGGAGACACCTTGGAAGAATCCATCATAATACTTCCCAGACACATGGCAGAACGCCGAGGTTATCCTCCCCTTTAAAAAGGAGGATAACTCTAATTTGGAAAATTAGCGACCAATAAGATTGCTACCACACTTATACAAATCCTAACAAAAATTATCACGGACCGGTTAACCCAAGAACTAGACTTCTATCAGCAGAATGCAGTCGAGCAGGTAGGGTTCCGGAAAGGGTTTTGTATAGCAGACCACCTTCAACTATACGTAATCTAACCCAGAAGTGCACCAAATAAAATATACCTCTTTATTTAAGATAAAGGTATACGATTCTTGTGTCATAGTTCTAGCGACTTGCGGTATAGAAACCGCAACTTTAACTAAACGAATCGCAGAACGCCTAGGCACACAAAGGGCAATGGAAAGATCTATGCTCGGACTAAGGTTAAGAGACAAAGAACGTAATATCGAAATGAAAGCGCGGACGAAAGTAAACGATATTAGTGCGTGTAGCGGTACTGTGTGGTTTTTGTGGTGATGGGTTGAACACATAGCAAAACAAAACCCTAATAAACTGACAATAAACTGACGCATGGTGAAATGGCGAGGATTAAAATAGCGGAGTATTGGAAGACCGTTAGCAACGTTGGCTTCACGACATCAAACAAATCAAGGGCAAAAACTGGTACCAAGTGGCCCAAAATAGAGACATTTGTAAAAGTCCTATAAAAGAGGCCTATACTCAGGACTGAGTAGAGTAAGGATGAAGAAAAAGACGAAGACGTATTAATTAACATTTTAGAGCTAATTTAATCTAGTTTAGGTCTCTGTTAACTTACCACATGATTCCTTATATTTTCAACTAAATTGCCTTTCTTGTAACTCTATTTTAAATAGTTTGTTTAGCTTAGAAATAACTTTGTTTAGCTCAGTTAGTCCAAAGTCAATGATAACGTGTAATATCTTATATTCTAGACAATATAATATAGTTTAAGAAATAATAATTACTTTAAACAATTATTGCAAATTTATGAATTATTTAGGACAAAACCAGTCGAAGCCCAACTATATATTTGAACGAAGAGCGATGGAATGTTTCATGTTTAAAAAGCCGCAAATACAAAAAACAATTTTTAAGTGATTTGGGCACAATATTTGGGTGATTCTACTAAAGATGTTGGAGGTCTCTTATTTAGTCAAAACTAAAGCAAATAGTTATCAGTCTTGATATCCTGCACCAGTTTGTGCGTTCAAAATTTCCTACAATAGTATATTGATTGTGCAAACTAAGGCGGTAAGTTGTCAATTGTCCAGGAGAGCGAAATTGGCTCGAGAGGGCAATTGCCAATACCGCACGAGTTGCAGATAACGAGTTTTCTTTAATTTTTATTTTTATTTTGTTATGAAAAAATAGTCAATTCAAGTCACTTTTTTAATATTGAGGTTTTGATTAGGTTTATCTTATTTATTCAATTGTTTTTTTTAAATGTAACTTACAATTAGCGATTTTTATTGAATATTTGCGTGCGTTACCCAAGTTATGTGGTACAGCCAAAAACAGCCATTTGTCGCACTAAAAACCCGGCGCCAGGATTGTACTTATCCCGCATGAATAATAAAAATGAACTTTGTCTGTCTATAAATTCAAAGCAAAAACAAATATTTGGGAACGAATTGAATTGGTCTGTCTGTCCACATTTTGGAAAATTCTTAAGAAAGTTTATTTATCCACCATTTCAAAACCAAATCAAATATTTTGGAAATTCTAGCAATTGTTTGTCTAACCAAATTTTGGAAACTTTCTCCTAAGAAATTTTATCTTTTAAAAAATCTAAAGCTAAATGAGACAATTTTACTAGAGATCCACTTCCACTTCACTCCACAGATTTCCTTCGGAAAATTGATTTCATCTTTTCCAGTTCTATATTCGAGTCCTAAAATTATTTGAAATTTGACTCGATTTTATTAATATAATAACTAATAAATAAAATAGATATATGTATATAAAATTAATTAAAAAATACTATAAACGTAACTGCTTTAACAAAGAGCGATGTTTGAATAGCCGCAAAAAGCCGAATGCGGCTCGCGAGCTGTGTGACAACCCCTGATATAGCCGAAAGTATCTTGTGAAAATGGGTGTAGAATGGTAAGGGCGTCGTTCCGATACCTTCATCTTTTTATGACGCACTTTATTATTGAGCTAAGCAAATCAGTGCACGTTACGCATTTTATGCTTGAGATAAAACAAAATGTTTGTCAACGTCGCCATCAGCGGCGCCGAGTGAAGTACTTACGGCGTACTTTTATTTAAACGAACGCTGAATATAAAAAGAAAACAACATTGAGGGAAAACGCACCAACCTTAATAATGCAATCGAAACTGGGTCACAACAAACACATTTAATATGTAATATATGATTTTTTTTTATATTCGAGGGAAAATTGCTGCAATATTTCATATCGGTTTGTAGTAATGGAGCGGATTGTCCGCGATTATTTTGTATAAAGCTCCTCTGGATGATGTCTCTAGAGATTATCGGAAAAACTTGATATGGGCCAAAGCGTTAATAAGTAGGTCCTTAAGAAGGGTACCAGCCGAGGATTTCAAATCCGCTTTGCTATCACTCTCCCTCTACTCTATATAATTTCGATATCCCCAATAAATATGTAGGTTACAAGGAAAGCTAAATTTGTAACGCTAGAATGGACTATTGATTAATTAGTAAAGTTACTGTAGTATTAACTCTAATTTTTTCTTTGACGATGAAATTTAAGAAGCCTTGGTTATTAATAATTAATGATTCATTAACTTTATAAAGGAGTTGCAAGAGGAAGTATTCACAACTTCTTGCACAATGGCTTAGGCACAAAGTATATTCTTGTTTGTGCTGCAAATCTCTACAGATTTGTTATTTGCTCAACACAAACATTATTGTATACAGGGTTTTTTGTCAATTAATTTCTATCTTCTAACTTTAAACATTGAACTTGTATTAATTGATAATTCAATATTTATGAATTCAAAATAGGAAAAGGCCATGAAATATGCATGTTGTATTTGTATAATCAGGGGAAATGGCGAGGCGCTTGAAACTTCCGAATCGAGAGAGGAGAATATGTGCTAAGAATGTGCTTTCGACATAAATCTAAAACTTTATTTTATCTTTATAAATAGAGCATGACAAAGACCGTTTGAAAATATAAACTTAAACATTGCGAGAAATATTATGTTATTTATTTACATTTATTCGTATTTATTTTACTTAATAATTTATACCGTTGAGCAAAATAAATTATTGTATATTTACGCAAAATATGCTAAATGTATTATTGTATAGGGTCTTTCATTAAGCGCTTCCTCTCTTTAAATTTAAATAAAACAAAGTTTGTGTAAGATGTCATCGATTTTTTTAATTTGTTTGAAAGGCTTATTTACAAAAGTTTCATTTCATTAAAATTTATTTATTCAAATTACCCACAATCAATATTAATTAGTGATGTTGAGTTTGTTACAGCAATATTTGTATGAGTGAAGAAAAATAAAATAAACATGGCCAAATAACATATTGATTAATAAATAAAACAATTTTGCCATAGACTAAACGTGGACTCGAAAATGATATATATACATGATTTATTAAAAAAGAAGGAGAAAAACGCGCTAGTAATAGATTTTCACCCAATTTCGATTTGAAATAAAAACATATATTTTTGTATCGGCAGGGGGATACTTCAATTTGCCCGAACCATACAGTAATTCGCCAATTATTTTAGGCACACGGTGTGCGCCCGACCGTTTCGTGTCGGCATCGCGATATAGAACAGCAAACCTATGTAAAATCCTATTTATGCGCCGTATCGATTCGAAATCGCGACAAGTTGTTGATTCCAGATTCCGTCGGTTTCGGGCACTCTTTCTTCCGGAAAAAATACGACGGCCGGCCGACGTCACGCATTCTCCCGGAAATATTCAGAATACAGCCAAAAGAAAATTGATAAACATTATTTAGGACGCGATAAAATCTTTCTGTGTTTTCTTTTTCCTTTGCAGGGATATACACAATGATATCGAATTGCTTGTAGAATATACTGCCGCCTCGGGTCTTTTTGTATATAAAGATTATATATTATTATAATGTTTATCTAAATGTTTTCTTGGTATACTTTATCATACCTTTTTTATTTATTTTTATTTTGTATATCACAGGAAAATTATTTATGTAGAAAAAGTGTTTTCTTTCGAACAGAAAAATATGATTCTGGTCTAACCTTACAAAATATTATTTTCCGTGTCGACTAAAAATAAAAGTTTGAAGCGTCCATGAAGATAGTTTAGCGCTTAACGCTTTTATTGGTAGTCAACACAAAAAAAAATCTCACTTCAAGTGCATTTTAATAAGAATGTGAGAATTTTGAAGCTAAATCATCTCATGTTTATTTAATTGTAAAGAGGAGGGTATGTCAATATTAATGGAAAACAATATTAGCCAAATGGCCGCTACGGTTACGCGTGCAGGACCCACTGAAATATATACTACCTAAAACGAGCGCTGGCCTCTAGGCTTGTGCGGGGCGAGGGAGAGGTCCCAAGAGGATCCCTTCATCCTTGTCTAGCCAACAGTAAATCCGAGAACGGGAGGATGTGATACAGTCAGACCGAAAAGCTAGTTGTGTTGAGTTGTATCAAGAAAGAGAGTGAGATCGTTCAATCGGTGAGCATATTATAAACTGAAGTTTACATATTTTAATGAAAATTGTTTTCAAAAAGACAATGGTAAAATACTGTTGTATTTGCAAGGAAAAATGAACGTCGGACACACATTTAGTTTTTCTTTAGGACTGCACTAGACGAAGACAGAGCGATACGAGAGACATCTTGTGATGCTCTCTCTCGACCCGCACAAACCAGGAAGCCAGCGCTCATTCCAGCTAGTATATATTTCAGTGGCAGGACCATATTCTTTTCATGAAATTTTCCATCACCAATTCGAACATTAGCGGCAGTATATCCTCGATAATATCACGAATTCAATCTTTGAGGTCTGGAATCGATTGTAGGCCATCGGTATAGACCTTATCTTTCACGTAGCCCCAAAGAAAACAGTCTAGATGTTTTCTTTTTATAAATCACAAGATCTCGGTGGCCAATTGTGATCGCTTCTTCGAGAAATCACACGGTCAGGAAACTTTTCATGTAAAAGAGCGGAGGTATTTTTACTTGTGTGGCATGTAGCGACGTCTTGTTTGAATAAACGTCCTCAACATCAATATCATCCAATTCCGGCCAAACAATAATGGTTCGATAGCGCAATCCATTCAGCGCAAGAGTTGTTTCAGCCTCATTTTCGAAAAAGTAAGGTCCAATGACCCCGGCAGACCAAAAAACCGCACCATACAGCCACACATTGAGGATGCAGAGGATTCCAACAATGATTATTGGGTTTTCTGAGCCACAAATACGACAACTCTGCAAGTTAACGTAGCCTCCGAGTTGAAAATGGGCCCCTCACTCAAGATGATTTTTCGATGAAATTCCGTATCAGTTTGATGCATTTCAACCCAATTAGCATCGTTTGTGGAAACCCAATCGTTTGTGGAATGCCCAATTCCAAAGACCGACGAGAAATGGACAAACCAGGGTTTTCTTGAATTCACTATGGATTACAACAGGATTATTCTCTGTTTTGAGCGATGTGCACGAGTTCGGTTCTTCGCATCACTAACTTGTCCCATGAGCTCAAACTTCTCCACCAGTTTCACAATTGAAATCAAAAATCAAAATCAAATCAAAATAAAAAATCCGAGATGGCCGAGATGGTGTTTCACGACGACCAAAAATGCTTTAGTTTTGGGAACTATGACCGCAAAATTCTCACAATTGTTCTAGTGAATTTTATTAATTTCAATGCATTATTGAAACGTATATCATTCCGGTTAACTCGTGAGTTTCATGGGTCAACCTGTAACTACTTGACAGATGACAAGTAAAAACTACGCCATTAATGCATCAAAATGGCGGGCTATTGAAAATGATATCTCTTATTGGAAGACCCTTTATAATCAAGGAAACAAAAGAAGTCTAAATGATATGATATGATTCTAATATCAGGCGCAAAGGGTATGATTTTTAATAATTTATTTTGTAGAAGCGTAATACTTTAGATATAATCCTATAATGTCAATAAAAAGAAAACAGATTTCCGAGCAAAGACAATCAATTAGTTTACAAAAGAAAACAGAAAATTTTGCACAAAATCAGGGCAAGGCCCAACATGGAATGAATAAGGCAACTGTTAGTATAATAAGGCGAATGGAAGATTCTAATCGAACAAGTGTAGCTAGGGAAACTGCTGTAGGCGTAATATTTTCTGCATATAATCGAGATGATTTAATAGAAGCAGTAGAAAAAGCTCAAGTAATTTGGAAAGAGGACAATAGTAAAAGATATACCGGTGTATTCTAAATTGATAAGACACAAAGCGCTTAATTTATTTTTCTTTATTATTTTCTTATTATTTATTATTTTCTCTTGAAAAGAAAAAGCCCTATCTTTTACAGAATTTAGTGCAAGTAAAGGAACCGCTCGAAAACTAAAAACACGACAGAATCTGCATAACATTCAACTTAGGGAAAAAATTGTTACGGTGATGAGAAATCGGCAAAAGAATGTCCGGAAAAGAAAGATAAGAAAAGAAAAAAGTTAATTACTTATTAAATTATTGAAGAAAACTCTTACGTTACTGACCAAGTAAAGTGTGACAAACTAAGACTTTCTTGTTTTAACTTAATAAAAACAAGAAGTAATGTATTATTTGCCATCACTTTAACTGTCCTTAATATTCGTTGAACTTTCAAGCTATTTTGAAAATGGAGTGGCGGAGTGGTCGATTCAATAAAGGATTGCTCGTGTAGAGCATTTTATTAGAACGAACTCCATTATTCAAACTTCGCCGTGGTTTCTACCAACATTTGATTTTCCAGAGCCGCAAAATTGCAGGACAATTACGGGAGGGAAAAATATAAACAGCTTCTCTTAAGGAGAACTGATAGAACAGATGTGAATAATTTGCAAGTTCTGAACAGAATTTATGAAAATTCCAATCAAACCAAAGTAGGCATTTCAGTTGAGTCGATAAGAACAATTTTAAAGAAGGATTTTCTTGTTGGACTTTACAAATGGCAAAAAACCCGAAAACTTCTTCCAATAGACGGAAACACGCGTTTAGAATTCAGACGATGAATTTTGGGCAGAAGGGATAATTTTGTCAACAAAATAATTATAAGGGACGAAGCACATTTTCAATTGTACGTTACTAGTCTGTCGAAGACCCTCAAGTTATATTCGAAGAGGAGCTGTATGGTGTGGAATATGCTCAGCTGAGTATTGGAACCATATTGCTATTTGTTTTTTTTTAAGATGCAATAGGAAATGCAGTAGTTGTCAATAGTGAACGTTGTGTGGAGATGTTACAAACGTTCTTAATAGGTGCCATCGCTCCACTTCGATTACCAATAAACGCTATTTGGTATCAATGAGATGGCACAAGGCCTAGTGTATCCAACATATCGGTGGGAATGATACTAGTTTCTTCTGTTCGCATGATTTCCCAGCGTTGCTCTCCAGATTTGTCGGATTTGGATTATGTGTAATGAGGTCTTGTTAAATGGCATAAAAAATTGCATCGATCTCAGTAATGCATCGAAGCAAAGGGAGGTCATCTAATCGATGTGATTTTTAAGTATTAATTGTTAATTTAGATTAAGGCATTTAACTTGTTATTAAACTTTAGAATCTACTCTATATTTAAAAAAAAAATTGGTGTTCAACTTGTTTTGTTTTTTGATAATTGCAGTATTTCTTATACTGTTATATTGTCACTCTTTATTTAATACTGATGGAAACGACTTGTTTTCGAACAAAGTTCATCCTGCGTCTGATCGTCCGAGAGATTTAAAGCAGCCAAGGACAAAGTGACTTTATCTGTAGTAGCTCGTCAGGTGATCGTGTTTTGAAATCTTTACTCATTAATATATCTCAAAAGAAACGTGCGATGAAAGGAAAAGATTTGGGAAAACTACCAGTGCCTTGGCGTTCTAACAATAAAGCTTGGATGACCTGCGTAATAGTTGAGGATTGGTTTTAAATTGTTTCGTACAAGAAAAAAGCGTCGAGTTCAAAATTATATTGCTCCTAGATAATTCACCTAGTCTTCCAATAAATGACACAAATGCAGAAATTGATGGCTCACTTTATTAGACAAACCTTCATATGTTTTGAGAAAATTCGACGAAAATCCTTCACATACTCTACCTGAAGTGTGGAAAAAATTATAACTCTAAATTGTGTATCAAATATCGCTTCAGCCGTCCCCGAAATGAACCAAAATTTGTTGCTGGAAATACACATGGCCTGAAGCAACAGTTGATAGAAACGTGACTGAAATGTTTATGCTAATATCATAGTTACAGCTCATTCTATTGAAGATGATTTTTATATTCCAATATAGAAGAATTATTTGTGGATGAGGATATTTCAGATTAAGATCTTGTGGATTTAGTTCTACATCAGGTTACAAGCGATACTGGAGATAGCAGTTCCAACAGCAGTGACAATAATGCAGCCGAAAAACTTTCTGGAAAAGTTATTGCTGTAGGGCTCCGACTAGGTAGAAATCTACAAACTTATTTTTAGAACAGAGATCCTGATACTGAAAGAGCAATGAAATTTCAAAGAACAAAAAAATGCGCTTAGTCAGTATGAAGACATTTGTAAGCATGCCCAACAAAGTAAGCAAACGTTGATCATGATATCATACCCGCCTCACCAATTCTTAAGTGGCTAGAGAAAAATTTTCAAGTGAAAAACTTGCAGGTTCAATTTCAGGTAACAATAACTGATTGTTGTGAGCGAGCTGCGAGGCGAGTGTAGTACCCACTTGGACAAAATATTTATTTATTTCATTTAATTTTGTTTCGGCCTGCTGGTCAGAACGTATCCCAAAGTGCTCAAGTCGGACTCTCGAGGTTTTTTTTTTCCAAAATTTCATTTATAATGGACCAACATTTGGAGGGTATATATCTGGTTTCATTCAATAGTTTTTTGTAAAAGGTAGAACAAACCAAATTTACCTTTTACAAAAAAATATTCAATGAAACCAGAAATGTACCCGATAAATTTTGGTCCAGTATAAATGAAATTTCGGAAAAAAAAAGACCTCGGGAGTACGACTTGAGCACTTTGGGATACGTTCTGACCAGCAGACCGAAACAAAATTAAATGAAATAAATAAATATTTTACCCAAGTGGGTGCCACACTCGCCTCGCAGCTCGCTCAGACCTCACCTCACTCACAACAATCAGTCATTGCCACCTGAAATTGAACCTGCAAGTTGTTCACTTGAAAATTTTTCTGTAGCCACTAACGAAATGGTGAGGCGGGTGGTTGGGAAGATGCGAGGCTTGGCGTGGTAACTTGGCGAGGTTAGGTTAAAACCTAACCTCGGGATCAGATAACATTCATGGTACACTAATTAAAGAAAATATTGATGCATTAATTAAACCAATACAGCATATTATTAATATTATTAACTTGAGTCTTATCTCTGGAGTGTTCCCACGGATGTTCAAGACGGCTAAGGTTATTCCACTGCATAAAGGGGGCTCCATACATGACGCGGAAAAATTCAGACCAATTTCTATGCTAAATGTGCTCTCTAAAATTTTAGAAAAAATTGTAAAAATTCAACTTAATCAATTTTTGGATATGAATAAATTGATATCTGAGGACCAATTTGGATTTAGGCCGGAGAAAAGCACTGCAGATGCGCTGTTTTCCATGACTTCCTTCTTAACAAATAATATTGATTCAGGTAACAAAGTTTTGGCTGTGTTCCTGGACCTCGCCAAACCGTTCGACTCTATTGACAGACGCTTACTAGTACAAAAACTCAATTCAATTCGGCGTAAAGGGAGTTGCGTTCAAATGGCTATGCGACTATCTCACTGACAGGTCTCAGTATGTGTCTGTGGAGGGTGTTTCTATTTCGGAGCGTGAAATTGAATACGTTGTAATACAAGGAAGTACTCTTGGCCCGGTACTTTTCTTAATTTGCATTAATGATCTGACTTCCGTCTGCCCGCCCGGTGGCAAGATATTATTTGCGAATGATTCAGTTTTGCTGATCAGGGGAGAGGGCTGGAGCGGGGTCTCCAACGTTGCTAGAGATGCCGTGGCCAGAATGGATAATTGGTTTGGGCGGAGAAGTGTACTAACTCTGAATATTAACAAAACAAAATTCATCTGTTTTTCCTTGGTGGCCCCCCCTCCTGATATTGATTTAAGGATTCACCGCTGCGGCGCAGTGGCTGACACGGGCCTTGGTCTGGAGGCGGGCTTTCATTGTGATTGTCCAGCTATAGAACACGTGAAAGAAATTAAATATCTTGGAGTCATTATTGACTCCAGTTTGAGATGGCAACCTCACATTGAGGCGATGGTCTCCAGGGTAAGATTCTTGTTCTATGCATTTGTCCAGCTCAGGAGGGTGCTCCACCGTGAGGACCTGAGGGTTGTTTAGTCTGCCTACGCTGGTTCCATTCTGTAGTATGGCATTGTTTGTTGGGGCGGTGCTTTCCCGAACATTATAGAACCTCTGGATGTTGTCCAGAGGTCTCTTATTAAAATAATCCTGAGAAAAGACACTCGATCTTCCACAGAAGGAATTTATACTTTGATGGGTGACTTGCCAATAAGAGGTCTATGTACGTAGCTTACTAAGCTTATACTATAAAAACAGGGATCAAGTTTTATCATTGATTAGGGTAAATAGACACACGATAACCCCTCTTATTCGCCCACATCTTACTTGGAGCACCCGACAGCATTACTTTACCCTCATATACATTTTATCCAACATGACACCAGACTTAAACCTCATACACTCATCGACTTTATCCAAATCGTCATATTCAAAACTTATAAACAACTGGCTATACACTCTGTCTCCCACTTAGTTTGACCACATGATCGCTTCAATATATTCTTAATTAAACTATATCCATAATAAATATTATATACACCTACCAACTTGAAATTCACATAGAAAGGTATTACCGCAAGCAAAAAACAAATATATACTTAATTTTAAATAACGTTAAAATTAGAAAAATATGTAAAACACCAGTGCTCTTTATTTTATACTATTCTTTTTATTTATAGCAGCCAAATTTTGATCTGTTCTTATTACTTTCTATTATTTTTTATTATTTTTTATTTTTTTTATTATTTTTTATTATTTTTTATTATTTTTTATTATTTTTTATTATTTTCTATTATATTTTCAGTGAATAAAGATTATGTAACAGCAATTTTAATAACCCCAAGCCAGGCCAAAGGTTTTCCTATTCTGGCTTGTAATTTTTAATATAATTTAGGTATATTGTTACTATATTTATCTTGTACAAATAAAAAAAATACCATTAAAAAGTAAATCAATATTTATTTACGAGTGGTAAGTTCTGCTAGTGATTTGAACAGTAATGTTATACCAGCGCTACAACCAGAAAAGGAACAAAAACGTTTAAAGCTCAGAAGAGGAGTAAAGACGATTTTTTCTTAAAGGAAGATGGTTAATTTGTGTACTCGGTGTTAATTAGCGTTTATTGTTTTCATTTTCAAAAATAAATTAAAATAATTTAAGTATTAAATTGTCTTTCAAAATTTTTAACGAAGCAACTTCTTTTCTCTTTAATCCATATCTCATTTTATACGGTTTTAGTGAGCACATACTTTCTTTATCTTCTTTAGATCGATTTACACGATTTAAAAATTAAATGAACCAATCCTTCAATTGCACATGAATTCTCTTTCGTTAGTTCACATAGAAAAACTTCACATAGAAAAACGGAAAAATGGAGAAGTGACTATTATCAAAATATACTAAAAGAAACACAGAAACCGAATTTTGTTGATGTCGATCAAATATGGAGAACCTTCAATTAACATATTAATAGAAGCAGCAAAAAGAGCATGTGGAGCAACCAGAAATCTGCACAACAAGATGTAAATACATTGTTGGAATGATAAAATAAAAGAAGAATTTTCGAAAAAGAAACAAAAATGGATAAAATATCTCAGTTTAAAAAATGAGGAAGATTTTGAAGACTACAAAAGAAAAAGAAACAAAAGAATCCTAACAAAAGAAGAAATAAAAATAGCTAGGCAGAGGAGACGAAATGGGACATGGAATGGACATCGGAAGATTTTGAAAATACTCTTGAAGGAAATTTTAAAGAAAATCAAAAACTATTCCACAGATCACTAAAAAAATGTAAGAATGGAAAACAAGTAATACTGCTCTTTGATAAAAAGGTAACATAATAAAGGAAGAAAAATAAGTAACGGAAAGATGGAAAGAGCAGTTCCAAGAACTAATAGAAGGAACGGGAATCAACAAGGGAAACAGAGAAGAAGCAAATGCGGAAATTGATAACGCATGTGCAGAAGATAAGGAAAATCTTACGGAAGAAGAAATGAAAACTGCACTAAGAAATTAAAAAAAAAACAGTAAAGCACCAGGACACGATGTAATAAGATGACAACAATTAAAATATATAGGCAAGGAAGGATAGCTAAATATCGATAGATAAATATTGCTAATAATTGTAAATATAATATGGAAAAAAAGCAAATACCAAAAGACTGGGGAAATACAGTGATTTTCCCCATAAACAAGAAGGAGATAATAAAATCTGTAGTAACTATAGGGAGATATCATTGCTATGCCCCACAGCAAAAATCTTACGAAGATCAACAGAGGCAACTATAGAGAATGCACAATGCAGATTTAGACGAAGACACTCAACCCAAGAGCATATCCTTTCCGTGGCCGATCGGGGTATTTTGGGTAACCCAGATGCAGTTTTTTTTAAATAACTCTCCAACTTATTCTAATTTATTTTTTTTCCCTCCAGGCATTCCTAAAAAGTATATTAGCAAGCCCTTTTCAAATAAAAATAATCAATTTAATTTCAAATTTTCCACGAAAAACTGAAATTAATTATGCGAGGTACTTCTGTTACCCCGCACAGTCTGCAGTGCATCGAAATCCTACGTACACAATTTGTCTCATCGTGTCCACGGTCAGCTGAATATGTGAACCACGTAGAATTTTAGAAGAAAGTGACAATAGTGAATATGAAATGGAGATCAGTGATAGTAATCCAGAAAATACCGACAATGTGGAAAAACAAGAAACAGTTCTAGATGAAATTACAGCACTTGAAAACAAAGAGGAAAATGCAACTTTTGAGACAATTGGGGAAATTCAAAAGTCAAAATCGGGATATGAATGGAAAACGCATCCACCTGTAGCTACAAGGCGCAGAGCCCATAATATGCTAAATTGTCGCGAAGGTTTTAAAATTCAGGTTTGGAGATGGCCATTTAGGATTTTTAAGGAAATTTTTGAAATGTCTGCACTCAATGCCTATATTATTTGCTAAAAAGTTTCCCAATTGGAAATGTAATGACCGAAGTAGGCGAAGGATTTTTTTACAAAACTTGGTACAATTGCACTCCCAAACGTTGTAAACAGGAAACAAAATAATCAAAATTTTCACAAAACTGTAGACACTGCAATAGATTTATTTCTGATAGGCAGCAATGCCACAGTTGTCGTGGAAGATGCAGTTTTTTGTGCCAGATCAAGGGATATAAAGACTAAAGTATCATGTAGTACATGCAAAAAACCCATTTGCAACATACACAGAGAAGAAAGTAAAACATTTTTAAGTCCCGACTGTAAAAATATTCAGTTGGGACAAATAATAATTTAAGGTATAAATTAAAATGTTTTTTAACAATAAACAAACTATTTGAATAATTAGTGTTTTATTGTATAATTTTGCAAACAATCATGCATAATTTACACAATTTCAATAAGTTCTTATAGTATTTCAGTGGGGTATCATAGTTACCTCAGACGGCCTGAAACGTAATATTTTGAAGCACGGCTCCGGAAAGGATATCTTCACAATAAGGAAAATTACACATAGCATTCTAAAGCAAGGGAAAAAACTACACATAGCATTTTTAGATCTGCAAAAAGCTTTTATAAAGTAGCGCGGAACAAGATGTGGGAAATACTACAGAAAAGACAGATTAGGAAATATCTAATTGAGGCTATACAAAGTATATACCATAAGACATCCAACTATATAAGAACAAGAAACGAAACATAAAACGAATTCACCACCACACAGAGACTAAGGCAAGGAGGAACATTAAGCCCATTATTATTTATAATTTTCCAAGATAGAACCAAGAAAATGGCAATAGGTCACCTCAACAAAAAGAATCACAATATCAGAGTCCGCATTTGCAGACCACCTATCAATAGTATCAGACAATGAAGAAAAGCTGCAATACAACAGAAACCTGTGGAATGAAGAATGAAACAACCCTAATATGACAATACACATAGCCAAGGCAAATACAATGGTGAAGGAAGCGAAGTCAAAATCGCGAAGGACGAAGTAGTAATGAAGATGAAAATAAATGGGAGCGAAACTGAACAGGTAAAAACATTTACATATCGAAGACAAACATTAAATAACAAAAGAAACTTAGAACAAGAAATTAACAACATGATATCGGTAGCAACTAAAAGCTACTACGCTATGAATAAAGTAATATTAAACAATAAACAAATAAGGAAAGAAACACTGTAGACAGAACAAAAATGACACTGTAATGTACAATATGAGAGTGAAACATGGACTGAAATGAGATATTTGAGAAGAGTAGAACGGGTTACAAGAGAAGAGAGAATAAGACATAAACATATTAGAATAATATTGCAAATAGAAAGCAAACAAACTACTATAGAGAAAAAAACAATTGGCTTGGTTCGGAAACCTGACAAGACAGCCAAATAAAAAGAATTTGGAATACAAGAATAAAAAAAAAATACAAGAGGTAGACCACAGGAACGCGGACGAACAATTTAGTAGAAATATTAAATAACAACATCAGCTGCCCGGAAGCAGAAAAGAATGGATAAATATAATAAACATCATTGTATAATTAAGAAATGGATATAATCTCGACACACGAAAGGCTATACAAGAGATTTATATATATATATATATATATATATATATATATATATATATATATATAGAAAGAGACCTTTAGAAGACAACCAACATACTGGTGAAAGGAGGAAATAGCGAATCTTCGCAAAACTTGCTTCCGGTACAAGAGAATACTTGTAACAAGCAATAGCAACGAAAGCAATCCTCTATTACAGAAATACAGACTCAAAGGCGAATACAAATCGCACAAAAAGGCACTAAAGACCACAATCTACAAGTCAAAACAGCACGCATGAACTAAAATCTGCGACAAAATAGACGACGATATGGGGATTTAGTTATAAGATTGTTATGAAGAAAGCCCATTCGTACTCCAGAGTCAAGCTAGATGATGCAAGACAATTGGAAATTGCGAAGGTACTTTTTCCACGTACCGAAACGACAACAATAAGGGAAGCTATACTACCAGATTGCCCACTTCCTCCAATTAATGCTGAAGAGCTCACAACAGCAATATCTCAAGTAAAGAACAAAAATGCTACTGGTCCAGATAGAATACCGCCAGAGGTAGTAAAGGCTGCAGCCCTATAGGAACTCGATACCCTTCTGCAAGTCTATAACACACTCCTACAAAAGTGAATCTTTTCAATTTTTGTCAATTTCCACATCAATGGAAGATAGCGAAATTCGTTCTTATCCAGAAACATGACTCCACTAAATTTAGGCCAATCTGTCTACTGGACGTATTTGGCAAACTATTTGAGAGAGTTATTGCAAACTGGCACTATTGCCAAATCGATGAGAAACTATATAACCACCAATACGGATTCAGGAAAAGCCGGTCCGGGCCCGGACGACTCGGCACTTCCAAATTGGCACCGGACAACTCAGCACCGGATAAGCCGGCACCGGACAACTCGGCACCGGGAAAATTCGGCACCGGATAAGTCGGCACTGGACAAATCGCCATGGAGACATTTTGGCACACGTATTTTGAATTTTCTATAAACCTCTTATCTATACACTTTTTTATGATATTGAAGAAAATTAAAGTATTTATTTCCAAATAAATCAGAGATCAGGAATCACGTTTTTTCTCGAGCATATTCGAAGTTATAAGCGAGTTCAGTTTCTTTGACCGAAGACCTGAATTTCATGCAGTTCGTGCATTAACTAACAATTATGAAATGTAATTTCTAAACTTTAATTAAGTTATTTATGTTTTATTATTAGTTCTTAATTTAACGTTGTTTTCACATCAATTCTACTGTTGGCTAAAGGTGACTAAATAAATAGTTTAGAATTTCCTTCATCTTTCAAGGGGCGTGCGTTCCTTTTTTCAATTATAAAAAGATTTTTTTGTTTTTGATATTACCAAAACCTAAGTTATACTAGAAAATTTATATATTGATGACTGCTGCCGATTTGCCCGGTGCCGACTTATCCGGTGCCGAATTTTCCGGGTGCCGAGTCGTCCGGTGCCGATATATCAAGTGCCGACTTATCATGTACCGAAGCCGGTCTACCACTGATGCAATGCAAGGAGTGCTGAAAATCATGAATAACATAAAATCAAAGGCACAAAATAACCGAGAAGTCTGTGTAATGGCTACGCTAGATATCCGCAATGCTTTCAACTCAGCACCGTGGGAAGGAGTCATTCTGGCGCTCAAAGACATGGGAGTATCAATGTACCTCCGCCGAACAATATCGGACTATCTCTTGGAAAGATCTGTACCAGTTAGACGGGGCATGAACACGCAAATAGAATGTACCACAAGGCTTTATTCTGGAACCTATCCTGTGGAACATTTTCTATAATTATGTACTTACAATAGAAGTACCTACCGGGACAACCATTATTGGATTCGCTGAAGATACAGCCATTATTTGCAAAGCAAAAACACAACTGGAGCTACTCAGTAACACTAAGTGGGTCATGGCTAAGCTATTATCAAAAATCCGCAAGATGGGCCTGACACTAACAGCAGAGAAGGCGGAAGCCCTAATACTTTACGGAGGCATGCAATTTAAAAGAACAACAAAGTTGACATCATTAGTATAACTAGTCTTTCTATAAAAAAACATTTCTTAAAAACAACTACAACACCAAACTCACTGGAAAACACCACAACAGACATTTAAATACATTAAGAAAGTTTTTGGGTTCTATATAACCCTGTAATTTTCCAAAAAACTATATTCTGTTCAAATACAAAAGGTATTTATAAATTAATTAATGAACATCCATAGACGCGTTTCTGCCTTTTGGCTTCATTAGTATGGCTTTATTCTAATTTTAATTTGTTTTTAATGATAAAGCCATACTGATGAAGCCAAAAGGCAGAAACACGTAAATGGATGTTCATTAATTAATTTATAAAAATTTTGATCATTATCAAAATATCATCATTTTGATTGTATTTTATCAGGATATAGTTTTTAGGAAAATTACTGGGTTATATAGAACCCAAAAACTTTCTTAATGTAATTCAATGTCAGTTGTGGTGTTTGTCAGTGAAGTAGTTGTTGTTAAGAAATATCTTTTATAGAAAGATTAGTTATGCTCATGATGTCAGCTTTGTTTACGATATTTTTACAATGATTTCCTAGAAATTATAATCTTTGAAGAAAAGATACAAATGTTAATATTTAATAATATAATAATATAATATCTTCAAACTCAACAATATATAAATAATTAAATTAACTACAAAACTTCATTCAAATTAAATATTTCATTGGCGAGAACACCACAACATATGCATAAATAACGAAAGACACGTTACCAACTTTGCAATTAAAATTGTTGTTAGTTTGAAAATTGATTGAAATATTCGAATAGTCCGTTTCAAACTTTAATTACACATCCCGGGGGCTTTCCGGATCTGGTAGAAATGTCGCCTAATCTCACCCTGAAAATAAACAGCGGGCCACATACAGCGCCACTAAATTAGCGGCAAGACGTTTACGTTCCTTATTTGGCAGACAAATTGCTTCTGTGTTGCGTTTAATTGGTTTCGATCAAAGTAGACGAGTAATTTAAATTTGGCGCGTGCACGCTTCCCGCGAACATCCGGTAACAATCCGGCAGTGCGTGATTTCGATGTCTTAATCAAATCGCACGTCGGGTGGAGTCTATCTGATACAGTCGCAATGGACGTATTTATTTAACCCAAATATTTATATTGGCTTTATCGCTTTAACCAGCGTTTTATTTTTAAACATCGGATCGCAGCCCTTAATTAACCGTAGTAGTTTTAATGGAATTTATAAAATGAATTTATATTTGGTTTGTGTGACAGGATGAGTTATTGTTTCCCGTTTTTCAATTGAATTTATTTCATTGGGTATAAATAAATATATTGGGCATTGGATTTCCGGACAGAAGGAATTGTTATTGAGACGGTTATATTGATTTCACACATTAACATTTCTAGGTGGATATTACAGCAAAAAGCTGTTAATGCCGCGCTGAGTGGCTTTTTTATGTGATGGCAATCGTTGGACCCTAGGAAGAAGCTGGATCAACCCGCAAGACTTTTTAGCGTTCTTTTTTTTATCATCATCTTTTCAGCCAGGCGGTGGTATTCATTTATCATTGCTACAGCCGAACTTTCATAGTAACGGCTCTCTGTAGTCTATATGGTGTAGGTTTTAGTTTTTTCCAGATTTTCCTCGTAAAACAACGAACTTTAACAATCCCGTTAAGATATGCAATAAAAATCCATATTATCTTTTTTTCAGCGGAGGAAATGTTATTTGGAGAATCGATACAGCTTAGAGTGTACGGTTTAGGAGAGATCGCTTTACACCTTTAAAAACCGATACTAGCCGTCTTATAAATATAAAAGGGAAACAGTAAACAGCCAAACTTTTTGTTTGTGCGCCGGGAGAGACTTGACTATTACACGGGTAGCTCGGTGAATTATAGGCTGCTGCAGTGATAGTATTGGGGGGTGCACCGAGAATTTGACTTGAATTACAACGAGTTGGACCGAGATCTATAGTGGCAATGTTCCTAGCGAGTTAGAGCCTTTCCTAAATTAGCACTTTGATCCCCTACTTCTCTTTCTTCTTAACATAATCCAACTTTCTACTTAATCGTGGATTACTCTAAACTTTAAATAAAAAGAAACTCTATATGGAATTGCAGCGAACGTCGCTCGCGCAGCCAAGCTAAACTGGAATGGACTAATTCTTTGCTCAAGTTTAATTTACATCAAATAACTTTTGTTTGCTCATTTTCTCATCCAACTATACATTTTTCTCCGTTCCTTTTATACACCAACTAGCAAAATATTCCCTCATGAACAAAAATTTCAAACTTAGACATTTACCACATAATGATACAAGAAATGTGTTTTATATAAAATTTGTCACAAGTATATAATTTTTTGCTTTCATCGCACAATTACCTTACACATTTCAATAAATGAATGGCCAACAATACCAGGGATGGTCAAAGCCTAGGGCGTTGGATGATTACAAGCAACGCTTCAGTCAAATCTTTGTTAGCCATTGTGGTGTCGAGTTTTGTAGCAAAGTTCTTGGGAGCCCGTTTTGAATTTTCTAATTATTATTTTTGAACAATTAGAAAACTCAGACCGCGAAGGGTTCTGTACCTTTCCATGTTTATCTAAAAAGCTTTTATACCATGTAGTGCAAAATAAAATCACCAAACAAGAAAGTCATAGTAGTGTATTTAATTAACGTTGGGGAAATGACTTGTCTTGTCTGTTGTCTATTCTTGCCTGGTCTTGCCTGGTGCTGCCTGCTCTTGTCTGGTTTTGTATGGTCTTGCCTGGTCTTGTCTGGTCTTGTCTTGTCTGGTCTTGTCTGGTATTGTCTGGTCTTGTCTGGTCTTGTCTAGTTTTGTCTGGTCTTGTCTGGTCTTGTCTGGTCTTGTCTGGTCTTGTCTGGTCTTGTATAGTATTGCTTTCTCTTATCTAGTATTGTCTGTTCTTGTTTGAGTTTTTCTGATCTTCTTTAATTTTAAAATTCAATAATTTGTGAAGTTACATAAGTGCATTAAAACACAAATGAAAATTTCAATTTAGATGGTAATCAATTCACATACATCTACATATTAGTGATCGGTACAATGGAACAACAGATAACACGTTAAACTCTGTTCCTGATTGCGTTGTCGATTGTGTTGTCGTTGTGGAGGACCTCTCTCTATTTGCTGGACAATTGTAAGTGGACGTTTCATAAAATTTGGATTCGAAACGGTTTTATTATCACCCGCGTTGATTTTTATTGAATGTTAATCGGAGTTTGGGTGTATCGCCTATTATATTCAGCACAGAATGGCTCTGAAAATATGGTAATTACCCTTGTAGCGTCGGGATATTCAATATGCATCACTAGCAAGCGCGCCGGTTTATATTAAGACGCCTCAAAATCCTAGGAGAGAATTATTATTAAGATTTCTTCTCGTTACGTTGCGCTCGTGATCCTAGGTAATTAGCGCGGAGACATCGGATGCACTCCTGCATAATTAGTCGTAATGGTCTGTTGCAATCAGAGTTGTCGCCAAGACATAAGATCGCAGGTTTTACGGCTTCCGACTTTACAATGAAATTAGTGTCGCTGAATCAGCTGGGATTACCTCCCTGCAATTACGAATTACGGAACAATACAATTAGGTCGCCGCGCCGATTACTGTTTAGAAATGCGACGTATTCGCACAAGCTTATTTTCTAAATTCGTTGCCGGATCAAAGCTCACGGTTCCAATTTAAATCTTGGTTGTAAGAACGTTTAATGCTTTAACATCGGCGTCCAAGTTGCAATTTGAATCCATCGGAAGGCAATCTGCATCAATATCAACTCAATTGAATAAATTTACATATAATGCTTATTCGGGATCAATAGGAATTAAGTTAATTTTTAAGTTGGGAATTCGCTCCTCTCAAATGTGTTTTCTCACATTGGTTATATGCATGTTATTCACTACGGGAATCCTTTTGTTAATAATTCTTTTAGCATATATATATATATATATATATATATATATATATATATATATATATATATTAGCGTATATTAGCATATATATATTATATATATTAGCGTGTTGTTAGTATAGATGTAAATATATTTCTAAAAATATATTGAATCTATTTAAACTTTAAAGGAAAACTAAGAGATTTAATGATCCTCGGCGGTAAACTATTCAAAATCCTCTGCATAGTACCTTAGAATCCACTTAAAGTTCCTGTACGCTTCCTGATTTAGCACAATACATTAACACTTCTTTAGTGTACTGATTTATTATACTTTCAAGCAACATGTAAGCTGTACACTTAATAAAACTTATTCGTTATGCAAGTTTCGCGCTAAGAATAGGCGGATTTATTTAATTGTGAACCTTACCTTATATTTGCCCAAATTATTCACGGAACAGGATAGGATCGCCTCCCTTCCAACCGGTATAGTTAAATTATGTATGGGATTTAAAAATTCCGGCTCATCGGCACTTATTCTTGTGGTCGACCAATCTTCTGCAATAAAAAAAAAAACGTTTGTAGAATTAAATAGAAGAAAAATATGAATGAATGAAAAAAGTGAATAAAAATATCTAAACGGAAACTTGTATGTTATGTAAAATAAATGAGACAATTTAAAGTTATTACATACGCAATATATTTTGACGTGTTACGAAATTAGCAGGCTAAGATTTACCGAATTCTTATGGCTATAAAATAGATCTATAGATTTTTGTGAATATATAGTTGAATAAATTGTTGCATTTATTCCGTTTTGCGCCAAAGGCGGCGAAAGAAAATGGCATATTAAGATTATATATGATGATGGCATATTGTGATGATTGATTCGATACTCGACCACATACTACATAGAATAGCCAATGTCAACAATAAGTACGGTTGTCAGACAATAAAATGCATTTATTCCGTTTTGCGCGAAGGCATTTTGCGCCAAAATGGCATATTATGATTAGATGTGAGTAGGGAAAGATGACGCGTTCTATACCCGCCTCCCCGTAATGATTTACGTCTGCTCCATCCATAAAATTCCCATTGAGCCCGATGGAACAAAACTACTCCATCACCTAACCGTAGTTCTGAATGTGTCCGAGCTTGTATGTGTAGATGGTGCGCGAGCGCGGGAAAATTCAAAATGAGGCGGAGGACGTATTTGCAGATGGGTATGATTCAAATGAGATTATGGGGTTTAGATTGACAAGACAGACAAGACTAGACTAACAAGACTAGAGAGACAAGCATAAGACTAGATCGCATCCTGCGATATTTATCTGAATAATTTCCTATGTGTAAGCGAAATTTCTTATACTTGTCTATGAACTCGATCGTATTGACTATTTCAAATAAAAAAGTATTTCTGCTATTAGGTTTAAGTTTAAGTGTGTCATGATGGTATTGCTTCTTTTCTAAGTATACGTAATCAGTTTAGTATTTGAACTTGAAGATTTTAAATGTGTATCAATGAAATAACATTATTTTAACAACTACAACAGTGAATGTTTATGTAACCGCGCGCTTAGGACCGGGCGCTTAATAAAATTTGTAAACAATCGTGTCCAGTTTAAAAATTACAACCGCTGCATTTAAAAACTACCGCAATAAAAAACGCGATCTAATTAATTTCTTGAAATTATCCCGTGTTTAATTTAATAAACATTAAGATTTTGATTTAGCGGTAGTCGATTAGGCGCGTCCGGACGTCTGGTGCTGATAACACCAGGCAAGAATAGAGGAACTAGACTAGACAGACTAGATTAGACAGACAAGCGGGGAAAATTCAAAATGAGTTGCGGGCGGGTAGCGGAGAATCGTGTATGCATACATAATTGATTGCATACATATTACGAATTGATTCAAATGAGATTATTGGTTTTAGACTGGACAAGATCGGACAATACCGAACAAGGTCGAACAAGAACGGACAAGACTATACAGACCACATATTTCCTATGGTGTTTATCGGAATAATTTCCAATGTGTAAGCGAAATTTCTTAAATTTGTGTGTGACCCAGATAGTATTAATGTTTTTCATTTATATAAATACCAAAGAGTTCAATTTTCTGGCATCCACTTTTCATCTACTTGCATCCTCCTTTCATCTACTTGCATCCACTTTTCATCATGCTAAACAGGATGCAAGGTCTATGTGACCCCACGCTAAACAGGGTGTGAGGTCTATGTGACGCCCACGCTAAACAGGGTGATACGTCTATGTAACCCCACGCTAAACAGGGTGTGAGGTCTATGTAACCTCAATCAGCTTTAAACAGCTTTCAATCAGCTTTAAACAGCTATCAATCAGCTTAAAACAGCTTCTTCTCTGCAGCTTTAATCTCATTGGGTTAGTTGGGTTAGCATTAGGTTAGGTTAATGGAGGTTGGGAATGAAGCGCGCTTCATTCCTAACACCCCTTAACCTCCCCACTAGTTCGACGAAGAATGTAAGGAATGTAAGGAAAAGATAAGAGAAAAGCGCGAGAAAATAATGAAATACTAGAGTTAACGAGGAAGCGGATAAAGAAAGAAGAAGAATTGTTACCAAACTATTCAATAATATTATGATTAGATATGATGATGGCATATTATGATGGTTGATCGGATAGTCGATCGCATACCACACACAGAATAGCCAATGTCAACGAGAAGTACGGTTGTAAGAGAATAAAATGTCAGGTAAATATAATAAGTAAAATAAAATATAATAAGTAAATAATAGGTAAAATTAACATCGAAAAAACGCAGAACAGTACAACCAGTTACTAGAGACAGCGCTAAATGAAAGACAAAACTCAACAAAAACATTTTGAAATAAAACCTGGCGCAAGGTATGCATAATTTTTCCAGGAAGAGTGGCTGGAGAAGATAAAAGAAAGCGCAATAAAATGATAGAAAATACTAGAGTGGACGGGGAAGGCTATACAGAAAGAAGAAGAATTGCTACCAAACTATGCAAACAGAAAAAGAGAGAGCACATCAAAGCAAAAACCATCAAGATACAGGAGAACTGTCATAGGAGAAGAATCAAAGATTTCTACATTGAACTAAAACAAGAATCCACCGGATACCAATCCAGAATATATCTAAGAGCAAGGAAGCTGAGATAATAAGCGAAGGAGAGAAAATAGCGGCCAGATGGAAAAAGTATTTCGAAGAGCTACTCAACACATAATACGAGAGCGACGATGATGACATGAACATGTTCAGCACAGCTAAAAAGAGAATTATTGATCTATCAATAGAGGAGGCACAGGAACGAATAAAGAGAAACAACAACAAAATGAAGTTGGGCACCCGGCAGGGCACCCGGCAAGGACAATATCACCGCCCCATCTCCTCAAAAGAGTTGTCCAAGTAACTACAAAAGTACTGAACAAATTGGTAACAAAATGCTACAAAGAGGAGATCATGCCAGAAAAGTGGAGCATGGATCTCATATTCCTCCTGTACGATAAATGACGTAAATCCGTATGTGATAATTTTAGGGGAATCACGCTAATCAATGTGGAGTACAAAATTTTCTTCAACATGGTCTGCGAACGAGTGAGAGTATACGCAGAAGAGATAACTAGAAGAATATCAGTGTGGTTTTCGATAATTTTTCGATAATTGTGGGTTTCGATAATTTTAGGGGAATCACGCTAATCAATGTGGAGTACAAAATTTTCTTCAACATGGTCTGCGAACGAGTGAGAGTATTCGCAGAAGAGATAACTAGAAGAATATCAGTGTGGTTTTCGAAACAATAGATCGACCATGGACCAGATGTTCCTAGTCAGACAATCACTCAAAAACTATACGAGTACAATATCGACGTGAACTGTCTATTCATCGACTTCAAGAAAGCTTTTGACAGTGTTAGAAGAAAGAACTTGGGAATAGTGCTGCAGGTAAAATTGGAATCCCAATCCGAAAGCATCCAACTTGTTAATACTCCAACGTCTGAACAAATAAACCGAAATTCTTACCACCATCAAAAGAAGGAAACTGCAATATTTCGGGTGTATTGTGAGAGGCGAAAAATACCGATTACTGAAGAACATCATGCAGGGAAAATTTTAGGGTAAAAGAAAGCCGAGCCGCAGAAAATCATCATGGCTCAAGAATCTACGTGACTGGTATAAACTCAACTCAAGCTCTCTGTTCAGACTTGAAGTCGACAGAGTAAGGATAGCCTTTTTGGTGACCAACGTTCTAGAAGGACATGGTACTTGGTTAGACGAATCCTAAAGTAGATCTCGTAAACCGGAACCACTATCAGCACTAATCTTCATCCTCACGCTATACTTCCTAATAAAAACCTAGATAGCAGGCAGAAAGATGGTAGAAATCTTCACAGAGTTAGAAGCGTAAACAAAGAGAATTGTTCAATCAGTAAATGAAAATAAGGAACAACGTACATGAAAGTATATTGTCGCTTATTGTTATTGTTATATTATTTATTGTTATATATATTGTTATATTAATTTTGGAACTAGTTCATTGATTTCAATTAAATTTGGCATGTTAATAGTGGAAACATCGAGGAATTAGTGCGCCAAATGTGAAATGTATATTTAGTAAAGTTCCTATAATTTTTAAGTCTGACAATAAAAAAGTCTTTCTTGGAGATATTTTTTTAATCTTTGCTTTCCGTTGGTTGTGACCCACTTTGTGGGTCATGTTGTGATGTTCACGTTGTGAACCACTGCGATTTATAATTGTCGCAAGTTCCTGTTGCAATTCTCACGCAGTGCCAACTTTCCCAATTTCCAAGCTACTCGTCCATATTTCAACATGCAACACGGAGCCACAACTTCGAAGGCGTTAACAACTTTAAATACTTAGGTGGAATATTCAACTTAAGCAATAAGGTGAACTAACTCATCCAACATAGAATTCAAACAACTAACAAATGTTACTTTGCACACCTGCCACTATTTAGATCGAAACTATTCTCCACATCTCTGAAAACGAATATACTAAGTTGGCAATTGAAAACTAAACAGAGGGAATTTGGGATAGTTAAAGATGAGGAGTTCCCAAAAAAACGCTAGGACACGTCAACTCTGTTTGTGAGGGATACCTTTTACAGGAAAATTTGTAGCCAAATCACTTAACACCTTTGCGCTGGGACCACAACACCTGAATTTTAAAAGGCGCCATGGGGTACGTGATACCTCATTTGAAAGCCCTTTTTGCTCTGAATACTAAACGATAACCAAATTTATCGATTTGTTGTCGAGATTATTTAATTTCAAGTTACGAACGTGTTCTTCGTTTATGTCGTTGATAGGTTAGGTTAGGTTACAGTTCAACGCCAGAAAAGACTGTTATTAGTTTAATAAATGCTCAAATTGTGCGCCTTCAAATTCCATAAAAAAATACAAATTCCGCACGAAACGTTCTCAAACATTTTGGAGGATCTGTGGCGTAATTTGACGGCATTCGTCAATAATGCGTCGACGTAACTCATCCAGAGACTGGTTCTTTTGCATCAATTATACCCTTTAGTTTACCCCACAAGAAAAAGTTCAGAGGACTTAAATCAGGTGGGCCGGACATTTCAGAGCAGCTCTTCGTCCAATCCATTGTCCCGAGAAAACTCTGTCCAGAAACTCCGGAACAGCCTGCATATAATGTGGTGGCGCTCCATCTTGTTGAAAAGTCAAATTATCTTCTAATTAACGATCAAAATTTTATTTCATAAGTCGATGATCGTTTTATGTCATAAGTTTCACAAGTTCGATATAAACGAAAAAACACGATCATAACTTGAAATTAAATACTCCCGAAAACAAATCGACAGATGTAGAAAACATTAGCCGTTTAGTAATCAGGGCTAAACGGGGTTTCAACTGAGGAATAACTTACCCCACCGTGCTATTTAAAATTTCAGGGGTTGTGGTCCCTCCGCGAAGGGGGTTAAGTGATTTGGTCAAAAATTTCCTTTGTAAAAGATGAAAATTTCACAGGATATTGCGCACCGTTCACAGGATATTGCGCAATGAGCTACAGCTACGCAAAATCGCTTCGCGGTGGGTACCGCATGAAATCACGGTTCAAAGGTGGGTGCGCTATGTAATATGCTCCGACCATTTTTGACGCTGGCAACAGAACGGCGATCAATTCTTGTTACTTTGATCTAATTCCCAAAATTAAGGAACCAATACGTGGTAGACGGTTTGCAACACGAGAAGACGTTGCTCATGCTGTGCGTCAACAGATGACCCGATTTACCCATAGTGCGGCAAATGCTGAGGCTGATGGCATCCAGCGCCTCCCACATCGTTGGCAGCGTGTGGTGACACTATCAGGCGACTACATTGAGGGTATTTAGGCCCAGGTTTAGCATGACAACTTTATGTATACTGTGCTATCATCTGCAAAATATCGGAGCGATTAGCGATAAACGATGCGTACAGAATCAGATTCAACTATGAATTGGATAGCCTAATCGAAATCGAGAACGTGGTGCAATTCGTCAAACAACTAAAAATGGGTAACAAAACAGCCCAAAACCGAATATGCGAGGGTAGATTGAAAAGTTTCCGGAATTAGAATTAAATTAGGATTCGCAAGGTGTGATACACATCGACTTTTTGCAGACGGGAAGAACTATCACGGGACTATACTACAGCTATTTATTGGATCAATTCAACGGCATATTGAAGGAGAAACGGAATCGTTTACAGCGGAAAAAGTGCTCTTCCACCACGACAATGCGCTGGCCCATTCATCCCGAATCGGCAAGGCTAAATTGGTTGAATTGGGCTACGAGGTGGTGCCGCATCCCCCGTACTCTCCAGACCTGGCCCCGTGTGACTTCCTTTTGTTCACAAACATGAAGACTTGGCTCGGAGGCAAGCGCTTTACGTCAAATGAGGTCATCGCCGCCACTAAAGCTTATTTTGGAGAGTTTCCGAAATCATATTTTTCTGAAGGGTGCAAGCTTGTTCATATTTCAACAAACTAATGGGTGTCTTAGAGAAACGTCAACTTTAAAGGCGTTAATAACTTTAAATACTTAGGTAGAATATTCAACTGAAACAATAATCTGAACTAACCCATCAAAACATTAAAACAACTAAACACATAACACATATATACACAACATAGAAAACTAAACATACCTATTCTTTGACTTATGAAGGAAAAGCCTCGAACCCTGTAACTGCAGACGAAAGAGAACTAACTAGTAACATTTGAGAAAAAAATTCTGCGCAAACTATCTATTATAGAAAGCAATGTGTACAGAATCAAATACAACTAAAAATTGGATAGCCTAATCGAAAACGAGAAAGTGATGCGCCTCCTCAAAGGACAATGAATAACGTGGCTCGGCCACCCACTCAGAATGGGTAAAGAAACTGTCCAAAACAGATTTTAGGAAGCCAGGCTGAACACAACTAAAGCGAGGAGAAACCTTAGCAAGAGATAGAAGAACAGCACCCTACAGAATCTAAGAACGATGAGCATAATCGATGAGCGAAGGCAGAGGATAGACTGGAAGAGACTGACGAAGGAGGCCAAAACCCACCTCGGGTTGTAGACCCGGATTATGGCTGCTATTTCGCGTTGTTATTTCAGTTTTAAATGTTCTATTGCAGTGCAGGTTCGTAGGCGATGGCACGGTGTTCTTACGGAGTCCAAACAATTGCAATTCCATTGCAGTTAAATATTGCGCAAGTTCCGTTTCTTTACCGTCAGCGTATACTTTCTAGAAGCTTCCCAAAGGTTTTTGTACTACATATTCTCTATTTGTCTTCTTTGTCTCTTTTCTAGACAAACCGTATGTTTTGGGAACTTGAAATTCATTGACACTTTTACGAACCCTGCTTTGCCAATAATGACAACATTAACATTCTGATTTCGAAGACCAAGTTTACCTTACGGTCATTATTTTATATATTCGCAAATAAAGATCGCAAATAATTTCAAATGGCAAGGTTTATTTATTCCATTTTGCCGCGAAAATAATGTTTAGAATAAAAGCTCACATTTTCTTCAATAACGGAAGCAATTAAGTAAATAAAAATATTGCATATCTGAATATGGTGAAGTGATACATTTTCCAAAAATTCAATAAAGCACTCATATGGGTTCGTTAATGGCTCGGCGTGTGCGATACAATTTTCTCAATATGTATCGGCGATTTTTTTATTTATAAATGGCATAAAAGGGCGCAAAATAGGACGAAAAAATTGTATAAAAAAAAACTCGTTCATAAGGCGTTTTTTGCACTTGTCCATTAGAATACTACTGACAACGCTCGTCGTTTTCTAAGCATGGACGCGTGCTGAAAAATCGTGCTGATTGAACTCGTTCTTTACTATACTATTTTTCCTTCATAAGTGCTATTAAAATAGTACATTTTAATAACGTTTAATAACGTTTAATAACGTTAATTTGAAGCGAACTGTCAGAACTGTCAATACAAATTTGATTGTTAGTTTGGTCGTTTCTATGGTAACATATTGCATTCTCATAGAAGGTGTCCTAATTTTATTTCGGTTTTTTAAATAGTTTCAGGCTCGTTTTATGTTTGTACATAAAATATTTCATTGAAATTGATGTAATTAATAGGAAAGTCCATGCAAATTTGGTTAGTTTAGTATTTTAATCGATAAAATCCTAAATTTAAAATGCTCATTTTCGTCTCTAGATGTGAAAACATTTTCATCTCTAGAATGAAAAAATGTCACTTTCATATAGGGTAAGCCGTGGAAAAAAATGTCATTTTCACATATATCAGTAGAAAAATTGTTTTAAATTTATGATAACGTTCGAAAATGTTGCAATGGTCTTAACATCCTTATATTAAACGTAGTGAATGGGAATAATCTTGCCTACAATTATTGCGAAGGAGTCCATCGACAGTTTTTATGCAATAAAATATATCGCACTAGCATCGCACTGTATATGAACTAAGTGCTTAAATTTCCCCTTAGCTTATTTAAAAATAAATCGCATGCATTTTATAGTCCGGTGTGGAACTATAATTCGATGGCATTGTCTTCGTGCTTGCGAAACACGATTTAACTTTTTTTGCCCTCGCTAAACTGAACCCTTCCTTGATAATTCAGAGTTAATTATAGACATATACATGTCAGGCGATGCGTGCAGCAACCGATCGCTTCCACAAACATTAAACACGGAAATATAATTCATGCACCGTTTGTATCCACTTCCATCGTGCGAACATAACCGGGAAAAAATACAGCCTTTAACGCGGTGCAATTGTCGCAAAAACGTGCTAAATTTCATAGTCAGTCAGAATTACATTCGCTTTTACTGTTATATATTTTATGTGATTTTGCCTGGTCTGGTTTTGTCTGGTTTTGTTCGGTCTTGTCTTTCTTGTGGCATATGTAGATTAACTTTGAATATTTAAGAAGTTACAGCACATTGACGCTCGTAGGCACTAAGTAGGCATAAATTTTATTTTTGTCGCCGCAAAAAGTTTTATGAATGTTTTATGAGTTTTATGAATAATTTTAAATAAAAACCCAAAAAAGAAATACATAGATATGAACTATCACGTAGGACTCTCTTTTGAAAACCCTTGATGATTATCGTCTCTGCCAGGCATCATTATAAAAAATATTTTTTCTTATTTAGAAAGGTAATAACAAATATAAATTTCTGTTAACCTGGTACAGAAAATGTTGGAATAAAATAGTTATTATCGTACCGCGATAAAATACCAATTTACGGTGGGATTCATATTTCCTACTAATCCAGTAAAATAGTTGGAATGAGAGCAAATTAAATTGGGTTAGATGGTGCAATATAAAACCGTACGAATGATATTACGCGTATTCGAATCGTGCCTTTCTTGCTTAAATCTCATGGCGAGGGATTAAATCCTAACCAAAAGATAATCTGAAATGCAACAAACCTATTAGGAAAATTGTTTTAAAACGGTTGCATGTCGGGGCGGGAGGCGAAGGAGCGCGCGATCAATAGGTTTAATAAGCCACCGGGTTTTGTATTTGTGTGTGCGAACTGGCGCTGCACGGAAACCAAACGGCATATAGTATTAGCAAATAGCACATCTGTAAGTCTCGTAAAAGTGCCGGTGACATCGACAGCTTTGCGTTTCCTGATCATAACGCAGCCGACAATAAGGACTACTTCTGAGGAAATGGACTGAAAATTCTTTACGGTTCATAAACTCGCTGTAATATTGACACTGATTCAAGTTTCCGAAGTGTTAAATATTGACAGATTGATACCAACGTATAGCCGAAGATGGCAGATCGCAGAGTGCAACTTTAATAAACTCTCATAGTCTATTACTTTATAAGAAGCTCCACGTAAACTTTAGATAACTTAATATCTAAAACAGCTACATCAATTTCAATTTAACCGTTCACAAAATCCCCCCTTTGATCCCATCCTTGTATATGTAATAAATCTTAACAACTATATTAGCTTTCAACACAAAGCAAACCTTTATTTGTGGAATTAATGAAACGGAGAGGACTTTTTAAATAACATTTACATGGACAATAAATGGAAAACCCCTACAATGGTGGAAAATTTCAAGAGGGCTAATTAGCTTAAAATTAAGGGTTCGTTACCCTGGAGTCCGAGGGCTTGTTAACGCACACATTCTACATAATATGAGCGCATTTCTTCGTCTATATATTCGTTGAGATAATGGAAAATTATCCTGCAGGAGTGTTAAATAATTTGCCCCGAAATAAATTTAAATTCGCCAACGTTTATAATGATCCCGTGAGTGAGGGGTCTCGCATAATATATTGACCACTTAACCTTAATGAGTCCACGTTTCAAATAATATGCAAATTCCATTCAATCAGAGTCAAATGTATTAACATAATTAACCATCCGTCGGGAGGCTGGATGGGCCGAGATCGGCTCAGGAACCTTTTTGCGGTCTTTGACTGCTGCTCCAGCCAGCGGTTAACGTAACGGCGGTGGTTACTTATGTCCTCCTGGGTAACATGGTTTATGTCATCTGTTTTAGTAAATAGCTCGCACACCCCGGGAGGTTAGACAATATCTACGTTATATTGCCTCGCATCGCTACCACCAACCATTCCCTTTTAACGTAAACACCACACCTCAGATTCTTAAATAGGATTGCCATTGTTAAATAAGATTGTTAGAATCAATCTGTTTATTTTTACACGAGTTATCATCGGCTAACACAAAATTATTAATGTGGTAAAACAGCTCTTTGAATTATTTTTAAAGGAATTGTTTTTATAAGATATTGCCCGGGGCATTTACATTTACTAGAAAATCTTCAAAAACATGCAACAAGTAATTTTTGTCAGTCAGTTAATAACTAGCTTCTACGACGAAAATCTCCACAAGGGTGTAAACAAGAGTGGAGATTTTCTAAGTACTTTCTTCATTAATATGCACTATTCTATATATTTTCACGTATGATTTTGTTGCGTTTTTAAATTAGCTTGGAATAGATGTCGCAGGTTCTGAGGCAATTTTTTCGACGATGCCTCCTTTGCGAGTCCGGATCCAGGAGTCAGTGCGTTTGGGTACATACCGATCCTTAACTGGTAGTTTGTAAATAGCTTTTGTGCTACTGTCATTACTCTGTCAATCCTAAGGCCCTTATGTACATTTGCATTCGTGACGCAACAAGGGGCATTAAAGATTTAGGGGCATATGTTTGTAATCTGTAGAGAATTTCGATATTTGAGTGTCTGGCAGTTCTCCAGAGCTGTTTTCCGTACGTCCAGATTAGTTTATACACTATCATTTGTTGTATATAGTCAGCTTTAACCTCCAGTCTAGTAGCCAGTACATTTTTAGGTCCAGTTCCTTCCTTTTATTTTTAATATGATTGCTCTTAGATCCAGTTGCTTGCTATTATTTTTAAAATGACCGCTCTTAGGCCCAGTTCCTTCCTTTTACTTTTAATATAACGCTTTTACCTCATTGGTTCGTGGAAGAGGTTAGCCATGCAAAAAAACTGTCGGGTACCAGCCCTTTGTTGCTAATGAGGAGGAGAAGGAGCCTAATTTCTCTCCACTATAATCACTTTAGATTCATTTATAATCTTAACTTAGGGATATTTGATTAGAGTATATTTAATGAGTTGGATTTTAACCACAGATAGGTCAAATAGAACATAAAAATTGTCATTTTTCTTTAGGCGCTTAAACACATTGGTGAAAGCGCCGGGTATGTGTATGATACGTTGCTTGTACATGGGCGTCAGGTTTTGTTAATGGAAACTATAAAAACAAAATACAGATAAACCTTGTTTTGCGCCGTCAAGAATTACGCCAATTCACAATTAGACCGGTTGGTGCCGACCGTGGGATTCCTCGGTTCGGTCGGCACCAGATGATAGTAGGCGCCGCGATTCCAATACCAGACACACTTTTATACGTTGTCTTATTCTATTATCGTAAACGCGAACAGCCTATTGTGTATGTTAGATAGTTTTCGAGTTAGGTTTTGTTTTGTTTTTAAGAAAAATAGAAGGTATGGTTATATATTTCGATAGCAAGGTAACAAGGAGACCGCTTGTCAGCAAAGCTCTTCATTACAGTGTTAGAATATATATTTCGAAAACTAGATTGGTCTAAGAAAGGAGTGCGAATCAATCGACGATACCTAAACCATCTAAGATTTACTGACGACATAGCCAGAATAGACGAAACCTCTAGAGATCTGGAGGAAATAATAAGGTCACTGGATCACGAAAGCTCAGAAATTAGTTTAAAAGTGACAAACAACCAAAAAAAGACCTGTTGTGACTATTAACAACTATTAACTTATCAACAGTTATATATATATATATATATATATATATATATATATATATATATATATATATATATATATATATGTATATATATATATATATATATGTATATATATATATTCAAATATATATATATATATATAAATATATATATATATATATATATATATATATATATATATATATATATATATATATATATATATATATATTTATATATGTATATATATATATATATATATTCATATATATATATATATATATATATATATTCATATATATATATATATATATATAAATATATATATATATATATATATATATATAAATATATATATATATATATATATATATATATATATATATATATATATATATATAAATATATATATATATATATATATATATATATATATATATATATATATATATATATATATATATATATATATATATATATATATATATATATATATATATATATATGGGAAAGCGGTTATCATTCAATAAGTTCAACAATGAGGAGGCAGCAACAGGAAGAAGCAACATAATGTGGAAAACATTCTGGTCAATGAGAGACATTTTAAAAGGGAACAACAGTTTACATTTAAAGAAGGTAGTATTTGATACATATCTCTTGCAATGCTTACTTTACGGCTGCCAGACGCAAAAACAAACACATCAGGCAAAAAAACAAAAATAAGCGATGCTCTCACACATGCACTCAGACTAAAATGGAAGCGAGCTGGACACATAACGCGGTACATGGATAAAAGATGGACCATAGAAACTACACGATGGAAAGGTCCACAGGGAAAGAGGAATGCTGATAGACCTATAAGACGGTGGGTTGATGACATTATTTATGTGTCAGGAAATGACTGGACAAATACAGGCAAGGGCAGGGATTTGTGAAAAAATCTGGATTAGGCCTTTACCAAAAAAAGGTCCTTATTTATATAAAAGAAGACTAAGCATATTAACAATATCCTATCAGTTGATTTACTAATACACTAATGCTGTTAACATTGGATTTGGAACTTTTGAACTTTTTTTATTTGAAATTATGGAATAAATGGCATTTTATTATTACTATTATCACTCGTTGAGACCATCTAGGACCACGTTAAGTCTTGTTACACATAGCAGATTGTGTCGCTTTCTTCTGAGCCCATAATTCCCTCATACTCTGTGAGTGGGTCAGCTTGCGCTCCGCTGTCCAGATGGTACCTTGTCTTCCTTTTGGTTCATCTCGATTTAACCCATTTGTCAATATCTCTTTGCGGAAGAGATTTATATTGAAGGTATTGTCTGGTTTTGTAGGCCAGTTTCTGTCCATTCGTTTGAGATGACCATAATACCGTGCCCGCCTCTTACGGATCGTTTCTGTAATTTCCTCTATTTCACTGTATACTTCTTTGTTAGGTTTTTTATGATGGATGCCAGTCTTGTAATTCGATTCCATTATATCTGTAACGATTTTGCGCTCTATCTTCTCTAGTTCTTCGAGGAGTAGGTAGATTGTTAGCAATTAGGGAAAGGGTTTCGGTTGCATACATAACTACTGGCTTCAGAACAGTTTCATAGTGACGGAGTTTGGTATTTTTGGACCGGCATTTTTTGTCGTAGATGGAGCGCGATGTTTGATAGGCTATCTCGAGTTTGCGTACTCCTTAAGTGCCTCTTTGTCCAGTCCATTGTCCATGATGATCTCTCCCAGGTACTTAAATGTTTCCACTCGGTTGATCCTCCCGTATCTTGTAAGATACGTCCCGTGTCTTAAAAGCCAGTTTGTACCGCGATTTCTTTTAGAAAGTCGATTTGTATCCTAGCAGTTTTTATGTCACTTGACAGAATGGCGATGTCATCAGCGAATGCTAGACAGTCAACCACAACCCCCTAGGATTTTGTTTCCATTCTCATAGGGCTATACTCAACTTCTAATAATTGTGTTCGTCAGGTTCTTATCGAGAACGCAGTTGAAAAGCATTGGAGAGAGCCCGTCACCTCGCCTGACTTCCGTTTTGACTTCAAATGAGTCCGATAGACATCCTGGGAACTTTAATTTGAATTTTGTTTCATATGGGGAGTAGCTCTAATTAGTGCCCGCAGTTTCAGGTCAACCCCAAATTCGTTGTGGATGTTCAGCAGGACGCCGCGGTCTATTGAATCATAGGCCTTTTTTAAGTCCACCAAGACCGACACGTGCGGTTTGGACATGAGATTGCAATATCTGATGATCGTTTTGAGGTTGTGGATCTGTTCTGCTGTTGAACGAACCTTTCTGAATCCCCCATGATATTCGCCTATTTGATGCTCTACTTCAGCTTCTAATCTCTCCAGGATTACAAGTTTATTTATTATATAAATATATATTTTTTATTATGGGCGGCAATTATGATTCATAATCCAAACATTGTGCAAGAAAAAAACACGAAAAACAACGATCTGTTGTCTGCAGAGCCTTAAATTTACCTCCGCTGTGACAACAATCATGAAAAATACTGAGAAAATAAAATATTCCGCTCAAAAGCCAACGGCTGTAAGAGTAAAGTACGTAACTTACAACCGGAGAAAAATATAAAGAAAATGGAAAAAATATAAGCATTATGGGTGCATGACGCCAATCAAAAAAATATTCCTCCAACACAAGCAGTCATATGCGAAAAAGTTTTTTTCTTTGAATTTTGAAGTCGAAAGAAAAGACTGACGAAGCTTCTTTGGCAAGCAATATGTGGTTCAAGGCATTGAAATATCGAACCAATATACGTTAAATTTATTTATTAAATTATTTTTCGTATTTTACCCTCAAAAGTTTCAACAAATTGTGAAACAAAGCGGAACTCCACAACAAATTGTGGAACGAAGCGGGTTCAAAGATGAAACCCGGCAAATTTCATCTTCAATTTTGATAAGACTTATCCTTAAAATTATCCTTAAAAATTTTGACAGTGTACCATTCCTAGAATCCACGGGCTTTTAAAGGTCTTGGCAAAAGCTAGGTGAATGGCTAGGTCAATCAGGAGGTTTTCACAAGCTGTTATAAAAATTATATGATGGGCATCCTCAAAATCTTGAATACTTAGACACGGGATTGGATGTCAAGGTAATTTATATGCCCCTAACACAACCTCCATATTACAACCCATGGATTAGGGGATAATTTCTACCTTTAAAGCGTATTATTTGCACATAACTTTAAAATAAATGATTAAGGCGATATATACTAATTCGAATCAGACCGTTAAATATTATTGGCGGTCATACGACATTTTGATAGCTATAAAAAATCTGCATGGGACGAAGTGACAACCAATTGTTTATGCGGCATTTGGTGTAAACTTCTGCCTGGATTTATACAAGGTGCAAGTGTAGAAGAGGTAGATAACATTGACATAAACGAAAATGGAGGAATTACATAGCTCTTAAGTAGAAAATCCCAAAGAAGAAGAAGAAGAGAATGAGAAAGATTTTTTTGGAAAACCCTAGAATTGTCCAATCTAATTCGTATCCTTTATTCTACAGAAAGGCTCAGTTGAAAGGAACAGATGAGCTCTACGAGATAGACGGGGATTTCAATCGCAATGTAAAAAAGAGGCGTCACAGCTGCCGTTCTACCTTATGCTTTGATGCTACAAGAAAGGAAGTAACAATCAAAGCAAATGAAAATGGATGGTTTTTCAAAAAAGTGTGAGAATTTAATTTCGTAACTACGAACTCGTGAACTAGTATTTATTAAAAAAAATCTAAATTAAAATTTATATTAAGAGATTATTATTATTATTAGCGTATTCTCTCAATAATAGAAAACGTTTAAGCTGACAAACTCAATCAAGTTTTCTTGGTGTTCTTCTTGTTTTTCCAATCACGAGCACACTGGAAAACCTTAGTTAAGCTTTCATTCTTTCCGAAAAGGCTTGTTTACGTTCTTCTGATCACTTCGGTCTGTCATATAAGCCTGAATATAAGTCATGTCAAGCCTGTCATATAAGCTTGAGTGGGTGGATAGTCCACCTGGGGTAATTTTGTCTTTACTTGTACGAGCCATGTCTGCTTTTATGTAATCTTCAAGCTTTCGCTAGTGGTTTAGAACAAGGGATTGTGAGTTCCTGGAGCATATTTACAGCCGCACCTTTGGTGATCAGACGCTGACCACTTGCCGCTTGCTGCAAGTCAGACGCGAAGTGGATTTGAATCGGTTCCTCCGCCCTCTCTGCTATTAGGATATGTCCTCTTCTGCCGTCGAGCCCGTTGACCATTTTATTTATTATTTTTATTATTTCTATTCATTCTAAATGAATAGAAAAAATATTTATGTGGCACATGCTATATCTTAATGTTTATTATCTTTTGTTTAGAGATTATTATTTATATTTTGTAAAAGAATTTAAACTTACATTCGTATTTTTTAATACATACAGGGTGTTTTTTTAATACATACAGGTAGAGCCCAAAACAAGAAAAAGTCACAATAAAGAAGTGTCCGAAAACGCTTTCTAAATACCGTCATTCCCCGTATGGACCGCCACTGATTGGCTATCATGATGAAAACAATCAGAAACGGTAAGAAATGCACGAGCAACGAGAGCACACTAAATTTCAATCAATTATTATTAGTTGCTTCTGATAAATTAGCAAAAATATTCTGTGGGGCCACCTCTCTTTAAGGGCTGTACCTCAGTTAGGAAGCGTTTTGGGACAAATCTTTATAAGGACTTTTCTTCCTATTTTGGGCTCTAGAATACGCCCTAGAATTTCTGCCTGACATTTATGAAACACCCTGTATAGGCTAAGTATTAAATAAATATGTTAGATTGTTCTTAGAATTTTGACACGGAACCTAACCTTATGTCGTTCATTATATTTGTGACAATTTTACGTAATTGTCTCTCGGCACTTTTTGAAAAGGAACACCTTTAATCTCACCAAATATCAATTTTCTTGTTTTTCAATGTTTTATATTGGCAAAATGCTAGAATAAGCCCCTGCCACTTAGCCTGTAGAGAAGTAAAAGTTCGTTATATGACGCAAAATTCCTTTCGGCAACTTCAAATGCATTGCTCGTATTTTATGCTGGAACCTGTGGAGCAGTTACGATGACTTTATTGTCATCGCCTTAATCATTGGAGTAGAAGTTTGGTTAATAACCTCAACATCAGAAGAAACCTTTTTCTCCATTCTTACCAGATGTTCAAATTTTCTGAACTAATCCGTGTTTCGGTGGCGACTTGGTCTATAACTTCCGGAGTGACACTCGGTACTTCCATGACGATGTAATTGCTAACGGGGGCAATACATTTCAAGACAAACAAACAGCGGAATCCAAATCTTTAATGTTGAACTCTTTTAATGTTTTTTTAAATATATTGACCTCTATTTTGCTGCATTTAATTTGCAAGTCGGATTACAAGGAACGCTGAATTAGACAGGGCCCGGATTACCGAAAGTCTACTGTAATTTATTGCTTTTGCCATATATTGATGACGTAATACTTTTGTCTAGAAGACATCAATTTCGCGGAAGTCGTAAATTAGATTGGAATTGGGAGATATATGTAAATAATATTGAACATCCCATGATAATATCCAAGAGGAATGTAGCTCAAATATTAATTAAAATTAGATGTAGTATATTATTAATACCGTTGAATAGAGTCCGTCGGAGTTCTAAAACCGTGTGTAATAATTAATAATGTTGGTTTGCTAAATTGCAGTGCTCCGCTATCTAGGAGGTGAAAACTCGATTTATGGAAGTTTCATAATGACTATTTCATAATTTAACAATAAAATTCGCAACCAAATAGTGAAAATCATTAGTTTGGGAACCAATCTATTTAAGAAAAATCGGGAGAATTATAATGTCCAAGGTTGTGATCGTTTTTTAAGAAAAATTAGTATGTATGCTTTTAATTATAATTAATGTTTAAATAAATATTTAATTTGTAAGAAGAATAAAGCGTCGATTAATTTTGAGATATTTACTAGACTTGTTATTTTGCGATTGTCTCGATGAGTAATTGATTTGGTATTATTGACATACTATAGTCATGCACAGACGGTATGTATGTCTGGAGTATTACATTCAAATATAACACACAGAAACAATAGCTTCACACTAGTTTCATACTGCTACATAGACATTGAGGAAACTAAATTGCTTGCTGCATATCCTGTGTCAGAGTTATTTGTTTTATCCAACACGAAGTTTGGTACAACAATCGCTCGAACAATAACTTCTAACTAATTTGACGAAATAAAAATATCCACTAGCTTCAAATAGAGTTTTAAATAAATATTTTATTTTAGTATCATGGTAATTATGGTTTAGAGGATTTAAAAGATTTAATAATGCAGTGAACTCTAGTTTTCATCATTGAAAGACAAGAGTTAAAATTACATTGGAATTCTTCGGCTCTGGGAATGGGAATTTCGTTTTAAATTGCAAAAATATCAATTGACTGTTTAAATATTGAACGACGGTTTCACATTATAACGCTTCAACATTACTTCCTTAACTTCCTTAAAAAAAATCATCGATTTTACTCCTCAACAAAATGTCTTGGTGAATATAATCTTCTCTTTTAAGAATATGCTATGCTTTAATAACTATTTTGTTTCTAATAGTAATAGTTCGCTTTGTTAAAAGATTGTCATAGAATCCAGGATTAACCGCTCAAAATCTAAAAGATTGGTATCACATTTATAAGGTTTTAGCTTTATTTCTATAACTTATTTCTAGAAAAAAATATGAATCGATTGCACTCCTTTACAAAGTTCTATGAAGATCTTGCTGAGTAATCTCACCTTTTAAGAATATGCAATGTTTTAGTAAATATTTTATTTATAACGGTAATAGTTTCCATTGTTAAAAGTTTATCATAGAGTCCAGGATTAAGCGTTTACCAGTTAAAAGATTGGTATCACATTATAAGGCTTCAACATTATTTCCTTAACTTATTTCTAGAAAACAGATAATCGATTGTACTTCTCAACAAAGTTCTATTTAGCAGCTTGGTAAACAGTTCATGGTTCAACAGTCGCAAATCGAGTAAATTGTGTACAGTTCGTTAATATTTTCAAAACAATTAGTGGTGAATTAGTGGTGAATTTTTCAATTTAGAATTTTCTGAAAGAAAATATTTATATATATATATATATATATATATATATATATATATATATATATATATATATATATATATATATGTACATTAAATATTGCTAGCAATTTTTCTTCTTAAGAACATTATTGGCATATAATATTTAAAACTCTTAAATTGGACATACGAAATTCGAGCTGGACATACGACATTTTCATAGGACATTATAAAAATCCAATTTGCAAAAATTAATAATTTCAAGTGACAATTTTGTCACCACTAAATTATGTCCAAAACTGTTGTAATAAGAAAATAACTTTATGTTTCTTATAAGCAAATTTTAGATATATTACGTTTTAAATATCTTAAAGTTATAAAACAAATTTTTGCATCTTTCCTATCTCTGCTACATGCAATAAAATTTAACACAATAAAGGCGCTATGCTCCAATAAATATTACACCCCAATTCAATTCTCCTGCACAATTGAAAACTACTATTATTACCAAAATATATTATAAAGATTTAGGGTCGACAAGTTTTTCTGTTTGCAATTTCCGAATCAATTGTGTGCGTTTGTGGGATGTGCATTGACCCAGTTCTCAACCATAAACAGGATATTAGATGTACTCCGCTGCACCGCATAAATACAAACAATAGAATTACAAAATAAGGACAATTAGTTAGAATCCTGTTGCTTAACTTCTAGTTAACCGAATTGTGGAAATTCAATAGTTTTGAAGATAACGGAGAATTATATCATGCGAAATATTCTGTAATTCTATAAAACAAATTAAATCAAGTTCTATCATCCCTGAAAGTAAATAAGATTGCAGACATAGAATAAACATCATTTGTTTAAAAATAAACACGATGTATCTAAAAAAAACAACAACCGTGAATTAAATTGCCCCGTGAATTAAATAAAGATATAAGTGGTACAAGTATCTTATATATTCTAATTGTCTGATATTCTGGAGACATTTCAACTCTTGAAATTGTCAGGTCATGTCCAATCTTGTTACCTCTTAACTCAAAACTTTACCCAATTTTATAGAGTCTAATCCAATATTGTCCTGTCTTGTTGAAAAACTGTCTAGTTAACTAGACCATGTCTAGTCTTATTAACCATGTCTAGTCTTATTTAGTTGTCGAATCTGGTATCGTATGGTATTTAGGAGTGGCCAAAGCGACGACAGCAGAACAATTTTTAGTCGACCGCAGAACTATTTTTAGTCAGCCTGCGCCTGTCTGATATGTACATCTCTTATAACCGTACTAATCATGTGAAAATAAAATATAGCTTAAATATCTAATTTTAGTTAAATCAAATCACCTTGTAACAAGGTTTTGTATATTTATCTTATTCATTTTGTACATTGCAATTCAAAATAAATAAAATTGAAAGGTCTTCATTTATCGACCAATTCACTTAACGACAGAGCCAAAAGAAATGAAGTGGGGAGTATCTGTAATTAGTTTATGAGAAGAAATCATTATAGTTTTCTAGCCTAGTCTAGCAAAGTCTTGCTGAATATTCACTAATCTTCTCTAGATTTGGTCAGTCTATTATTTTCTTGTATAGACTTGTTCAGTATTAACTAACTATTATTTTCCAAACTCATTAATCATATATGTTTGGACTCGTCTGCTATTCCCTTGTCTAGTCTTATTTTATTATATTATTCTAGTCCTATTCAAAAACAGCTATCGATTATATGGTTACCAAAGCGTAAAGCGTTCAAGAACAGTTTAGTGGACCCGGTCCTATCTAATCATATAAGCTTAATACTACATTTTGAACCATTTGAGCCATTGAAAACAGGGAAAACAAAACAAGTAACTGAAATATGAACTAAGCAGAATATAATGATTTTAGCAGTACAAGAAACCAGATACATAGACGAAGATGCCATCGACTCAGATGGATACCGAATACTAAAAGGGAAAGTAGGTCAAAGGGCAACAAAAACATAAAATGTCTAAGAAAGGGCTTCTTAGTAAATCACAAAATACTAAACTCCGTAACAGAGTTCGAATCAAGAACCTCAAGACTGGTAATATTAAAACTCAAATGTGCTAATAAAAAGTATGCGATGATAAATTTCCATGCACCAACAAATAAAGACTACCAAAAACCAATCCAGAAAAAGTAAGAATCGCATGGGACCATCTGGAAGACGAACTAACAAAAATCATAGAAGCGAGACAATAATTTTGGTAGGGGATGTCAATGCTCAAATAGGTAAAGCTAAGATCTACAGAGAAGTAGTGGACAAACACCCAGTATACAAAAATACCAACCAAAATGGGAAGAGATTAATAGAAATATGCAAAAACTTCGGGCTCCAAATCATGAGCACGTATTTCAAAGGGCAACCAAAGAAGAAAATGACATGGCAATCTCGAGAGAACAAAATGGGTGAGTTTCAAATAGATCACGTTGCAATATTAAAATTGTAAACAAGAGAAATACAAAATGTTAATGTCATAAGGTCAGCAAACATAGATTCGGACCACTACCTAACCAGAATAAAAACTAAAGTATTTCCAAACAAGCACAAAACAGAAAGAAACTTTCAGAGTGGACACAGAACTTCTAGAATCCAACAGGGAAAAATATCAGGAAATGACGAATGTAGAAACAAAAAACTGGGAAAGCATAAGTAACACCATTGCAGAAAGAGAAAAGGATGTGGCACACCGCAAAAAGACGAAGAGACATCGGTGGTGGAACTTGAAGCCTGCGATGAAGTACTAGAACAAAGGGCCAAACGTTGGAAGAAATGGCAAAAAACGAAGCTAGAGATAGACTATGGAAACAAGAAATCAGAAAAAGCACGGCAAAAAAGCAAAAACAATTAGAAGAACCAAAAGGTATTTAGATAAAGACGCAACAGGGACGATTGAAGAAAGCTTTTAGAAAAACAAAACCAGAGACTATTACAGCACATTTAGGGACTCAATCCAAAAATACCAGGAAAAAACATTTGTTTTCGGAAACCAGACGGCAAAATAGCAGTTAACAATATAGAAAACTGTGAACTATTAGCAAACCAATTCGAGGCAATCTTCAGCTGTGATGCACCTGAAGGTTTCCCACCAAGCTGGATAACAACCAAAAGAGTAGTTGACTCTAAGGATATAAATGGAATCAAACTAATAATTGCACTTCAAAAACAACAAAGCACCAGGGGAGGATTCCATCACAGCGGAAATGCTTAAAACGTGCAACCCGAGGATGATAGAAAACATTTGTAGCATGATCAAGAAGATTTGGGAAGAAGAAGAAATCCCAGGAGAATGGAAAGAAGCAATAATACAACCAATACATACAAAATAGATAAGAAAAACGTTAATAACTATAGAGGAATCTCTGTACTACTTCTCTTGTAGTAGTGTACAAAATACTATCCAAAGCTATATTAAAAAGTGCAGAGGCACATCTAGATGGCCGAATCGGTGGGTACCAAGGAGGCTTCAGAAAAGGAAGGTCATGCATAAAGCAAATAATGTATCTCAAAATGATACAAAAACACTACACATGAATCGGAAAAAAAATGGTAACTATATTCGTAGATTTTCAAAAAGCTTATGACTCCATCGACAGAAACGCGTTATTCAAGGTACTAAAGGATATGCGATTGGACAACAAAACACGTAAACTAATAGAAGCAACTCTTACCGACACATATTCCAAGGTGAAATTTAAGGGACTGCTATCAAGACTAATCAAAATTTAAAGGGGAGTCAGGCAAGGAGACGCGATTTCACCATTGCTGTTTAACTGTGAGCTGGAAAAGGTCATAAGAGAATGGAGAAAGAAGGTAGGAGGGAAAAAAGCATTTGTATACAAACTAATGGAAAATTGATTACGGAGGTAAGTCAAGTTGCGGGAGAGTTTGCTACTTATTTCTTCAGCATAGCGTTGCACACTATCAATCATTTTTTTCCATCACCAACGTCACGGCAATCTACTCTACCAAGTGTAAAATCGAGGCATTCCTTCTACATGACACCCATAAACACAATGAACCTAGAATATGTTGTCTCGAAAATGTGTGCTAAAACTTCTTCAGGTTTTGACGGATTCTGAATAAAATAAATCGAGCACAATCTAGAACTTCTATTAAATCCATTTGTACAGCTATACAACAAGTCGATAGATGAATCCATTTTGCCCAACAGTATTGTTGGTAGTTCCATTAACTATAGGCCAATATTATAATATTTATAAAATATTAAATATTTGAACGGTTGACTTACAATAAAATGATGGCATACCTTTATAAAAACGATTTACTTTCCATGATTTTCCATAAATGTCAGCATGGTTTCAGAACAAAAAAAATCATTAGAAACGGCTTCCTGCAGCCTCGTGAAGTTTATTTTAGAAAAACTGGACAAGGGAGATCACGTTATTGGATTATTTTTTGACTTATCTAAGGTGTTTGATACAGTGAATACATATTTTCTTATTAATAACAAAATTGAGTGTTTTGAATTTAGGGGTAGTTTTTCAAATTTATTTAGATCGTTTTTAACAAATCGCAAATCTATTGTCAAAATAAATAATACTTTTCTAATTCAAAGGATATCTCAATAGTGGTACCGCAAGGATCTGTCTTGTGTCCTCTCTTATTCATTTTATTTATAAATGAACTCCCAGAGTTTTAAGGTGCTGAAATTGTTTTGTTCGCCGATGATACAATTGCAGTATCAGCAATTAGTTCTAAGGAATTACATGCGAAGGCAGTGGAGGTTATAATAAAAGTTAATAATTGGTGTACCGACAATAAGCTAATATTAAACAACAAGAAAAGTGTCTGTCTGAAATTTGGCAGAAGGAAAATTGTACCAGCTAATTTTCATGTAATTATTAACAAACAAAGTTACATGCTATCCAGTTCTGCAAGAACTTGGGATGTTATTAGAAATGTTTATTCTAAACTAACCCGGTTTAAAGGGATGCTAAAGACTGACATGAGCAAATTTCTCAATATCCTAAATGAAGAAATCTATGGATTCTAGCACCTTATTATACCTCCACTTGATTTAGTTTATTCAAACCTTTCGTTCAATGTGTAACTGTGGGAGAATTCGAGTAATATGAATAACTGTTTCATTTTACAACACTGAATTCCAAGGATTATTTATATTTTAAAGCGAAGACAAAGCTGCAGGACTTGCTTCAGGAATAATAAGCTAATAACGTTCGCTTCAATTTTTATCTTTAAAAGCTTATGTTACATATAAAATATCATAGATTGATATCAACGTGCATGCTAACGGCCCAGCATGCGCGTCGGATATGTTTCCGGGGCTCTTGCTAAATGCCCTGCCCACTTTAAACTTCTCACTTTTATTCGATGTACCACGTTTTTCCATTGTCTATATCGCGGTATAAGTGGTAGATTTCGTGGTTGTAGATCTTCGCCAGAAAGCGTCCTCGCATGTGGTTCTAAATATCGTTCTTAGAATCGCACGTTCAAATGTTAATAGTAGGTTTTCATCGGATTTTGATATCACTGGTGATGAAAGTGCATAAGTACACAAATTCGTCTACATACTCGAAGTTGTTATCGTCTACGGTGAGTGGCTGTCTGTTATTCCTGGCTCTGTTTTTTGGTTCTGCAGTCGTAGAGAGTGCGGCAATCATTTCTTTTAAGTATCCCTCTGTGCGTGCGACTATGACATTGTCATCGGCATATGCTAATATTTGAGAAGATTTGTTAAATATTACTCCTTTTTGATATATCTGGGCTAAACTCTAACGACCATTTGGCCGAATGGCTGAAGGAATTCTAACGATTGGAATGGAAGAAGGGAAAATTTTAGAGCTAGTAGTTGTCTGCTTACCGAAATGCGACTAAAAGATGTAGATGTAGTAGTTACAGAAACCAAAATGCTCCCAGAAAAATTTGATGAGTTGTTAGCAAAAATTGCAGACAAAGTTTAAGAAAATGATACTCTAACATTTTTAGCTACTGGTAATTCATTTGCATCTCTAGGAAAATGGACGATTTCACAATTTGTTCCAATTGTGTGTGTACCAATCTAATCCAATTGTGTGTCTACTAGCTACAGCGATAACTCGTCAGCTACTGGCATGCCTGCAGCTGCCTCGTATGTTCATACGTGCCTGTTTTGTAGACCCCCACCTCCCCGTCATATAACATGCCAGTAAATCAAATGTTGTGCTATCTACTTGCTGGCCAAAAACAGGCATGCAAGTTTGTAAATACACATGACATTAGTTGGAATGTGCAAGGAACTGTTATGCAATTGTGCCAGCTACAGCCATGTGTATTTCCAGTTTTATATTGATAGTCAAGCATTGATGGACAAAAGGCTTTGATAGACAAAACTAAATTGTCAGAATTGAATTGTGCAAATCTTGTTGGACAAAATTGAGTTGCGCAACCTTTGATAGACACAATTTGTTCTTCTTCCATTTGCTCTACATGAGGCTCCTTTCCCCTCTATTCTCTACATTATATGACATTCATTTTTCATTCTCTTCATCCTTTTCTTGGCCTTCCTCTCGACCTTGTATTTGTCAGTAGCCACTGCATCTTTTTTTTTGTAAAGTTTTTTTTCAAGTAATTTGGCGAAATTGAATTGTGCAATCCTTGATAAACAAAAGTCTTGTATCAATTTTATTTCCATATTTTTGAATATTTTGTATTGAAATTGTATATAAAAATACAATTTTGTTTTAAAGTTGTACAGCATATTGGAGAAAGACGAAACTATGAAGAGAGCTACCGTCAAGAAACTAATTGAAAGATATTTTTACCAATTAACTGATGGATATGGAAATCCATCCTGTGATAATAAATTCTGTGCATCTAGCGGACAAGTAAGCCCCAAGCCCAAGCTGACTACATCGTCTAATGTTGTCTGTCTAGTCTCAAATATCTATATTCAATGTTTTGTTTTGTAGATAAATAACTTGACGCCGGACCAGGCGACTGCCCAGGCCCTGCAGCTCTTCTCGCAGGATGCCCGGCTATGCGATAGAACTCGGTGCTCGCGGCCGCCGGCGGCTGCCTCATCGGCGACGCCGTCATCACCAAGCTGACCGGCCCAGCCGACATGCCCTGCAACGACCAGCGGCTCACCCTAAATATGGAATCCACAAACGAAGACAAAGGCAGACGTACACATGAGTAAGAATAGTTTTATTCAAAAATTTAAAGAGATTGTATATCATCTAACATTCACTCTTGTAAAACAAGGCATGGAGTATATCTAAAAAAAGAAAAAAATAACACAGCCTTTAATGGAAAATCGATTTCTTGTATAGGTATACAATTTCACAGGTCCAGGTTTCGGCTGCCTAAATCAGTACGGGTCTTATTAGGCACCTATAGATTGGCATTTGCTTCTTCTGGATATAGTCTCGGATTTTAATAATGCGAATGTAAAATCCGAGACTATATCCAGAAGAACCAAATGCCAAATCTATAGGAGCCTAATAAGACATGTAATGATATACGCAACCGAAACCTGGAACCTAACCAAGGAGGAAGAACGAAATTTGGGATGTTTCGAAAGAAAGATTCTAATATATATAATATATATCACATATTTAAAGGCGTACAGGAAAATACAGGAAAACAAGAGAATTGAGACGGCGATACATGCATGAGCTGTACCACCTTTACGAACACCCAGATGTAGTTCGTACTATATAAATAGCTAGATTAAGATGGATAGGACATATCGAGCGAATAAAGTATTCAGAGCCAGCAAAACTTATTAGTTGACAAAGACCAGTAGGGAAAAAAGACACGGGGTAGGCCAAAAACAAGATATCTGGAACAAGTGCAGGAGAATCTAATAGCAATGAAGATGACCGGATGAAAAACTAAGGCCAGGAATAGGTTAGAATATGGTTGTGGAACCAAAGCTGATGATCATACAATTTCACTATCGCCTACCAGAAATTAAAAATAAAGAAAGTTAAAACCAACGCAACACAGCCTGAATATATAAACATATTCAGCCTTTGCGGAGCTCTACACCAAATACTGAGTCTTTTTAGCAGGACCAAATAAATCTCATGTGATATTTATGAGTTATTTCAGTCATTATTGGCACTCAACAAAAACTATAAAATAACAGTGTTTTCAAAATCATGTCTTTCCGATACCTTAAGTGGATAGCCAATAATCTGTGGACACGTTTCGAGATTTATCTCTCATCAGCACTACTTTGCTTCCATGAACAACAATTTGTAAACTACTTACTTAAAAACCCATGTCGTGATTAGGGTTAAATGTTTTCAATTTTGACATTTTGTGAGAGAGACATGAACTTAGCAGGTTATTGATTGAACTGATAATTTAGAATAGGTGAAACCATCCTACGTTATAGATAATCATACAACCTTTTCAGAAATTTAAGAAAATCATAAAAGAAATATTAATAGATGGTGCATTCTACAGTATCAATGAATTTCTCGAAAAAACCTTTGCTAAGTGCAACATAATACATATTCTAGCTGTACTAATTGTTTCAAAAAGATATTGTATAAGTACCATTATGACAATCATATCCAAAAATTGTAAAAAAAAATTATAATTTTATATTGTCAAAGTGAATAAATTATTATTATTATTTAGTTGTCTGATATGGTATTCTATGGTATTTAGAAGTGACCAAAGCGTCGACCACATATCTATTTTTAGTCGACCGCTTGAGCCACTCTGATATGTACACATCTCTGATACCCTTTCCAATCATGTTATCAGAAAATAAAGCTTAAATATCTAATTTACTTAATAATTAACCAGCTTATTTACTTCCCAATATTAGGATTACTTATAAAAGGTTCATGAGGTGTGGTTAATAAGTTACTAAAGTTGTTGTTAGTGCAACGTTTCGGTGCTTAAAGTTTCAGCTTCCTAGAGGACGACAAACGATACATGGGCATTAAAAGCAAAATTGTTACGGAGCTTATTCTTACATAAACAAATATTCTTTTGAGATTAAAAATTAACCTTGAAACCGTAAATTAAGGTTAAACATGAACAGGGAAAATTTACATTAAAAATTAGAAAATTATAATTAAACATACATAAGGAAATTATAACGCGGCCGGGCGTAATCGCTATATCAAATTTTGGAAAGTCCGTTTCGGGTCTTAAGTTAACGGTCATTTTGGAAAATTGCCAAACAAATAGTAACCAACCTAATTTTGGTGCTGAAGCGGAGTATTTCTGTATTTAAATTTCTTCTGCCTCTCAATGGCAGGTATACGTAATGACTACTTAAGTTTCTCGTATCGCTTCCTTAATTCACACAGTTGTGACACTTGTTGTAGGACATTTGTCCAATTTTTCCTTTGAAGTTGTTTATTTCTGTATCCAAGATCTTGTTTTCATCAAAATTGAAGAGATGTCCTTCACTAAATCTGTGATCTGCCAGGGCGGTTTTGTTCTCTTTACCGGCTTATTGAGGGCGGCAATCTCTTATATGTTGTGTGATCCTGTGTCGTACCAATTGCCTCGTTTGGCCAATATATTCTTTGTCACAGTTTTTGCATAGTATTGTGTATAAGACACCACTAAGATCACCTGTCTTTGGTTTGTCCTTTAGGTTGAAATACTTCCACATTTCTTTTCAAGCTGTACATACCAAATTTGCTTGCCTCTCTCTTCAGAATACGTATACATTTTTAGGAACAATTGGTCCACATACAGCATTCTGTAGTATTTGATTTGCAACAGGTCATTTCTAGCGTCCAGTATTATATTCCTGTCCTGTTTCTTAGGTATTGCACTGATAATCTTATTGCCCAAATTACTAGGGTAGTTATTAATGTGTAGGATGAGCTTCAGTTTGGTGACAATATCCACCCTGAACTCGTCGTCTGTAAGGTTTATCGTCCTACGTGCTAGATTCTGTAACGTAGGTCTTCTGGTTTATGCTATGGCTGGAGTGGTAATTCAGTATTCTACCAGAAGATTTCTCTTTCATATGCCACGATGTCTTAATCTCCACGTCGCACAGTGGGGCCGAATGCATAATTTCTTGGCAAAAATTATTTGAGCTAAATTTTGACTATAAAATGATAAGTACAACACTTATTAATGATAATACAAAGTTTAATATGTATTTTTTTCTGAATTATTTACATGTATATATCAAGAACTAACATATTAACATTTATGAAGAATCATCAAAGTCTGAATCAATGATATATTAATAGTCTGCGTCATTTTTTTGTGGAAAACTGGTTAGTGATATTAATGTTCTGTTTTCACACAAATTAGTTACAAAACTCATTGGTTTTTATGTTTTAGAGTACCTATTTCGGTTATGCACAGTCAGCAGTTAGACCAAAACAGTGAAAAACACGTCTGCCGTCCATGCAGATATCTTGACCATTTGAAATTGTTTTGGTTATGTTTAGTAATATGTTATAACTTTAGTTAACAAATTCGCGTAAACGAAAATTACAATGTAAGTGTGTATCGTTTATTTGTACGAATTTAGTTGTTATCAGTGCATATCATGTCTGCAGTTATATTTTTGTTTGTTTTTGGATTAGTTGTTCTCGGTTAATACGAAAAAAAGCTGCGCATGTTTGCGCCAATTTGAGATAATGCTGGTTTAGAGCGCAAAAGAATACCAAGTTTTCACGATTTTTTGTGGAAAAATGGTTCGTGATATCAATGTTATGTTTTCACACATAGTTTATTTATACTTTCAATGTTATCCTTGATTTTTTTATATACCAAAACAATGTTAAGTGGTCAAGATATCTGCATCGGCGGAAGACGTGTTTTTCACTGATTTGGTCTAACTGCTGACAGTGCAGAACCGAAATAGGTAAAACATAAAAACCAATGAGTTTTGTAACTAATGTGTGTGAAAACAGAACATTAATATCACTAACCAGTTTTCCACAAAAAAAAATTATACAGACTATTAATATATCATTGATACAGACTCTGGTGATTCTTCATAAATGTTAATATGTTAGTTCTTGACATATGCATGTATATAATTCAGAAACAAATACATATTAAACTTTGTATTCTTCTTCTTTCGAATACGCCTACTTTGGACCACGCTTGTTCAACTGTTGGGCTTTGACCTTTGCCCAGTATTGTCGCATCTTCTGCCGGTGTAACTCCTTTCTCTCTTCTGTCCAGGGGGTACTTTTCCTTCGAGGTTTTTCCTGAAATCCACGGACTTCCTTTAGGGTGCGTCTCACAGACTGTCTGTTTTTGAGATCTGTTATTCCCAGTTCCTTAATATCCTTCTCGGTCTCTGTCAACCAAGAGGTACGAAGCTTCTTGTTTTGCCAGAAGGTGAACAGACGGTTGGTTAGTCGGTTTGGAGGCAATCTTGCAATGTGGCCATAGAAAGCTACCCAGAGAGCATCTCAATATGTTCGTAGAGCTCAGAGTTATGCCGTCTTCGGAATTCCCCAGCTTCCTTTACCGGGCCTAGGATCTTCCTGAGGATTCTCCTCTCTCTGATTTCCAATTTCTCTATTAGATCCCTTCAGTTCAAGGAAAGACACTCCAGGGCATACAGGGCTTCTGGTCGTAAGACTGATGTGTAGTGCTTAAGGTTCAGATTGCGTGACAGGTATTTCTTATTGTAAGTGGTCTTAGTCAGCCGATAGGCTAGTTCTAACTTGCTGACTCTCTTGGATAATGATGCTCTTTCTGAGAAGTTGGCTTCAATCCATTCGCCAAGATACTTACATTTCACAGTCCTCTTGATGTTTCCCTGTTCTAGTAACATCTCTCGGTTTCCTTCTCTGATGTTGGTGAAGAATTCTGTTTCCTCCAGCGACACTTGAAGACCCACTTTGGCAGCCTGTTTTCTGAGGCAGTTTACCTGCATTGTTGCCATCTCAAGAGAATCAGCAAACAGTGCCATGTCATCTGCAAAGGCTAGGCAATCTACAAACAGTCCATCCATGCGTAATGGTTTATCCAGAATCGGCATGAAGGCTTTGTATTCTTCTTCTCTCGCGATGATATTGCTGGTGTCATAGCTGTTAAAAGTGTCTAGAATGTCATCTTACGTATGTATGTCTCGTCGATAATTAAAAACGTGTCATCTACGTAGATCTTGATGAAATTCCCCTTCTCTTTCAAACCATTTTCAAAACAATCTTATTCAAAACTGTATCTATTAAGTTGTTAAATCGCTGAAACACTCGTCTCTTTGTACATTTGCTTGTCGAAACTAAAATAGCTCTTGCCAAATAGAAACTCTACTGATTTAAATAAAGATTTCTTGTTTATATACGTATGTCATGTCTTTATAGATGTTCATGATTATGTCTTTATAGATGTTCGTAAATAAAGAACTTACGCCTAGCGAAATCATTATATAGCCCGGTGGTATTATATTGTTTTTATGTGTTTTTTGAGTTCCGCGTAATTCTTGATGTTGTGCTGAAAGGTAGAACGTACAGGAGAATGTCATTTATAAATTTGACTAAATTATAGATTGGTGAGTTTGATGAGTAAAAGTTGAGTTCTCACTTATCGACCAATTCACTTAATGACCTAGCCAAAGGAACGAAACTGGGTCGTTAAGGGAAGAATTTCTCTAATTAGTTTATGAGAAGAAATCATTATTTTTTTCTATTATCCCTAGTGGCGTGAGTGCGTGTCAGTGACCTCTGAAGAATCTTCGGGAAGTCGAAAATGCGGCGTTCTTTGGAGCAGCGTTTTGCGATAAAGTTCTATGCAAAACTGAACAAAACCGCTACATAGGCTTTTGGTATGATTCAAGAGGCCTATAAAGAAGACGCCATGCCCCGTGCAATGTTATTCATGTCGAACATGAGATTCAAAAATGAACGCGAGAACAAGGGGAAGTCGGCAAAATTTGGTGAAAGTACGTGAACTTTTAAACAATGATCATAGTGTTAAATTACTTGCCGAGTAACTATGATTGGCTGAGATTAGGGTGTTTAAGCTAGTAACAGATAATTTGTAAATAAGAAAACTGTGTGCAAAATTTGTTCTCAAGCTTCTGACGGATGAACAGAAGGCACGGTGCCAGACTGTTTGCGAAGAAATGCTTCAACGTTTGCAAGTCGATACCATTTTCTTAGATAAAGTGGTTACTGGTAATGAAACCCGGATTTACGAATACGATTCTGAAACAAAGCGGCAAAGTGCGGAGTGGTACACAGACTCCGAAGCCCAAACAAGCGAGAAAGTCACGTGTGAACAGCATGCTCATAGTTTTATTTAATGGCAAAGGAACGATCCAAAAATAGTTTGTTCCTGCCGGACAGACTGGTCGCAGGTCGGTTTTATGTTGCAATGATCAAAGACGATTGGGTTCTTCACCACGACAATGCTCTCACACATCACTCGCCGCCGGCGATATTTTGGCCAAGTTCAATGTGTCAACATTGTCGCAGCTACCCTACAGCCGCGACTTAGGTCCTCCTTTTTGTTCCCCAGAAGCAAAAGAGACCAAAAAGAGAAGCGATTCGATACGATTCCAGCGGTTCAGGCAGGCTCCGACGAGGTCGCTTGACAGAGGTGTGTTGATTTCAAAGACTTTTAAGTTGCTGTAGAAATATGTTTAATACATTTTCTGTTGTGAGATTAGACTTGTAACTTTGTGAATGCTAGGGCTTCACACGAGAACGATATTTTTATCGTCTCGACTCGTCTCGTCTCGTAAAAGCGAGACGAGACCGAGACAAGACTGTTTTGAAAATTATTCTCGCGAGAGCGAAACCATATGTGGGACTCGCTCTCGCGAGACACGAGAGCGTATGTGGTCTCCCTTTTGCGAGACACGAGAGTCTGACATGTAAAATTGTATTTTATTATATAACAATTATCTATATAACAATTAATCACGTATATATTAATCACAATAAAATTAATGATTACCTCTTTTTGGACTATCTTAACAATAAATTCTAGCAATAACTATATTTGACGAGATGAGACGAGACGAGACGAAACAAACGGGTACGAGAGCGAGCCGAGACAAACGTCTCCTAGAGCGAGAGCGAGATTGATTCGAAAGTAATTTTTTCACATCAAAAGAGAGCGAGACGAGATTTTTGAAACTCTCGCTCTATCTCGTCTCGTGTGAAGCCCTAGTGAATGCCCGCTGTATATATACTATTATCTATGTTAAACTTATTTTTGGCTTAAAATTACTACATTCTTGTGATAGATTAACAGATACAAAGTTTGTAGACTGCCGTGGGCAATTTAAAATATAGGTCGCTAGTAGTTATCAAAAGTTTGCCCGCCCTTGATTGACAACAACAAAAATTGTGTTAGTACATATAATATACACGAAACTAATGCCAGGTATATTTTCCATACGACTACAAGTTTATATTCACAATTTTGGAAGTTTCGGAGGATGAAATTGTAGAGGACATATGTGTGCCATTCGGGGCGAGAGGAAACCGTTTTTGTTCAAGAATCTATAAAGATTAGTAATTAAAATTATGAAAATTAGTCATTAAAATTTTGAACGGAATTTTAAAGAAGGATTTTGTTAAATAAAAATATAAAAAGCGAAGAACTCTATGTGTTACACCTTTCTAAAGTTTTCTAGAACGTTAAAACAACATTTTAATGTAATAAAGCATATAATAAAGATATATTGAAACCAGAAGGGTGTTGGGAAAGGGAGTGTCTAAAGCGGTTCGCGTTAAATAATTCATGGCCCCTAATTTAGTAAAGAGTTAACGTTTTTCATAAAAGAGGATTATAAAAATTTATCGCTTTCAATTTGTTCCCCTGAATTTATTTTAGATTGTTAGAGTGCAGACACACACACACAGCGGGTGTCTCGGTGCGTTGTAATTTTTCCAAGATTATCATTATAAGTTCGGATATATGGAGCTTTGGGTAGGCAGCAATTTGACGCGGGTCGAGAGTGCTCAAATGGCGCATAACTGTGTGGGTGGATGTGCTTAGAGACACTCCACCAGGGCGAAACGACACCTCAAATGCACATTACTGTCTGCACGACAACAGCTCTTCATTAATGTGCTAGATTCAACGAACCGACTCAAATAGTATATGCGCATACAAAAATACTCAATTCTGTACATACGTGAATATAAATAGTTACTTGAGAAAACCCCACAACTTATTAAAACTCAACGACTATATGTTTATTACACCCACATTGTTAACATTGCATGCGTCTGATTTGGAGGTTATAGCGGGCACTTCATTAACTGTAGAACCTTAGGCGTAAATACAACTCAGCTGAGAGCGAACGTACAAAAATATAATTCGCTGTTTCAATGATGGCGCAATAGATCTATGAAGGAAAAAACCACCATATCTATAATCTAAAATCTACTTCAATGGTGGCGCAAAAAGTCATTATTCCAGTAATTCTTTACCATTCTGCCAAATTATATTAGTTTAATAGATAGAGATAGAGACAAAATATTTCTTTAACATTCACCCTCTAATTATATTAACTTCGAATATCGAAAAAAACGTAATTTGTGTTTTGCATTGATTTCAAGACTAGAGACAAAGTATTTCTTTACCATTCATCCCAATTATATTATGATCAATAATAAAAAAAAAAGAACGTAATTTGAGTTTTGTATTGATTTGGAGCACAGAAACAATTATAATAACTGACAAGAAGCAATTATTTCTTAGGACATAGACAATTAATTAATAATAAACGTTGTTTTTTCTTCTTTAAATAGACTTGTATAGACATAGATTTTTATGATTTGGAAGAAGAAAAACCTCGTAATTTACTAAAGTGAAGAAAATATTTACGAATTGTAACAGAACGCTACTTCAGTGTTTAAGCCGCTTTGTAAACTTTAAAAACCCTTCAAAAAAGTCCTTTGTAAATCGTTTTTAATTTAATTAATCATATTTGAATATTACACTGGAAATTATTACGTTTATACAAAATATTAATTAAATTACTCCTGCAACTTTTATTCGAGCTTTAAAAAAATGGCGCAAAACGAAACCGTGTAAATCGAGTGATGGGTGTAATTTGAGAATTGTATTGAGTTGGAGGACCGAGGCAATGATAATAACTGAAAAGAAAGAAGTTATTTATAAACCTTGTTTTTTTTTTGTTAGAGACCATTCAAGTCATAGATTTTTGTGATTTCGAGGAAGAAACTTTTACACGAATAAATTTGCTACAAGATGGTGATAATGGTGATGTAATAGTCCATAAAATAAGAGTAGTAAGTAAGTCCATAACTAGTCTAATTCTGGTTGTGAAAACAAATGAGTTTAGAAGTTTCGAAACATTTGTTTCTATTTATTTAAGCTTTTACTTAAGAACGAGACTATTCAACTTTCGGCTATAAAAAGAAAAAAATGTTAACAAAACAGTTTGGACGTTTGTAAATATTTCCTTGTTTTTCTTCAAGCTATAACTCGGGAAGTAGACTAGGCATCGAAAAAAGTTTTAGATAAAACATGTACAGGATTAAATTTGCTATAAGACGGTGGTAATAGTTAGTATATGGATTAAGGCTAAATAGTATAATTTCAGCTCTGAAAAAAAAAATTATAACAAATAAGTTTGAACGAGCTGAAATATTTCTGGCATTCATTTAAGCTTAACTTGGGAAGTAGATTAGGTATTAAAAAAAGTTTTGGACAAAATTTAATGAGGATTAAATTTGATATAAGATGGTTTAGCTAATCTGTGGATTTCAACAAACTAGTCGAATTGCGGCTTTGGAAAAAAAATTCAGTGTTTTGAAATATCGATATTTCCAAATTAAAAGATTGTAATTGACATGTTGGCTATTTTCTTTTTCTAATGCTTTCAGAATTAGTAGATCGTAATGTTTAATTCAAATTAATCGAATTACTTAATTTTTTATCGTAATGGTACAAAAATGAAAAAATGTATTATCTCATTGTAAATACAAACCTTATAGTCCAGTCATACCTCGGAATTAGAGATACCCAGCTGTAAGTCTGTAAATACTTGTATATTGACACCCTAAAAGTTGTCTCAAAACCTACATATGGTAGGGTGTACGCAACTATAAAATTTCAAGGTCAAAGTTTACAAAAATCGTTTTTTGCGCTTTTTTGTAAATATCTCATTTCCTATGGGTTTTTTGCTATTTGTATTTATTATCAATATTGTAGAATAAAAAATTCTCTACAAATTTTGTTTAAAAAATTTTTTTATACGGTGAACCGTTTTCGAGATAGAGGGCGGAGAGCGCGCGGTCACAGCATCACTTCAGGTCAACCGGTGCCACCGGTCGAAAACGTGCCATATGATGAACTATCGATAAATCAATGATTATAAATATTTGTCAATTTTTATTAACTATTATATTATATTTTATCATTTTTTCGTAAAAAACCTATCCACTTTTTATTATTATTATTATTATCCTCGGATTGCACCTAAAGTAGATGGCGCTAAGTTTTCATGGTTTTCAAATCTTTTTCTTCTTCTTGGCCCAGATTTCCCGCATTTTCTGTGAGTGTGCCTGTTTTCTTGCTTCGGTCCAGGAGGTTCCAGTCTTTTTCTTGGTCTCCTTCTTCACTTCCCACTGGTGTATTTGATGTCTGAGAGTCGTTCTGTCCTGAGTATCTGTGATGTTTGCTGCTTCTAGGTCTTGTGTTACTTGTTTCATCCACTTGGTACTGACTTTACGTTAGTAAAGTTTTATTCAGTATTAATTTATTTAACAACACTTACCTGCCCATGTAATTGCAGAATTGTTAATGAAAATATAGGAATTATATTTGAATTTTAACCTAATTAATATTAATAACTTCTTACATGATGAAAAAACAAAACAAATAAATTATGGATTAATCTTTTTATTAAAAAATATTATTCAATACATTTATTTATATTAAAAGTAAAAAAATGGAATACGTAAACTCGAATACGGAATCTCGAAAACGGTTCACGGTATAAAAATTAAACAAAATTTGTAGAAAATTTTGTATTCTACAATATTGATAATAAATACAAATAGCAAAAAACCCATAGGAAATCAGATATTTACAAAAAAAAGTGCAAAAAACGATTTTTGTGACCCTTGACCTTGAAATTTAATAGTTGCGTACACCCTACCATATGTAGGTTTTGAGACAACTTTTATGGTGTCAATATACAAGTATTTACAGACTTACAGCTGGGTATCTCGAATTCCGAGATTCTTACCTAATTTAAGCTTAAATGACTGGACTATTATGCTTTTGAACGTAACAAGCACGGTAAAGTACTACACAATTTCACATTTGATTTCTGTTTAATTGTATAATACTTTATAATGGACATATGGCTTTTGTTCTACATAGAAACGATTGTATAGTATGTTACGATGAAAAGGCGCTAATAATATAATCGCTACTAAAATTGTAAGCGCACTTACAAGCATGTTATTCGAACTTTCAGCACGTTTTTTATTTACAATAGACAATCTGCATTTGTTGGAAGTGGTAAACGGTGTATTCCTAAGATAATAATTGCTGTTAAAGAAAATGATGAAATGTCTGGAAGAAGTATAAATTGTCTTATACTTTACCAAAAGAACGCTTGAGAAAAATAGGGGTGTGCAAAACAATGTATCTAAATACATTAAGCATAACTGATATGTGGGTGATGACTGCATTGAAAAAGGTGGAAAAGTCGAAAAGACTCAAGTCGTAAAAGAGGGGCGCACAGCAACAGAACTTACATAATTCCAGAGACAGTTAAACGAAGTGTTCATCAGCATATTGAGCCATTACCCAAAGTACCGTCTCACTATTCCCGGAAGCAAAAAAACAAATTGTATGTCGAGGAAGGTTTAACCATAGCAAAAATGTGCAGATTATAAAAAAAATTGGGACACAGAAAATGTGAATGTGGTAATGGCTACTGAGAGACAATACAGAGATATTTTAAATAATGAGTTTAATATTAGATTCCATACGCCAAAATAATATAAATATGACATTTGCAATTTATTTGAAACAATGGAGGGAAAGACACAATAAATGGTTGAGAAACAAAACAAACACCTTGTTAGGAAGAAGATAGTGAGCAAGAAAAAGAACAAGATAAGAATCAAGCAATGATCAACAATAGTTTAAATTTTTTATGCTTCGATTCACAAAAAGTTATTCAACTGCGACAAGCGCGTAACTCAAAATTTTACTATAAATGGAAATTATCAGTTTTCAACTTTACATTTTTCGATTTAGCAAACAAAGAATTTTGTTCGTATGACAAGAAGCTATTTGAAAAGGAGGTGCCGACGAAAGTTCAAGCTGTTTGTATCTTTATTTAACAGAGATGATCAAGAGAGGTTAAAAAAAATTATATTTTACTCAGATAATTGCGTTGGTCAAAATATAAACGTTTTGGTCAGTAAATGTTTTGGCCAGCATGTACTCATTAGTCGCTAAAGGCCAGGAAATTTCCATAGTGCATAGATATCTTGAATAAGGACACACGCAGAAGGAAAATCACAGCGTTCATACGCTTATTGAAAAAAAGAAACGGCATGTGCATTTATTCACACCAGATCAACTACATCACACATATCAACATCGTACTTGGCAAAAACAAATAGATGAAAAACGATATAACGTTAAAGAACTGAGCCAGGACGACATTTTTGATTTCAAGAGAATTAGCATCAACAGTTTTAAGAATTTCAGCAAGAACACTAACGTAGCAATAATTTTTTTGAAGAATTTATCGGAAATAATTGTGGACGCTGAAAACCCTGAAATAGAACTAGTTTCTTATAAATATGAATTGGACGAAGATATATCTTCTACTTTATGAACTTGCATCAAGCGAAGAAAACAGAACATGATTGTCTGCTTGTCCAAAAGGAAAATGTATTGCTTAGAAGCTATATCAATCCATTGCCATGGCTCAAAAAAATAAGAGCATTTAAAATATCTAAAAAACAAATTACCAGTAAACTTACAGATGCTTGTATGAATCTATTAGTTGTAATAATGCAGAAGCAAGTGAAGTATTTGAGAAGATGGCGGCCAATACAGACGTGAATGCGAGTGCTACAGCAAAAAAGTGTAAAAAGTGCAAGACTATGCCAGTTTCTGGACTAAAATGTATAAACTGTGGTATTGTGATGCACCCTGGGTGCGTTAAATATTATAGTGATATAATAACGATTGATGAAAATCATATAAAATGTTGTGAACCCGCAGAAAACGTATTAAATATGGACGACTTATTAAATACGTCAAATGAGACAGTGATAGAAGTGGAGGTAAATAAAAGCGATTCCTTAATTAGAGACCTAATTAAACAAAATGAACACCTCACAAGCGAAAACAAACTTTTATATAAACTTGTGTCTGAAATGGAAGATAAGCACGCTCTACTACTTTTCAAAATCCAGGTACTTGAAAAAGATGCGTGTAATTCTCCAACCAACACATCTCCTTTAAAATTGACAAATACATCTCCTTTAAAATTTGCAAATCAACCGCATACTATCTCCTCAGCCTCGATTAATCCCAGACAAGGTCTCACGAATGAAAATAAAAAATTAAAAACAAAAACCACAAATATTGACTCCAGCAAAAATGCATTGTTATCTTCACAAAACGTAGCCAAAGCTAAGGAAGCTGTTATTCGATCCAGTAATAGCAAATTAACAGTAGCAGACTCAAAGACCTCAAATACTATAACGGGAGTTAAGAAACCCGAAGAGAATGAAATCGTCTCTGCAGCTCCAATGACAATAATTTACGTTTCTAACTTACACGCAAATACAAACGAGGATAACGTACTTGATTATCTGAAAAAAAACTACCTTCACGACCATTTTACGTCAATAAATTAAAAAGCGCCAACAACTACCACTCCAGCTTCAAAGTCTCCGTTCCCAAAAATGAGGCGGAAACTATTTTAAATGAAAATTTCTGGTGCGAAGGAATAAAAGTGCAGTTATTTCGATCGAACAACCGTCGCAAATGGAATTCGTCGTACCGAGAAAAGCGAGGTGGTAACATGCAGCAGTGGACTTCAAGATATTATAACTAAACACTGTTTAACGATAAACCTATTTCATATTAATATACGGTCAATTTTTCACAAATCAAATTTAATTGATGTACTATGTAGTAATTTTAAATTTAATATTTTATGTTTCACCGAAACCTGGCTGGATGAAACTCAGCTTGATGCTTTTAAGATTATCGGCTACGAATTGATAGCTCACTTCTCTAGACAAACGAATAAACACGGTGGAAGTGCAATATTTATAAAACATGATATTTTACAACAAATCAAATTATTAAAAATTATAAAGAATCTAGCTATCGAAAACGTCATTGAGTGCTGTGGAATATCAGTGGGCATGAAAACTTGTATTATTGCAATTTATAGGCCACCTAATAATGCTAGTGATATAACCGATCTATTTTTTAATCAACTTAATCGTCTATTAGATATTGTAAATCAACAATTTGAAACCGTTATCATCTGCGGGGACTTGAATATAGACAATCTAATTAAAAATAAAATGACAGATTCTCTAAATGACTTGTTATTGGCACATAATTTATTTCTTTCTTTAAAGGATGTCACTCGAATTCAGAAATTTCCAAATTTAGATAAAGTATCAATGACATCGATTGATTATTTAATTACCAATAACATTGACATTATGAAATCTGCAAACAATTTCAATCCTGGGTTGTCTGATCATTTTGCACAAACAGCGCATATAGAACTACAATTGCCTATTCAAAAAAAGCCGACCTATGAAATTGTTCGTGTCATCTCACCTAACAAAATTAGTGAATTTAGACAACATTTTATCAAACACAGCGAGTTTATTAACTGGTCATACGATAATGATATTAATTTCGTATTTGATTACTTCTATAAACAGTTTAAGTGGAGTTTCGAAGTGGTTTTTCCGAAGAGGAAAAGACTGGTATCCGTTCGTAACCTTGATCGGCAAAAAATCAAATTTTCAGCAGAAGTTCAAAAGCTATATGATGAAGTTAAAAACTTAGATTTTAGTGTTAAATTATCAGGTAGAGATGACTTAGCAATAAAATGCAAAACTAAAAAAAAAACTCTTAATCAGTTAATTATTTTAGAAAAAAAACAACACGCTGCAAAATATATACTTAATGCAGATAACAAAGTTAAAACATTGTGGAATCTAGTTCAATATAAAAACAAAAAACAATGCAATGTGGAAATCTGTAAAAGTAATTATGAAGTTTCCAATAAGTTCGCGACATTTTTTGAACAATCGATCAAGGACCTAAATATTTTCTCAAATAGTACTAATATTACTTCTCTCGATAACACACAGTATCACTACAACACATTTTGCTTTACCCCAGTATCTGCGATTGAAATAATTTCTGTTATAATATCCCTACGAAACACTAATTCCTCGGGCCTTGACGAAATTCCGGTTAAATTAGTTAAAGCGAATGCAGATATCATTGCACCTTTCTTGTGTAATATAATTAATATCTCAGTTTCACAGGGCAAATACCCCAAGCCGTTGAAGATCGGACAAATAATACCGCTATTTAAAAATGGGGATGATACAGATATAACCAACTATCGACCGATTTGTTTATTAAGTATCTTCTCCAAAATTATTGAAAAAATTATGTGTAAGAGAATATTTTGCTTTCTTGAAAAATATAATATATTGAATGATAAACAATATGGATTCCGCCACGGTAGGTCTGCAGAGACAGCGTGCATAAATTTAGTACAATCATGTTTAAACAATTTAGATAACAAAAAACACACATTTATCATTTTATTTGATTTAAAAAAGGCGTTTGACACTATTGATATCGATTTATTACGTACTAAATTATTTAATATAGGCTTTCGAAACTTCATAAATGACTGGATTACATCATATCTCAGCGATAGAGAATATACAGTAAAATATAAGGAATCACTCTCAGACATATTTACAATGACTATGGGGACTCCTCAAGGGAGTATACTAGGCCCACTGATATTTTTACTTTTTGTAAATGATTTACCGAATCACATAACTGACGGAGAGGTCTTTATGTATGCAGACGATACTGCGATCGTAGTTTCTGCTGAGACATTAGATGAGGCTAAAAGCAGAATATTTTCAGTCATGTCTCAATTTAATGAATGGTGTAAACTAAATAAATTAATTATTAATGTTGAAAAAACAGAAATTATGCATTTGTCAAACATCTATAAGAAGAATGAATCCATTACTTTTACTTTTAATAATAAGTTGATAGAGACATCTGAAACCATGAAATACCTGGGCATAATAATTGACCAATATTTACAGTGGAAGAAACATATAGATTTCACCTGTGCTAAAGTAAATAAATCATATTATTTAATATCACGACTCAAAAATGAACTAAACCTTGATTCTATTTTAACTATATATTATGCTGTAGTATACTCACATCTAAGTTACAATATAACAGTGTGGGGATTATCTAATGGTTCCAGCAGATTATTTGTAACGCAAAAGCGCATCATTCGATTAATGTTTAATTTGAATTACGTCGAAACTTGTAGAAACACATTTATTGAATATAAAATATTAACACTACCATGTATATACATTCTAAAAATACTTTGTTTTATTCACAGCAATAAAGCCAAATTTGTAAAATATAGCGACGTTCACGGCTACGCGACACGAAATAACGGAAAATTAGTTACATATAATTTTAAACATACTTTTTTTAAAATAGCACCTTACAAATCAGGTATCGATTTATATAACAAACTGCCGCACTCAATGACAACGGTAACTATCAATAACTTTAAAACAAAATTAAAATCATTTCTACACCAACATGCTTTTTATAGTGTTGCTGAATTCACAAACCATGTAAGAAACTTTGAAGCATCAAGCTAAACCTTGTATAATTTGTATATTGTTATATCTTTTAATAAATGTATTGTTTTACCAGTTATGTTTAATCATATTTTTAATGTGTATTTTATTTCGACTTGTCTTATATTGTAATCACAATGAAAAAGATTAATAAATTTCTTATTCTTATTCTTATTCTTATGTTGAATCCGAATAAATAAATTTTTGAATAACTGGAATAGCTGAGACCGAACCGATATTATTATTTGTTTTTTTAATTTTTAATTTTATGTTTTAAGTTTTTTTTGTTTGCGTTAATATAATAAATTGTTTTAAATTACAAACTTAACTATATAGCCGGAATATATAAATATTCAACCTTTCCGGAGCTCTATAACCATTACTGAGTCTATTTAGGACTAGCAAAACAAATCTCATATTTGTCAGTTATTTGTCAGTTATTTAATTGCTTCCAGTCCACCTTCGTGGAACTCAACAAAAACCCTAAAAATAACATTGTTTTTAAGATCATGTCTTGCCGATAACTTGAGTAAGTGAGCGTTCTGCACACGCGTTTCGAGTTTTATCTCTCATCAGCATTACTTTTATTAATAACAATTTGTAAAACACTCACAACACAACACAAAGATTTCGTGCATAAAAAGTAAGTTTTTGAATTTATTATATTTGCTTTCTGATAGCTACAGGTACAAAACTAACAACGATATGATTATACTATAATTATATGAATATATTAGGCCTTCGAATTACATAAATATTTTATAGGCTAAGCTTTAATTTCGTACTAGTTTTTGAGGTTATATTTCCTGAGAGGATATGCTATGAAAGAGCCGGTATACGGTGTAAAGAAAAAGCCGGCTCATTCATGACTGGCTCTTTCATGGCTTATTTTTTAATATCTTTCAATATATTTCATTATATGGACAATTAAAGTATTTTATTGGGATAATTGATAAAATTAGACTGTTTTTTGCTTTAGAAAACTATGTCATCTGAAAAAGCGAAACCAAAGATGCGTAAAGACCCGCAGCATCTACAATAGATGAAGCTGTAAGGGAAGTAATCGAGAAAGGCCAGTCTATAAATAAAACTGCCCTTTCCCTTAATGTTTCAAGAGCTTATTTAGCTAAAATAGCCAAGAAGCTAAAATCTTCAGGGGAATCATCTTACAAACATACTCCTCATATAGGTAATAAGCGTATTTTTAATGTGGAACAAGAGGGTTTGCTAGCAGAGTATTTGAAAGCTGCATCTAAAATGTACTATGGGCTAACAAGACAACAAACCAAAAAACTGGCATTTAATTATGCAGAAGCTAATTCTGTTTCTCCAAATAAGTGGAAGGGCTCTCAAGGTGCACGCGATGATTGGTTGAAAGATTTTATGAGCAGACACAAAGATTTAGCCGTTAGAAAACCCGAAATCACCTCACTCTCCAGAGAAAAAACTTTGAAAAACTTACTGATGTTTACACCAGATATAGTTTTCCGCTGCACATGATATTTAACGCAGATGAAATAGGCTGCAGCACTGTAACCAATCCTTCTAAAGTTATTGCTGAAAGAGGATCAAAACAAATCGGACAAGTGACATCAGGTGAACGAGAAACTTTGGTAACAATTATTGTGTTTGTGTTTCAAACTTTTATTTTTCATTAATTCTGGTGGTGGTTTTTTAGCACCAATTTTTGTGTTTCCACGAGTAAATTACAAAGACATTATGTTACCTAATGGTCCACCAGGAGCTGTTGGATTGGCAAATATTTCTGGACGGATGAATGAAGAATGTTTTATTAAAGCTCTGGAATATTTTGTACTACATGTAAAACCCTCCAAAGAAAATCCGGCATTGATCATAATGGACAATCATAGCTCACACATTAACCTCAGAGTGGTTCAATTTGCTAGAGAAAACTCTAATGTAATAGTCACTTTTTCACCATACTGTAGCCACAAGCTACAGCCCCTTGACCTCACAGTGTATGGTCCCTTCAAAATCAGGTATAGGATTGCTATGAATGAATGGATGTTGTCAAATCCCGGTAAAACAGTCACCATTTACCAAGTGGGACAGTTTGTGAAAGATGCATATCTATCATGTTACAGCTCTCTCTCTCACAATATTATACAAGGTTTTCTCAAAACGGGCATTTATCCTTTAAATTCGAACATATTTGGAGAAGAAGAGTTTCTATCTTCATTTGTGACTGAAAGATCTGATACATCTGCTGAAGTCTATTCCGATAAGGAAAATGATAATAACAATGCAACTGAAATACAAGAGAATCTGCCTCATCGGCCTTCACCTGCTAATGCATCTTCACTGTCAATTTTAAGACCTTCAGAACAACTAACTTTATATGTATATATAGTATCTTTATATATAGTATCAGTAGCGACCACATCAAGGCAACCAGTTATATCACCGCAAATGATCAGACCGTTTTTAAAGGTAGGTTCCAGAAAGAACGGACACTCCTGAGAAAAACAAGAGAGAAGAAAAGAATTCAAATTGAAGGCAAAATAGAGACAATGTAAAGAAAATGACTATACAAAAGAACTATACAAGCGCTTAGTAAGAAATTTAAAACAGATTCAGATACTTTAACAGATTCTGACGATAATATAGTATTCTCACAAGCAAAAAATAAGGATATAATTACTAGAGGAAGAGAACAGGATATATGTGCAGTATGCAATGATAATTACCAGTGCAAAATTTGTTCCGGTTGGGAACATGAATCCTGTGGTTTAAAAGGGTATTATTAAGAAGACTGTACTTAGTTAGATTAAAATTATAAATCTCTAACGACTGCTTTAGTAAAAAATTCATAGGTTTAAGTAAATAATTTATTCAGAGTTTGCGTTACAAAAATCATTTTATATAATAATAAATATTTTCAATGATATCTTTTGCTAATTAACAGTTCAAGTCCCTGTAATATGAACTTGGCTCTTTCAAAACTTTTGTTGGCGCTTTCAATGCTTATGTGTTATGAAAGAGTCGAATCTCATTCTTTTTATAAATGGTTATTTATATATATATATATATATATATATATATACTATTTATATAATATATAATAGTAGTTATATAATAGTATATATATATATATATATATATATATATATATATATATATATATATATATACTATTTATAGAAGTCTAAGTAAATTGTTGCTTTTGGAAAATGTTTTATCACATTATCAACATAAAGAAATAAACAACAACTTATGATACAAATTTTACTGTTTATTTATTTTCTTTTGTATTGTTTTTCCTTTCTTTCAAAACTGGCTCTTTCATGCCACTCTTTCCCTATATAGGTTTTTAAAAACACATAATATTTAATTTTTTGGCCGTGATAAGGTCTCATAAATCGTGAATTTCGAATTACAATAAAAAAATATATATACATGCGGATAAAATTATAACGTATAGGTATAACGAATAAGTTATTCAAAATGTAATATTTGTTTTTATGTTTAATAAAATATAAATTATTTCAAATACATTTTAACCATAATATGTAAGTACATTTTATTTCTGTTTACTATTTAAAACTTTTACCGGTAAAAATATATATATGAAGCTAATTTCAAATTTAAAGATTTAATTATCACATTGGTAGATGTATACATATACCGGTAAATGTTTAAATTTGCCGATTTTGTATTTTACCGTAAGATATATACGTAACGTAATAAAAAAATAACGAGCATAATTTTTTGACTATATTAAAAAAAACATTTTTTTAAGACTCAAAATGGACTTTACAATTCTATTTTTGGGATAGCAAGCGGACTCTAGAATCGTATCGTTTATTGTTTTCAGCGAAACAAGTGGAAATGATTGGACCACATTGTAACAACCTTTAAAATAAAGGGAATTAAAAGAAACGACACAAAGAAACATTGATATCATCATATTAGCTACGTAAATCATGTTGGCAATAAATTTTACAAATATTTTAAGTTCGGTCAAATGATATTGAGAAATGAAACACTCAGAATTTTTTAAACACTTCTCCTGTAAAGTGAGCATTTGGCAGTTACAATGTTTTAATTTGGAAGTATCGATATTGCTTGTGTTTATTTAGACTATAACTCGGGAACTAGGCCAAGCATCAAAAATAGTTTTAAATAAAACTTGTAGAGGCCTTAATTTTCAATGAAGGTTCTTATTCCGGCTATGAAAACAAAAATTTCCAAAGAACTAAGTTTGGATGTATTGAAATATTTCTTTGGATTTATTTAACCTATAATCCGGGAAGTAGACTAGGCACCAATAAAAGTTTTCGATAAAACTTGTAGAGGATTAAATTTGATATAAGATAGTGGTGATATTCCGTGGATTTAGAGTAATTAGTCTAATTCAGGCTGTGAGAACAAACATTTGTATGAGTATTTTGAATAATTTGTTTTTGTTTATTTAAACTAAAACTCGGCAACTAGGCTAGACAACACATAAGATTTGTATAAAACCTGTAATAGATTAAATTTGCTGTAAGACGTCTGTGAATTAAGACTAACTACACTAATTTCGGCTGTAAAAACAAACATTTGCAAAGAAACAAGTTTGGATGCATAGAAATATTTGTTTGCCTTTGGTTAACCTATAATCATAACCGACTTTACCATAAGAGCACCCGGGACACGTGCCCAGGGCCCCCTCGGCAGGGGGGGGGCCTTACACTAAACAAGTTTTTGTTTCTATTTTATGTAGATATAATCCGACAAAAGGTGAAAGAAAAAAATTACAGATGAAACAGAAATAGCTTCCTGTTTTAATTTATATTTTTTTGTATTTTTAGTGTATATATGTGTAATGTATATCTGTAAACATTAAATATCTTTGTATTATACGTAATCTTCTGACGAAGGCCTAAGAAGCCAAAACCAATAAAGTGTTAAATAAAACTAATTTGTGAAACTTACACCTAGTTGTCTATTATTTATAATAATATTTCACCTAGTGCCTACAGCTGAATCTTTAAATTTTATAAAAAAATAACGTTAATTCTTTAGCTAAATAAGCAACACAAATCTATTCTTATTATTCGGTATCTAATAATAATAACATAATCGTAAATAGATTGAAAAACAGTTTTCTCAGTTTATACATGAGAACCTGTTCTGGGTTGTTAACTTGCAAATTTATTTCTGCGACAATTTTAATTTTATTTTTAGAAATTGATGAGGAATAAAATCTGTGAGAATGAGAGGAAATTAAGGGAAGATGGAAGGGGCGAACAGGCGAAGACAAGTAAGAAATGCTGGGGTATTTTAGGTATGCAATTGAAACTTAAGTTTAAATTTAATTCTAAAATGAAAAACTTTCCCGAAATGCAGCCTTTTGTTAATTAAAGAAATATTCCCAGTTAATTTAACCTCACACGACTTTAAAATAGAAACAGCAAGTTATGGTAAAAAAAAACATGTTTATCTACATATAAATAAAAAATAAATTATGAATAATTATATAATTCATCTTATTTTTCATTTTCTTCAGAAATAATGATGAAAAAGGCCCGTTGTTTGGGTTCGATGATTAAAGTTTGAATGCAAATAAAGCTCAAATTCAGTATATTTTTACTTATGACTTCAGAAATAATGATGAAAAAGGCTCGTTGTTTGGGAACTAACCCCATTAACCCAACATAACACAACCTAATTATGAAACCCAATAAATTTGATGGGCGAAACTCGCTAGATAAACTTTATTAAGCAAATGTTGTTTGATAAAACTTGATAGGCCAAACTCTGTACATAAACGTTATTAGACAAAGCTTTATAGATTGTCGAACAAATCAATACTATTTATTGTGCTATACTATGGTTGAATCAAAGATATAAAACATAGTATAGCATGACAATAAACCGGTCTGAATCTGGCACGCCGATGAATAATAAATTGCTTTGCCCGAATAGAATTGCTTGAAGCAATACATTATTTCAAAAAATAAAACCTAATAAATTTGATCGGCGAATCTCGATATATTTATTTTATTAAGCAAAAGATGATAATAATACATAGATAAACGTTATTAGACATAGCTTGATAAATTGTTGAACAAATCAATAATATTTATAAGGTTGAATAATAGAAATAAAGCATAGTATAGCTTGGCAATAAAAGAGTTTGAATCGGGTATGCTGATAAATAATAAATTGCTTCACGTAAATTGAATAGCTTGAAGCAATAAATAATATTAAAATGCGTTATTTCGTTACTTCATTTATAAATTTTTGCAACTAAGAGTTGATATGGAGTTATGAATTTGACAACTTTGGGTTTTCGTTGGTAATATCCACAATTGATATTTTATAAAATATAACTTTCAAAAAGGGAAATAAATGTATAATAATATATAATAATTAAAAATAAATAAATTATACATTTTGAATAAATTATTCTCATATTTGTGACTCAACTTAGTCTAAAGGTGTGGTTACACAGTGCGAGTTGCTGAACCGACAGTGGACAGGTAATGCACCTGTGTACTCGCATGACAGTAGCTTGACTCGCCTCGCCCCGTCACACAAGTGCAAGTTGCTAACTAGAAAATATACAGTTACTTCACGCGATTCGTGTAATGTTGTCGAAAAATACACGAATCATCACAGTTCATATTGTAATAAAAGCGGTTACAAAAATACTTTGTTTTAAAATACTTCGTACTGAAAGTGCTTTACAAAAATGGAGAAAATGAGAACAATTTGCCTCAAGATTGGATGCAAATGGAAGGGGCATCCATAGGGGCAAAACGCAGGGCATATTTAAAGATCTACTCTAATAAAGAGCCTCGAGAAAATAAAGCAGCTTGAACCGCAAAATGCACCAAGAAAATGCACACGTAGTATAAAGTGACCACACGTCCCGATTTTGGCGGGACAGTCCCGTTTTTTGGAGGACAGTCCCGCGTCCCGACGATTTTTAAAAATGTCCCGTTTTTTGGAAAATTTCTGCATTTCTTATTTTAAATGCACTGTAATATATAAAATAAGATTTTTTCACATATTCCCATAAAATCTCCATTTTTTAGTGTCACCCAATGAAATTTTTTAATAGCCTTCTAACTGTCCATTCTTCAAGGTATTCCAAGCAGTTTTTATAAAAAATTCATAGTTCTCTCAGATAATTCGCTCATTTAATGGTTTAATTTATCATCGGTACAGCTTAGCTTTAATGAACACCAAGTGAATGGTTTACAAATTGTTGTTTATAAAAACAAAGCTGTACTGATGAGAGGTAAATCTCGAAACGCGTGTACGATGGCTATCCATTTATCGGAAAGACATGAACTTAAAAAACTGGTTTTTGTTGAGTGCCACGAAGGTATAAACTGGCTGGTGCCTGTTACAGTGCTCCGGAAAGGTTGAATATATTTATATATTCAGGCTGTGTTCCGACTTTATTAAGCTTTTCCCTTCCAGGAACAAATGCAACAACAAAAAGTGTTTTTTCTAGTATTAATAAAATATGGACAACTGATAAAACGCAGTTGAACATTAAAATCTATATTAAACGTAAAAAATAATTTGACCAATTCATGTGAGAAATTTCACATTTTAATAAATGATCCGAGTATTCTCTCGGATCAAAAATTTGACCGTGAAAGAAAATCATATTTTTTTATAAATAAAAAATTTAAATTAATTAAAAATCATTATTTACAAATGATTGTTATTTACAAATAGTTACCAATAATTACTAGTAAAAACATTTTTGTATATTTATAGACAAGTATATGAATATATACAATAATAGTAGCTTATGATACAAGTGTGTGAAGAAGGGCCTTTAATGCATGAGGTGCGAGTTTTTTGTAATCGCAATGAGTGCACGGCAGAAAATTTATTTTCACTAAGTCTGTGTTTTTCATAGTAATAACAAACGGAAATCGTTTAATAATGAAACTCCATTTGATTTACATTGGATTTTACGCACAATTTGGTTACTTTTACACACGATTATAATAATGGCATCCTTCACATACAATAATATATTATATTATATAATAATAATATATTAAGCAGACATGAGCAACCTTTTTTGGAACTATATCTAAATTACCATTATTTTTTAGAGTATAGGGGCTACACAAAGTAAGGTACATTGGTCCCGTTTATGAAATTTGAGGTAGTAGAGTAGTTTTCATAGCGCAGGAGAGCCGGCACAGGTGTATGCGACCCGCGGGCCGCAGGTTGCTCAGCCCTGTATTAGAGTGTTCATTTTGGTGGGTGAGTAGATAAAATATATATTTTTTAATTATTGGTCTGCTTTCGTAACTAAATTATAATTCTCATTTCATCGCATTTGTCCCGCTTTGTCTCAATGAAAATGTGGTCACTTTACCGTAGTAGGGCTTCACACTAGAGTCTCGTTTCTGATATCGTCGTTGCTCGGGTTCAAATTAATGAAGGAAATGTTAGGTTCGTTCTGGACTCCAGCAAGTTCGGGTTGTTCTGGGTTGCCCGGGTTCAACTTTATGAAGTAAATGTCACGGTTGCCCGGAACGAGATCAGAAACGAGACTCTCGTGTAAAGCCCTAACCAGTAGTGGTTCTGAGATAAAGAGCTACTGTCATTTCACAATACCGTGCAAATTGATGTGCGACTCGCGTGTTAGCTGTTTTTTGTAAACGTGTTGGGGAACTTGAGAGACAATTATAAACAAAAATTCTTGCTAATTATGGATAAAATCATAGCAACTTATTAAAGCGGAATATAGCTTGAATTTATAAATATAATCAACCCTTCCGTAGCTCTATAAGACTTTTTAAGACTACAAAACAAATCTCTTGTTGAAACACAATAGATACTTGTCTGTTATTTACTAGAATTCGGTCCAATTTCATGGCACTCAAAACAAAAACAAGAAAAATAGCATTGTTTTTAAGATTAGATCTTTCTATTTAACTCAAGTGAATAGTCATCTGCAAACGCGTTTCGAGATCTATCTCTCATCAGTGCAGCTTTGCTCTTAACATATTCTTTGCTTAGTTAACATATAAATCAATAACTGACACTAAGTTCAGGTCTTTCCACACACATGTCAAATCATAACCTATCCTCGACAGTCCAGCACAAGGTTTTCAAACTAATGTAAGTGTATTCCATTTTATAATTCAAAAGAGCAAGGCTGTAGAGCTACGGAAAGGTTGAATATAATAAACATATAAATATGTTCCGCTTTAATAAGTTCAAAAAATTCTCGCAGTAACTTAACGCGACGTACTGACCAACTTGTACACGAGAGTAACTCTTATGATGTGGCCAAACGGTGCGAGTAATTGCACTGCAGTAACTGACTAGATCAATTCGGATGCTAGCTCGCATTTGTTAAACATTCCGCCTTATAGACAACTTAAAGATATGAACCATAGTATCGATGAAAAATAAATTGCTTCGCCTGAATCGAATTACTTGAAGCAATAAATTATCTTAGATCGAAGTCGAATATCGGTCATCATTTATACGAATTTGACCAGATTAGTTTTTCGTTGGTAACTTCCACAATTGATCATTTAGGAAATATGAATATCAGAAAAAGGAAATAAATACAGTATTATACATAAATATACATTAAATTTTTGCGTATATGAGTCAACCTAATATACAAATTAACCTAACATAACCTAACCTTATTAACACGTTCGTCGCCTAACGCAATTCGGTAGAATTTCTTGCGGGGCTCAAATCCAATTGTCGGGGCGCCAGAAAGTAGACATGGACAGAGAGACAGGGTGATAAGCGGGAATATCAAACAGAGAACTTAAGTAAACCTTTTAATTATAAAAATAGAGTATTCAGTTCCTAACTGGAAAAAGAATAAGCAAGAGGTCTGCGAGGAATCTCACTGCAGTTATTCCAGATCCTTCATTCAGTCAAGAAGCATATAAGAGTGACATAGCATATAAGAGCACATAAGAGTGACCAAATGGTGTCATTTGCCACAATGATACGGAAAGGCATCAAGTGGTATCGGAAATTAACCCTACATTTGCTCTTGGGAATAACTATAGTAAATGCTCATATCGTCTAGCAGAGAGCCACAAATAAAAATAAGAAAATTTCGGGAACTTCACCGCATTGTTATCAGAAAATACTGCTGCCAACAATAATATGAATAAAATAAAGAAAGTGATACGTAATTCGAGGATTCGCAAGAATCGGCAGGACCAACCTATGAGAAGGATGTAGGCCCTATTTTACCAGAAGAATAGGTAAACTGTTGAGCGTAAACGTTTAAGTCAGTAAGAGTGTCAAATGCTATATTTATATTGGCTGATCAATTTAGATATTGTGCATGTTTGTAACGGTGCTAAATGTAATATATTAGCTAGTAAGTTTGAAGGAATGTTTATGCCCACCTTGCTATAAGTATGTATTTTTCTTCTTCTTTCTTGATTTAGGCGAATCGCCTGTTTGTTCTTCATCAACTTGCCTATTGCTCTGCATTCAGGTTGTCGCTCCTCCATCTCTTTCGAGGACGTCCTACGCTCCTGCGTCCACGTGGTAATTTATCACGAGTAATTTGTACTATTCTCATGTCGTCGATCTTATTTAATTGTTCATCTTTTTTTTGTTTGATACCCAGCCATTAATGTCTTCTAATCCACATGAATTTCTTAAACTTTCACTTCTTTCCCTGTTTAAAAGTGTTTTACCTGTAATTCTGCGAAGTACTCTCATTTCGGTTGTTTCTAATAGTCGTTTAGTTTTCGATGTTTCTGGTCTAGTTTCTGCCGTATATGTTATGATGGGTCTTATTGTTGTTTTATAGATTCTAGTCTTGTCCTAAATTCCCATGTTTTTATTGCAAACACCCTATTATTCTTGTTGCTTTCGTTGTTTGTTCCCTTACTTCTGCCTCAACATCGCTAAAGCCCGAGAGTTCCACACCAAGATACTTAAATTTCATCCCTTGCTGAATAACTTTTCCATCCACCTCCAATTTACATCTCAATGGTGTTTTTGACGTTGTCATACACTTCGTTTTTGTGGGAGATATTATCATGTTAAGAAATTTAGTTGTACGGTTGATTGAGTGTAGTAGTCTCTGTAAGTTGTCTTCGTTCTCTGCTATCAGCACGGCGTCGTCGCCCTAGCACAAAATTCTTACCTCTTCATCTCCAATTTTATATCCTCTCAATAAGCGAGCTTTCTGTATCTTCTTGTCCATGATGATGTTGAAGATAAGCGGGCTTAATGAATCCCCTTGACGAATACCGCCATCAACTGGTATTGGTTCGGTGAGCTCTCCGTCTAACTTTGCCTGTATTTGGTTTGCGGCATATATGTTCTCTATAGTTTTTATCAGGTTGTGTGGAATTTGTCTGTTGTAAAGAGGATGTGAAACATCTTTTAGTTGGATGCGGTCGAAGGCTTTGGTAAGGTCGATGAAACATATGTAGGCTGGCTTACTGTATTCGATCGACTTTTCTGTTACATGGCTTATGACAAAAACGTCGTCCGTGCAAGACGTTCCCGACCTAAATCCCGGCTGTTCATCTGCCAGCGAGGTGATGCTGTTAATTTTGTTCGTTATTACTTTTGTTGTCAATTTCAATGTGGTGCTCAAGAGGTTTATTCCTCTGTAGTTCGAAGGTATTTTCTTATACCCCTTTTTGAACATAAGGATAGTGGTGCTGATCCGCCATTCATCTGAGATTTTGTGGAGATAGAGAATCTTTCTGACTAGGGTTGTCAATTTTTGTGTGAGTTTCTGTCCGCCGTATTTGAGCAGTTCATTCGTTATTCCGTCTTGTCCAGCGCTTTTTCTCTTTTTTAGCTTTTGTAGTGCCAGTTGCGCGTCGGGTGTATCAATATGGAAATTTTCATTGATAACTATTTCTGGTGTGCCCAGTTCCTCTTCTATGTTTTCTGCTCTATATAGGTCAGTTAAGTAGTTGACCCAGTCCTCTTTGTTTATGTGAGTAGTTTCAACCAAAAAATTGACCTCTCTTCTCTGTGATCTGATTAATTGCCAAATTTGTTTTTGAAGACCATAGAAGTCGTTTTCCATGGGTTTTGAAAAAAATTCCCAGAAGTAAGTTTTGATCAGTCTTACTAATTCTTTTGTTTCGTTCCTGATCCGTCGATACATGTTGTATGATTGTGGCGTTTCTAATGTTCGATGTGAGGTAAGCTTGTTTCTTCTCCCTCTTATAAGTATGTGTCATACGATAATATAATATAGATATATTTATATTTCTGTGCTTATTCCATTAAATTACTTAAAAAATCTAATTCAAAATCCTATTTAACCTGAACAAAGAAGAGTGTCACCCATATTTCGGTGACAGGGCCCTAACAGAAGTCACCCAGATACGGGTGACGAGGCGACGAAAGTGTTAATAAAATTGATTTCTGAAACTCGGTAGATAAACATAATGAAGCAGAAGTTAATAAATAATACGTAAAATATAGATACAACGTAAGATAGACGTTATTAGACAAATCTTGACAAATTGTTGAACAAATCAATAAACAACATTTATGTGATTGAATTAAATATATAAACCATAAAACACGACTATAGAAGAGTAAATCTGGTATGCCGATAAATAATAAATTAATTAAAGCAATACATTAACTGATGATGCGTTATTTCGTTAATGCATTTATGAGTTTTTGCAGAAATTAAGTCGATATCGAGAATTAATTAGACGAATTTGACTACTTTTGTTTTTCGTTGGTAATTTCCAAAATTGATCTTTCAGGAAATATAATAATAATGCTGTGAGTCATTTCTTTAAAAGTTATATTTTAATAAGATATGTATACATTTCGTTAACAAAGTTAAAATCATTAGAGACTGCATGTATTTCATTTCTTTAAGTCAACCAACTCAAATATTTAATAACAATACTCTCTACACTAAATTTTGTTTCATACAATGAAGAATCTTATCTAAATATAGAATCTCTTTGTACCAAAAATCTCCAATATACAAAGATTTAAACTCATGATTTTCAATTTCAAAATGATTCAAATGTTTCTAATCATATATTACTATCGATTATATAAACTCTGTAATTCACAAAAATGGTTATTATTTTTTGTTTGAATTACGGCTTGTGCTGTTTTATTGTAACACAATTTGAAATATTATTATTAATAGGTTTTTACAATTATCTACTTAAATTATTTCCAATTTTCAATAAAAACAATTTTCCTGTAAATTATCAAGTAATGCATTGTAAGAAATTTAAATTATATTAAACAATCATTGAAATATATTTGGGCATAGAATTCGGCCCACTGTCAACTTTTGACTTTAACTATTTTTTGTTTTAGAGACTATTTATGAGATGAAATACAGAAACACGTCTAGAGGCTTTAATATGAGTTTAAATTTATCAAGAATGCTTATTGTGTATAGGCGTAGCACCCAAGAAACAAAAACGAACGTATTTATGTGGTGGTTATAATGAGAAGAACAAACTCGTGAAAGATTGTAATTATTGCCTTTGGAATTGAAATTTACACATTATTCGTTTTTCATAATTTGATTGGCTTTCAAGAGTGTTAGTTTAATGCATACTATATTGCAAGAAGCCGCAAGTTTTTGTTCTGATCGAAAATGGACTTCGGCAGCCAGCTGTTTCTCGACAGCTAGACATGACACGCGCCGTGGTTCGAAGAGTGTTCCAACGTTGTGAGAAAAGAGATTTACAACGGCTCGAAATGGCCGCTTTATTGTATTCATCATTAAGAAATCGTCATCTTAATGCTGTTCAGCTGCACAACAGCTCCGTAAAATATGAAGAGTGGCTAGTAAGACGAGGAGTCTTGTCGAGTGTCAGTGGATAGTAAGACGAAGACTGCAGGAAAGTAATTTGACTTTTGACCTGGAGTTTGTCAAAATTTTACTCCAGCTTATCGTCAAGCAAACTAAAGTTTTGCAAGGGATCATTTAAATTGGATCTTGGAACAATGGGGTTCTGTTCTACTGTTTAGAAAAGACCAGAATATTTCTCTATGGTAGCGGCTGAAGAAGAAAAGTGTAACGGAGACCAAGAGAGCTATATGCAGAATGCTGCATTTAAGGGCAGACTGCTTATGGAGGTGGTTCCTGCATAATTTGGGTTGCAATTTCTATGGGAGCAGGAACCGACCCTGCTTTCAACAATAGGGAAGCCCGTGGTCACGGGAGAGGTTTAACGAGTGCTAGGTATATGTCATATTACCAAGCCATAAGACCCCGGTTCGAATACCAGGACGCAAAATATATTGAAAAATATGCTACCGTTCTCCTGTGTGAAGGCTCTAGAAAAGTCATCACCGTAAAATTTGCCTCGAAAAAAATCCCCTAATAGTGGCTCGCCATCCACGCTAAAAACTTTTAGGGCTCCCTTCACATGTGTGATCAAGATCAAGACAATAAAACACATGTGTAGGTAGGGGAGGTTAAGCCAAAGCCCAGTTAGAGCTGTAGTGCCAAAGGAAGAAGAAGAAATTTAAAGTCATATTAAAGCATATTAAATTGTCTTTCAAACGGCTTATTTCTTTTTCTCATCTCATAAATAGTTTCTAAAAAAAATAGTTAAAGTCAAAAGAGTGGGCTCCTGCAAAAGTGGTTCGAAATCTGTGTGCAAACTAGTTAAATATTGGTAAAAACAATACCGTCACATTTAAAGGCAGGTATACTGTGCTGCATGTGTATTTTATGCAATTTTAGTTAAGAGAATTCACTTTAACCCATCTTTTACCAACGGTGCGTAAACGCACCATTTCAAAATGCACCATTAATAAATAACTTTCTATTGTATAATTATTTTTTTTGTTGGTGCTTCTAAGAGTAAACAAAAATAAACTTAATTTACATGTAGGTTAAATAAATTTTCCCATTAGTTACTAATGCAAATATTTTATTGAAAAGTCCTATTTTAGCAAGGATTTACTCGGGTTTATGCAAATATTATTTACAATTTCCAGATAATGTAATTTTAAGTGTTCTTTGTCTGAATTCCAAGTAAACACATTAAGCATTATGGTAGTTTAGTGATTAAAACAGATATAAGATTTGCTGGAAAAAGATAATGACCCCTAATCCTTCGTGGTGCGTATACGCACCGTTGGCCAAAGGAGGTATATTTTTTTATTAACTATTATATATTTTTTTCTGACCGGGTACGTTTCTTTCCCACAAATGAAGCTATCTATATTGGTCTATAGATAAGAATAAAGGACAGGAAATTGTAAAAACTTGTATGAGCGGAAATAAATTTCGAAAAATTAAACAAAATTTAAATTTATCTGACAACGATACATTAGATAAGTCAGATAAATATGCCAAAATGAGGCCATTTTTTGACGCAGCCAATAAGAGGTTATTGTAGTTCGGTGTTTTTCCCAGAACCTTGCCATAGATGAGCAAATGGTTTCATACTTTGGACGGCACTCGTGCAAGATGTACATCAAAGGAAAACCAGTACGATTCAGCTTTCAATTGTGGTGTATGTTCTTCGGATGGCTATTTATTTCAATTCATTCCATATGGAGGAGCAACAGCAGAAAAAAAAACGAATTTGGTTTAGGAGGGAAAGTTGTACTGGATTTGCTACAATTAGTGGAGTCTCTAGATAACCACAAGATATTTTTTGATAATTTCTTTACCTCATACAAATTGATTAAGGAACTATCAAGAAGGAGATATTTTGCGACGGGGACAATCCGGGATAATAGCATAGCAAAATGTACAATAAAGGCAATAAAGGTTATCCATAAAGTATCTTGCGGCAGTTATGATTGTGCACAAGATGCAACTACAGGGATCGTTGTCACAAGATGGAACGACAATTCGGTAGTAACACTTGCTAGTTATATCGACGGAGTAATGCCAATACAACAAGCAAAAAGGTACGACAGGAAACAAAAAAAGGAAGTCCCACAGCCGAAAGTGATTGCAGAATATTACAAATTCATGGGTGGCGTGGATCTCCACGACAATCACGGCAAGAAATGGTGGTGGCCGCCGTTTAGTACTACAATAAACAGCATGCTGGTAAACAGTGGGAAGTTGTACCGATTAGCCAACGGAAGCAAAATTAGTCAACTGGATTTTAGATCTCATATTATTACAAGGCTCTTGGCAGTGAAAGTTCCATCATTTGTAACGGTAGCAGTGCCATTGGAAGTGCGCAAAGATAATCTTAGACATGTAATTATTGTGCATGAAACGAAAAAGCGGCTAAGATGTAAAGTGTGGCAATCAAACACAATTTATATGTGCAGAAAATGTAATGTGCATCTGCACTACCAAATGCACAAACAAAAGAATGTTTTAACAAATATCATATTTAATTTTATATACCCCTATTCGCCAACGGTGCGTATACGCACCACTCAAATTTTTATGCATATTTATTTTTAATTTTGTTAAAACTTTCTTGATGAACACCATTCTAATGCGTTTTTTTTAAAACAAATCTAAAATATCATCTATTTCTATGCTTTGTCAAAGATGGGTTAATTGGTGTCTTTTAATAATCGTTTAATTAAAGCACGTGGTCCTGTTAAAAGTAATGTATCTGTGTTTTTTAATGGATATGTAAAGATATAGTGATAAACTTTAAACTGACTTATTGCTAGTGGAGTATCTACTAAAGGACCCGCGTTTGGCACGATAGGTACCGAGATCGAGTACGCGGGTTACGCGAGTGTGGTTTATTGTTTTCTTTTAATTTAATACTCGATACATTAATTCTTCTGTATACGTATGGCTCCAATTTGCGCAACGTATCTCAATTATTAGTCGACGCATCATCGTGAGCCAGGTCTACCATCCTGAAGTTGGTTTTCCCATTTAAGTAAATTAAGAAGTTTGACGTGAAATAAGGAATAAACTAAGCGCTAGAATAACACTGAATCGGGTGGTAGGCGAGTGACCCGAAGAGGTGCAAATGACACTGCATATGTCACTGTAAATAGGAAATTAATGTGGGAATGTTTGGAATAAAGGGGATATCTGGAAAATTGAGTGATTGTATTGAGCGGCTGTATAAAGAAACGTGGTGTAGGGTCAAAGTGAGAGAGAGCAAGTCGAGTGCATTCAAATTAGATATGGGTCTGAAGCTAGGCTGCCCGCTTAGCCCGGCACTCATCAATATATATGTGGTAGATTTGGAGAAGGTCCTAGCTGCTGTACAAGCAGTGAGAGTGGTAGTTGGGAGGAAGAAAGTGTGGAGTCTGGCGTACGCAGATGATGTGGTAATACTGGCAAAAACGGCGGAAGAATTGAATGAGGTGATCGAGAGATTGGAGAGATTTTTTGATAAAATGAAACTAACTGTAAATGTAGATAAAACAAAATGGATGAGGTTTAAGAAAGGTCCGGTGTGTAATTAGGAGAGGTTGGAATGGAAGGGATTGGACATTTTAAGTATTTAGGGTTTGTATTTGGGAGTGGATGTGGAAATAGTATTTAGCATTTAGAATACGTGACCAAAAAAGCGTGGGTGGCGGGAGAAAGGTTCTGGAAAGTATGGGGAAAATAGTTCAGCACAAATTATCGGGCGAAGGAGATCGGAAGAAGGCGTGGAAAATGTGCAGCTATAATTCTTTAAATATGCCCTGAAATTAGACAGGTCTTTAACTTTAGAACTCCTTCCTAGATAGTACTGCAGGAGTTAAATGCATTTAAACTAAGAGTTGAAGCAAGCCGACGACTAGCAAGGTATGAATGTAAGGTGCATGGAATGACAGAGGAAAGAATTGTAAGAGAAGTATTCAGGGTAGCAAGTTTGGAAGGAATGAATGGTAGGAGAGAGAAAAATTGGGAAAATAATAGAAGGAAACTGTATGAAGGAGGTCGTATGCCTATCATGGAAATGCAGAGGCTTGGGAAGCAAGGCGTGCTAGTTGACGAATGGCTAGTGGTAAAGTTGAAAAAAGTTGAACTGCAAGAACGTCAAAGGAAAATAATGGAGAGTAGATATAGTAAGGACTATGTGGAAATACAAATATTTGAAGAACTGCTTAAATACTTAAATCAACAATGTCCTGCATGCCCAGTCATTGATATTCATGTTTATAAACTATAGGATGGATGATAAGTGTGAGAGTCGTTGTGTATGTGGGGTAGGCAAGGACGTGTGGATGCATTGGTTAGAAGAGAGCAAAAAAGGAGAGTGGACCGAAAGAGAGTATTAGGGATGAAATGGAAACAGTGCATGAATGAGGATGGTAGTGGTTTGTTAATGGAAAGGATAAAAGGATAGAAGCAACAGGGGGCGTAAACAGAGGAAACAAAGGAAAGTAGTTTTTGTTTAACTTTGACTTTATCTTTATAGTTTGCACAGTATATTGATTATTGATTTGGGATTTTCTATAAGCAGTTTTTTTTTTGTTTTTGTTATAAGATGAAAAGTTTATCTGTAGTAAATTTTGTTTTACGTATTATGCCAATAAAGCTTATTATATATAAGTTTACAGAGGGCCGATTTCTATGCACGCAAGTTTATTTTAAAATTATTGTAATAGAATATATATTTATGAAAGAAATTTAAAGAATACCAACGAATACCAGCGGTACCCAACGAACAACTTGTTGGTGATTAGTTCTTTTACAGCACAAGTCAATGGAAATCATTCATTTGAAAATTTGACTAACTGATATAAATTGATTCGTAAAATTATTATTCTTAATAAAAATTTAAAAAATATTAGAATTAAACCCACATATTCTTTATAAATAAAGTAATAAAAGTTGAAGGTTTTTCAACACTTTACCATTTTTGAATAAATAATTTTCAATTTTGGTGTATATGGGTTAGATAAATGAAAGAATTTTATGTCAAAACTGATTGAAAAAGCTATTGTGACAGACGGCGGTTTTTTTTTTCTTGGTACTTGGATTTTCAGCGCGGCATCGACCAAATTTAGCGGCGTTGCGAGAAATATCCTTGCGAGGATGAGACGATTTGTAGTTTTCAGTGGGAAATCCTGGATATGCAACCTGAACGGAAATGCTAACTAAACGGGGGTGTATATTTTATGGCTGTATGTGCTGGTGGAAATATTAGACTCATTCGTTCCCGTGACAAATCCCAAAAACAGGTGGAGGACTGTTTATTTAACGATTTCAATTTTTGTTTTCTGCAACTCATTTAATCTGTTTTTTTTTTAATAATCCAGTGTTTGAGATTTAAATATATTATTATTAGAGAACAGCGCAGCGATTTCACATTCTTTGTTCCTTATTTTTTATTCATTAAATTCCGGGAGGCTTCCAAATTAAAGCCCACAGCGAAAGAGAGAAGGGACTGTTCGAGAAGAAAAAATAATAAATATTTATCACCGCGAAACTTATTGGTGTATAAAATGTTTTAATACTTTCAATAACTGGAGAAATTGGAAGATATATAGCCAGCCGTAACCGTAAAGGAATCAGAAGGAAAAACATTTCATTAACGTTTCTTGTTTGGTTGTTTATCAAGGCTACTTGACAGTTATAGTGTGGTGGAAATCGAACTGTTCCACTCGTAATTCTAACAGTTGTTTCTGACACATCCGATTTTATTAATAGTTTAACGAATCATTCGATTTTATATCGAAAAATACAATTTCCGTTTACTCACCGAATTATCAACACATATAAAATGGTATTATCCTGGCTCAGAGGACTCTTAGGATGTGTGATTACTGTGGCCGAAAGTTGTAAAAAGCGGATCGTAAACGGCCAATATAAGAGTCCTTTCCCACCCTCCAAACAACTCTAAAGAACCAAACAACCCCAAAACCTTTTAAGTTCCCTGCTACTTACAAAACTTTACTACTAGAATTTATATGCAATAGTGTATTAAGCAAGTAATTAACGGCTTTTGCGGACGGTATTTTGAATCGCAAAAAACCTGGACGGCGATCTTTATCAACCTCGTATAAAAGCGGTAAAACTTCTTTTTGTTGGCCGCCCTATTGCAGCCGATTTAGGGGTGCGTACACAATGGACTGTCGCCCACACCCCGGAAAAATACTGGATAAAAAAAATTTCAAGTGGTCCGTTTTTGTCAGTGCTGACTTCAGTTTTGTTTCGAACACGGCGTCAACTGAATTGCTAAAACTTTTGCGAAAATAAATACCTACAATGACTACAAAAGGGCCTTCAACCTACTTAAGACAACTTCATTAACAAAGTAAGAAATACTTTACAAATGTCGGTATTAAAACAAAAGACAAATGGTGTTTTATCACAATATGACAAACTTCTCCAAGCTTAGATAAGCGTTTATATAGAGTATCAATACAGAATTTCCAGTTAACAAAATGTTTCTTGTACCTGCATAGACAAAGATGTGATTTGAATATTTTCATTTTCCACTCTTCCAAACTGCAATGCCAACTTTGTACAAACATTTATCTGCAAAGTTCGTATTCCTTAATTATATCTTGCTAGGTAGAAGCAAACTTCGAGAGTTACCGTTCTCTAGACTAGCCTAAATATATAGTCTATAGAATTAAATATAGTGTAGAACTGTTTAATTAACTTTCTAGATTTATTTGGAATGATTAGATTATTGCAGACAAATTGGTGTCCCGGAACAGGCAAATTTGTGTAAACAACTATGTAATGTTAAGAAAGTTTAGAGCACATTGATGTGGTTGTTTCATAAAAATTGTGGAGGATATCAGAGTATCTACGCATAGACTGTCTAGTAAAGTGTATAGACTACTAGACTAGTCTTGTCTGTCTAGTCTTGTCTGTCTAGTGTTGTCTGTCTAGTCTTGCCTGTCTAGTCTTGTCTAGTTCGCGACCGCCGGTCGTGGTGTGATGGTGTTTGTGTTAACCTCAAAGTTAAACAAAGTTAAATCTGGACCTTTTAGTTGGATAATATAGACCTAAAAATTCTGGTATTTGAACTATCTTATACAGAATTTGTGTGTAATCAAACTGTTATTTTTATCTATATATTGTATATTGTTATCTGAGAAAAGACTCAATTTGTGTGTAGGATAAGTAAAGAGACATTGGACTCAAGTGTTTTGTGTGTTGTTCTTAAGAGATAAGTACTCAAAGTGTTCTACACGTTTTTCTTTTTTCTATTTTCTAGTTTTCCAATAACGTATATATAGTCCAGAGAAGATGAGCACAATGTGGAGGTAAGAAACCTAAGACCGTGCTATGGGGAAAACCAGATTGCAAAAGCAGCACTTCCAAAAGTCCAAGCTCTAAAGCTACTCGAAAGAAACAGAATTAGAATTGGACTTGTTGAATGCAGAATAAGGCCACGAATAAATCTTACCAAGTGCCACAGATGCTGGCAGATAGGACATACCGCAAAAGAGTGCAACGGACCTGACAGACAAAAACTCTGTTTAAGATGCTGCCAAGAAGGCCACATTGCCAAACAGTGCCAAGGCGAAGAATTCTGTCCGTTTTGTCAAAGTAACGGACACCGGGCAAATTCTGGCATGTGCCCAAATTTCCAAAAAGCGCTGGCGGAGGCAAAGCAACATCAAAAAAACTCAAAATGTTGAAAGTCCTTGAATTAAATGCAATGAGATCCCGTGGGGTGCATGACCTGCTGCATGTCACATTGTCTGAGTTAAATATTGATATCAAATACTAAGTGAGCCAAACAAAAAAATAATTAGTAATACAAAATAGTATGCAGACCAAAATAAAGACACCGCAATAAGAGCCATAAACAAAACTATTCCAATATTAGGCAGTGGATGTGGAACGGGCTACGTTCGGATAGAGACTGCAGAAATGATATTCTATAGCTGCTACTTTTCGCCCAACAAAAATCTGGACCCGAGCGACTGTGACTGTGAGCGAGTGACCCAAAAGATCTGAGCGACTCCATGCGAAGCCAACGAAAACCAAAACTTATAGCCGGCGATTTTAATGCGAAATCACCATATTGGGGCTCACCAAAAATGGATTCACGTGGCGATATTGTAATGGACTGGATCTCTACCACAAGTGACCACAATTATATCTTCTACACGATTAAAGACTGTGAAACGTGCATTTCCCCCAGGTACATGGGCAATAGGAGATGGCCCACCAGAACAACGCCCGCAATATTACAAAACTTCGGCCTTAATCTTGAGGAACAAATTAAAAAGCCACAAAACCGTACAGCAGAGACGTTTATAATAACACTAAGCAAAGCATATGAGGCAACATTCCCACAAAAAAAGCAGTTCGTAAAACCCAGGCGTGTCTATTGGTGGAACGATGAAATCGCCTCTTCAAGGGCAGCTTGCATTGCGTCTAGACGCATATATCTGCGCAAAGGAAGAAAGAATCCAGACCTAGCTCTCAGAGAAAAATACAGACAAGAATATATAACTGCCAAAAAGTCTCTCAGACAAAAAATAAATGTTTCTAAACGTCTTCACTGGCAATACTTGTGCGAAAAAATTAACGAAGATACCTGGGGGGATGCGTATAAAATCGCAATGCGAGGGCTGAAAATAAGGCAACCAATTTTACAGGTTCCGATGGAAAAGATGCTGGAGGTGGTAGACAAACTGTTCCCCACTCATGAGGAGCCGAGCTGGGAGCAACCCAACGTGACGCAGGTAGTCATTTACGGAAGATGAATTGCTAAGGGCCAGCCATCGTATTCGTAATGGTAGAGCGCCAGGACTAGACGGACTATAACCTGAGGCGCTAAAAGCCGCAGTGGATAAGTTCCCAACATATGTCCTAAACGTAATGAACCATATAGCTAGCGATGGGATCTTTCCCGACGACTGGAAAAAAGCCAAGCTGGTGCTAATTAAGAAAGGTAATAAAGCACCACAGGAACCTTCCTCATATAGGCCCCTCTGCCTCTTAGATGTGTCGGGCAAACTCTTGGAACACCTGATACTTTGTAGACTACAACTAGAACTTATGTCAGGCAAACAACTGTCAGAAAAACAATATGGCTTCCGAGAGGGAAAATCAGCAGTAGACGCTATAGCAAAAGTCATTGAAGTAGCAAAAAAAGCGCAAGCGGGTACGCAGAGAACTAGAAAGCTATGTGCCCTTATCACTCTTGACGTAAGCAATGCTTTTATCTCAGCTGCCTGGCATAACATTCTTGAGGAGCTCTCAGCAAGAGGTATCTCATCATACCTGCTACGTCTTGTACGAAGTTACCTACATAATAGGAAAGTTGTTCTCCAAGAAAACAACAAATGCAAACAACAGGGCTCTGTTTTGGAACCGACACTATGGAATGTCCTTTACGACGGAGTACTCAGACTGAAGCTACCGGAAGGTGTGGACATCGTTGGCTTCGCTGATGACTTGGCACTTGTAGTGTCGGCGAAGACGGAAATGGAAACTATGTCGAGAGCAAACAGGGCCATTGAACAGGTGAATAAATGGATGGAAATCAAGAAATTAAAGCTGGCTCCAGAAAAGACAGAAGCAGTATTGCTAACTGGACTAAGGGATACTGGAACAGAATCCTAATCCCTGACGTGGAGCGTTGGGCAACTAGAAAAGACGTCGAAACAAATTTTTACGTCACCCAAGTTTTGAGCGGACACTGCTGTTTCAGGAACTTTCTCCATAGCATCAGTAGGGCCACAGATTGCCTCTGTATTTATTGTGGACTTACAGACAGCGCGGCGCATACCGTTTTTGAGTGTGACAGTTGGATACCTGAAAGGGATAAATGGAAGGATAAGACTGGGCAAACACTAGACCCATTAACTGTGAACAAATGAACAAATGAACTTGAATGACAACTTGAACAAATGATCTCGTCGGAGGACTTATGGGCAGATACATCAAGCATGATCCAAGACATCATGACAATAAAAATGCTAGACGAGCGGAAAGGGAAAGAAGCCGAAAAGATAAAAAATGTTAGTACCTGAACCCCTAATCACTGTAAGTGGAGGGGGGGGTGTAAGGGCAACACTATGCAGCAACATCTTGAAAGTTATGCGAAAAGCGGTCCCAAGATGCTTGTGATATTCCGAAGGGTCCACTTGCTAAGTTAACCTTGAGGTGCTTAATACGACCCCAACCAAAAAAAAAAAAAAAAATTAAAGTCTTATCTGTCGAGTCTTGTCTGTCTAGTGTTGCCTGTCTAGTCTTGTCTGTCTAGTCTTCTCTGTCTAGTCTTGCCTGCCCAGTCTTGTCTTGTCTGTCCAGTCTTATCTGTCTGGTCATGCCTGTCTAGTCAATTCAAATCAACTCAAATCAAATAATTTATTCACCTGGGAGTTAAGAGTAACTTTAGGCTGAGTCTGCAAAAAAATTACAGATATATAAGTATGATACCAAAATAAAAAAGTAAAGAAATAATATAAATAACGTAGATAGTGTTTGACAAATTAATTTTAAATATTTGTAGCATTTAATTTGATTTCAATATTTCTGAAATAGTGTTCTGCAGCACTAAATAACGTGTGAGGAACAAGAAAATGTTTGAGAAGTGTTCTGAAGATTTGTACGGATTTAGCTTCTTTGATTTCTGATGGTAGTTTATTATATATTATGATTCCTTGCTGATATGGACCCTTATGGCAGAAAGTTAAATTTGATTTGGGCACATATACAGTTGCAGACTTTTAGTAAGTCTCTCTGAGAGTTTAGGTTAATAGTTTTATAAAATAGCATTTAAAAAACATGTGTACACTATCAATTATCTTATAAACATAATAACTATAACTTTATTTTATTTTTTAAATATTTAACACAAAGATACAAATTCAAAACCGGTACTGTAAATCGTGCCGGGTAGATTTTTTTAGCTTTCTAGACAATAATATATTTTTTAGCTTTTGTAATATGGGTACATACTCATGTACCCAAATAAAACATTTTACGCATTCAGTCATATCCTCCAGTTGAACTTCAGTTTTTCTTTTATGCGTGGTTATTGGAAGTGGCCAAATTTCATGAATGGGAATGTTTGCAGTTTATGCAGAAGTGTTAACTTCTTTATTTACTATAGATACATTGCTATTGACATCTTCTGTTATACTTTGTGAGATATTTAAAATAGAGCTTGCCTCGAAATCTTTAGAACTTAAAGAGATACGATTTAGCAAACAAGTTGAACTTCATGATATTCGGAAATAGTTTACTTTCAGAGTGTATTCTAATCTAATTTTACACTTGTCACATTAAGTATAATATGTGAGCTTATGTTTAATACAACAATATTTACCATTAGCATGGCCACCGCAATTACAACAACACTCAAATTTTACAATTTTGTTATCTATTTTTTTAACTCTCTGCCATGGCTGTTATATACAACTTTATATCAATATTTCGGCTTAGATTGTTTCAATTATCGATTAACTTAAAACGAAATTGCTGAGCAACAAAAAAAATTGTTTTTAGGAGAAATTTGCGGGTGGTACGATTTAACTCAGCGGTACGATTTCGAAAACGCATTTGAAACGACGAAACAAATTTTAATAGTGTTCGGGTTACATGTGATATGGCTGTTTGTTGTAGTAAATGTCTTATTTAAAATGCTTGCCACTTCTTTATGATCTCGAATCAAATTATCGTTTTCTGTAAGTTCTACATGTCTTGTTGTATATATTTTATTTGCCTGATTATTTATAATCGTCATTCATTATCTTTCCATAGAATTGTTGTTTCGTGACCTTTATAAGCTTCTGGTGACTTTTCATCATTCGCAGGTATTCTTTACATTGACCATAGGAAAACAGGTGTTGTACAACAAGTAGTATTGAAGTGTCTTGATAAGAGTGACCATTTTCTCATTAATATCTTCGATACTATATATTTCAAGCCATGATTCCCCATCCAGCGCCTCTGCGAATAGAAGTTTATTTTCCTGAGTGAACCTTCTAAAGAGGCGGTGTAGTTCTTCTTTAGTTTTCTGGAGAGTACCACTTAATAGAATTAATCGGTGATCGGACATTGGCGTGTCTTCTAGAGCCGTACTTAAAGGTAAACTTGTTTTTGCAAATAAGCTATCTATTTTTGTATTTGTGTTGCCTGTGATTCTTGTGAAATTGTGTGCTTGATCAACCATTCCAAATGATGTTACTAGATCCGGTAGGTTTTGTTTTCCTTTTCTTTTATGAGTTTGCTGCAAGATTAATGTTGAAATCTCCAGCCAGTATTATATCTGTAGTTTTGTGAAATATATTATTTAGAATACTTTCTAGTATCACCATGAATGTTGTTATACACCCAGTAAGTGGTCTGTATACATTGAGTATTTGTATATATTTATTTTTACTTTTCCATATAATACCGCATATCTGGATCCATTTTTCTATTGAATTTGTATCAATTTCAAAGCTATTTGCATCCGCGTTATCGTTGTCTAGGAACAAGCGGGCCCATATGGATACTCTTCCGGTGGTGCCAGATCTACTGAATTGCGATATTAATTTATAATTGGCAGTATGGACAAGTGGTAGTATTTCATTGGTCATCCAAGTTTCGGTGAGACATAGGAATTATGGGTTTCTGTTTTCAATTGTTAATTTTATTTCAGATATATAGTTGTCTCTGTCTAGTCTTTGTCTACTCTTGTCTTTCTAGCCATGCCATTCTAGTCTTGTCTGTCTAGTCTCGTCTCTCTAGTCTTCTCTGTATAGTCTTGTCTGTCTAGTCTTGTCTGTCTAGTCTTGTCTGTCTAGTCTTGTCTGTCTAGTCTTGTCTGTCTAGTCTTGTCTGTCTAGTCTTGTCTGTCTAGTCTTGTCTGTCTAGTCTTGTCTGTCTAGTCTTGTCTGTCTAGTCTTGTCTGTCTAGTCTTGTCTGTCTAGTCTTGTCTGTCTAGTCTTGTCTGTCTAGTCTTGTCTGTCTAGTCTTGTCTGTCTAGTCTTGTCTGTCTAGTCTTGTCTGTCTAGTCTTGTCTGTCTAGTCTTGTCTGTCTAGTCTTGTCTGTCTAGTCTTGTCTGTCTAGTCTTGTCTGTCTAGTCTTGTCTGTCTAGTCTTGTCTGTCTAGTCTTGTCTGTCTAGTCTTGTCTGTCTAGTCTTGTCTGTCTAGTCTTGTCTGTCTAGTCTTGTCTGTCTAGTCTTGTCTGTCTAGTCTTGTCTGTCTAGTCTTGTCTGTCTAGTCTTGTCTGTCTAGTCTTGTCTGTCTAGTCTTGTCTGTCTAGTCTTGTCTGTCTAGTCTTGTCTGTCTAGTCTTGTCTGTCTAGTCTTGTCTGTCTAGTCTTGTCTGTCTAGTCTTGTCTGTCTATACTTGTCTGTCTAGTCTTGTCTGTCTAGTCTTGTCTGTCTAGTCTTGTCTGTCTAGTCTTGTCTGTCTAGTCTTGTCTGTCTAGTCTTGTCTGTCTAGTCTTGTCTGTCTAGTCTTGTCTGTCTAGTCTTGTCTGTCTAGTCTTGTCTGTCTAGTCTTGTCTGTCTAGTCTTGTCTGTCTAGTCTTGTCTGTCTAGTCTTGTCTGTCTAGTCTTGTCTGTCTAGTCTTGTCTGTCTAGTCTTGTCTGTCTAGTCTTGTCTGTCTAGTCTTGTCTGTCTAGTCTTGTCTGTCTAGTCTTGTCTGTCTAGTCTTGTCTGTCTAGTCTTGTCTGTCTAGTATTGTGTGTCCAGTCTCGTCTGTCTAGTCTTGTCTATCTAGTGTTGTATGTCTAGTCTTGGCTGTCTAGTCTTGTTTCTATAGTCTTGGCTATCTAGTACTGTCTCTCTAGTCTTATATGTCTAGTCTTGTCTGTCTAGTTTTGTCTGCCTAGTCTTGTCTGTCTAGTCTTCTTTGTCTAGGTTTGTCTGTCTGGTCTTGTCCGTCTAGTCTAGTCTGTCCACTCTTGTCTGTCTAGTCTTGGCTGTCTAGTCTTGTCTATCTAGTCTTGGCTATCTAGTACTGTCTGTCTAGTCTTATATGTCTAGTCTTGTCTGTCTAGTTTTGTCTGTCTGGTCTTGTCTGTCTAGTCTTCTTTGTCTAGTCTTGTCTGTCGAGTCTTGTCCATATAGTCTTATGTGTCCAGTCTTGTCTGTCTAGTCTTGGCTGTCCAGTCATGTCTATCTAGTCTTGGCTGTCTAGTACTGTCTGTCTAGTCTTATATGTCTAGTCTTGTCTGTCTAGTTTTGTCTGTCTAGTCTTGTCTGTCTAGTCTTGGCTGTCTAGTCTTGGCTGTCTAGTCTTACCTGTCTAGTCTTCTCTGTCTTGTCATCTCTGCCTTGTCTTGTCTGTCTAGTCTTGTCTGTCTAGTATTGTCTGTTTAGTCTTGATTGTCTAGACTTGTCTGTCTAGTCTTGCCTGTCTAATTATATCTGTCTAGTATTGACTGCATAGTCTTGTTTGGCAGATCTTGTTAATCTAGTCTTGTCAATCGAATCTTGTTGATCTCATCTTGTCAATCGAATCTTGTTGATCTAGTCTTGTCAATCTAAACTTGCCAATCTAATTTTGTCAATCTATTGATGTTCATATAAGCTTGCTTGTCGAACTATGTCTGTCTAGTATTGTATGTAAAGTCTTGCTGACAAACAATCGTATTTCTTCAGCCTTGTCCTATTCCTTCAGTTCAGAACTGACTTAAGATGGACATCAACTCGTCACATCGAGTTATACAATAAATTGCATGGCAAGGAAATCTCCATGCCTATCTCCATAGATTCGGGAAAACAGATTCACCATTATGCCCATATGAAGATGAAAACACAGAAGCACATGTCTTAACCAAATGCCCTTTCACTGCACAGTGGAGAACTCAAGACCAAAAGAATAATGATTGCTGCAGGACTAATATGCCCACAAAATGAAGGAACTGTAATAGGTGCCGAGAAAAACAAAAAATATGGTGGGAACTATTTGATCAACGAAATAAACAACTTCAGAGGCTCGAATACGACAATTAAAACAAGGTAGTAATGTGTCTCAAACTCTCCTAGAGAAAGTGTCTAATTGACGGAGTCCTGCCAACTAGTTTTCTCACATGGTTATCAAACAAATAAGCTGTCTAGTCTTGTCAATCTAAGCTTCTCAATTTAATCTTATAAATTTAATCTTGTCAATATAACCTTGTCTGTCTAGTTCCATCAGTTTAGTCTAATATGGCCAGCCTTGTCTGTCTAGACTTCTCTCTCTACTCATGTCTAACTAGTCTTGTCTGTTTTGTTTGGAATTCGGAATATTCTAGTGGACTTGGAAATTTGTTTAATAGGGAAAATCCATCTTGCCTCTTTTTGCACTTATTTATCTTACGTTAGCGCTAGTAGCACAACCGCCAAAACAAAGGTTAAACCACTATGTTGTTAAGTAACAATGGTTAAACCACTATGTTACTAAGTACCTATAACAATTAATTATGTATCGGGAAGTGTTAACAAAGAATACTGACACGAGAAATTACTAAATATATCTTGAATTTAAATTGTTTGACAAAATAATAAAAATATATTTAAATATAATAGGCTTGGATTTTTTGCGTACAATAAATAGATGTTTTTTTACAAAAAATATTTGCTAAAATACAAAATTCGGTTTATTCATACAAAAAGAGATTACTTCATCCAAAAAAAGGTTACTTTGTCCAAAATAAAAGGATTGGATTTTTTGCGTACAATAAATAGATGCTTTTTTACAAATAATATCCGGAAAAATACAAAATTCGGTTTATTCGTACAAAAAACGATTACTACATCCAAAAAAGGTTACTTCGTCCAAAATAAAATATAAACACCCAATGATCGATTGAATCTTACAAATAATAATGGTTTAGTACAATAATTGATAGATTTGTACAAAATAAAATCAATTCACCCCAAAAAAGGTTTAACTGTACAAAAAAGGTTGATCCATCCAAAATTTGATTGCTCTTTACAAACAATTTTTTTATACAAAATACAATTATATCATCACAATAAACGAATTTTACAAACAAGGACTTCATTCCCGAAATTTTATTTCTAACTAACGCGTGTAATGAAAGAGAGAGCACAAACACATCAGTCTTACTACCAGAAGCACTGTATGCCATGGAGTGTCTTTCCTTGAACCGAAGAGGTCTGTTAGAGAAATTGGAAATCAGAGAGAGGAGAATCCTCAGGAAGATCCTAGGCATTCCCGGTAAAGGAAGTTGAGGAATTCCGAAGACGACATAACTCTGAGCTCTATGAACATATTGAGAGGCTCTCTGACTGTGCAAGGAAAAGAAGGGCAGCTTTCTATGGCCACGTTGCAAGCTTGTCTCCAAACCGACTAACCAACAGTCTGTTCACATTCTGGTAAAACAAGAGGGTTCGTACCACTTGGTTGACAGAAACCGAGAATGATTAAAGAAGTGGGAATAACAGATCTCCAAAACAGACAGTCTTCTGTGAGATGCATCCTGAAGGAAGTCCGTGGATTTCAGGAAAAACACTGAAGGAAGTCCGTGGATTTCAGGAAAAACCCCGAAGAAAAGGTACCCCCTGGACAGAAGAGGGAAAGAAGCTACACCGGCAGAAGATGCGACAACACTGGACAAAGATGAAAGCCCAATAGTTGAACAAGCTTGGTCCAAAGTAGGGCTATTTGGAAACAAGAAGAAGAAGAAGATAGATGCACTATATATAAGGAGCACTATATATATACTATATATAAGCAGATAGAATAATGCAATTTATTTCCGAGCTAATCCACTCATCAATAGGGTGAACAGTTTTTTCCTTTCAGTAATTTTATTCATATAATAAAAGTGTGAAGATTATTAAAGGCACTCGTAAATTTGCATTTTGCACTTATTAAGTAAAATAAAAAACCTTTTTTGGGTGAATTTCGAATATGTTGAACGATTCAATAGATTATTGTAAATAAAAATCATAGTTTGTAAGAAAAAATCAATTATTGGATGATAACATTTTATTTTGGATAAATTAACCTTTTTTGGATGAAGTAATTTATTTTGTACGAAGTAACCGAATTTTGGATTGATTAATTTATTTTTGTATTTATCCAGCTATTTATTGTAGAACTTCATCCATTTATTGTATGTTGAGTTTTGTACACTTCTAATCGAATATTGGATGAATAAATTTTATGCGAATATAATATAACCGATGATATGTAAAATGAGAATAATTCTGTGAAATTTCCGTAATGAATACTTTTAGTTCTAATTGAAGATAAAAATTTCTATTCAAAATTGGTTAAAAACCGGTATGAAAGGGAGTGGACGGAACCTAATTATATTTGAGTGCAATCGATAGGAAAAGTACTTAGAGGTATAAATATAAATTCCCGTCCATAAATCTGTGTTTGAAGATATATTGTTGGTAATTAGCAAGTAAATCATACCCACAATTAATTGCACCTTAGTATAGAAGAAAAAACAAATCGGGCTGATGGGGTCATATGAATCACGTCGAGGGTCGAAATTCCTACTGAATGGACGGATAGGGGTGGCGTGCGTGATGTAAAGAACACAAATTGATTCGGCGTATTATACGAAGCGTTACGATTTCTTGTAAATGACACATGCACGTTATTCTCCTCAAAACATACATTTATATTATTTCTAAAACTTTCCAAAAAAAAACTTAATATTCTAAAGTTCTTTTGAATTAAAGCTCCATGTATTGAAATGAAATATTTAATTTGAACCAAATATATCTATTACTGAAACTTACAAAGAAACTTAATATTCTTAAAGTTTCTATTTGCTTTTACATCGAATTCTTCTTTTCATTATTATTTACAACATAAATCTAGGAAATATACCCTTGAGGCATACACAGATACCGTCTCGAGATGTCAAGATTTGATAAGACACGTAGATTCCAACATTATCCAGAACCACCTTGCGCCAATATAAATAACAGAGCGGAGATATTCCGTGAAATGGGGTTCGGCACGTTCCAGGGGAAATAATTACAGTGAACCGCGGAAGATGTGGAGGGAGCACGATGGAATGTGAAAGGGTGAAACAAACTCCGGTAACGAAGATAAGGGGATTAAAAAATTAAACGTTTGCGAGGGACGGAGTAATCACAATATCGGGATCTTGTGAATGCAGTGAATTAAAGATGTTGATAGCAGCTGGCTTCGTTTTGATTAACGGGTTAAAATTTGATGTTGTAATCTGTGCGCCCTCAATGAAACTCTATGTACTTATTTACTGTTACTAACTAATGTATGTACTTTCTAGATATTTTAATTTTGGTAGAAAAAATGTTTTTTTTTTATTAAATGATACAAATTGAAATGATTAAAATTGCTTCGTTGGTGAATAACCTTATAATGTGATTTGAAGTATTTTGTCTATCAAAGTTACAATTTTTCAATATTATCGGTAAGAATTTTTTTGCACTCATGCACAAAAACCCTTCTTCAAACACTTGTATCTGAAACTACTATTAATTAATATAATTATCAGATTCATTTTATATGATATCATCAGATTTTATATCCTGGTGGGTAAAGCTAACAATTGCTTGAGGTACTTTATTTAATTTTTTATTACTCATGCGGGATAATACTATCCTGGCGCCCGTTTTTTAGAGCGATAAATGGCTGTTTTTGTCAATTCAATTATTACCACATAACTTGGATATCGCACGAAAATATGCAATAAAAATCGCTAAGTTACATTAAGAAAAACAATTGAATAAATGAAATAAACACAATTAAAACCTCAATATTAAAAACATTACGTGAAAGTGTCAGAAATTGTTTTTCATTACGAAATAAAAATTAAAGAAAACGTGTTAAAATGAGTGTAAATGGTGATACCGGAGACTGGTGAGAGTTCTTATGACGAATCCACACCGCCGGTGACAATTGAAAAAGAAAACTCTTCATTTTTGATTCTATTTTTTTTGGATGGCCCCTGGACCCCAATCTTTTATGACACGTCCACTCGCATCATTAATAAAAAAATAGCTCAATTTCACTCTCGTGAGCAATTGACTACTTACCGCCCTTGTTGCACAATATACTATTATTACACTTAAAAATAATGGAGAAGCTAATGAAACGTCATTAAAAACCTAAAAGCGCCCAAAACTGGTCTTTCCACTTTATATGTTGATAACCAAATTTTAAATTTTCGATTTAGCTTCACGTTAATTGAATATATCAAACGATTCCAAAATATTATAGTTTAACCATCACAGTATTAATTATCTAATATTACTGCAATTAAATTTAATACCCCTGTCTACATAATACCAACGGGTAGAACATTTATTAGTGATTTTGGTGCGGGATTAAATAGGTAATCCTTTACGGTTGAGGTTTGTATCAAGGGATGGCCGTTGAATAAGTAGGGCTCGCACGTCCCTTGTCTTTACCGCTCATGCTTTGCAGCTTCGTCCGGTGATTGATGGCCTGTTTTACTTCCAGCGACATAATCACGATGACACCCGACAATGCAAGGGACACAAATTAATGGAGGTACTGTGTTAAAGACTTTATCAAGGCCGACTGCGTCACACATAACATGTTTAAATATACAACGCGAACGGGCTAATGGATACGCGCGTATTCCCTAGTTAGAACTTGAATAATTAATACTGTACGCTCTTGGTTTTCGAGGGTTGGTGGCCGAGGTTTTTGATATTCCTGCGTATGTGGAGGATTTGTAGCGGTGCGTTTATATTTTCAATCAGAAGGGAAAAGGACGCAGTAAGAATTTATCATTGCTTTTGGGGGCAATTCTCGACGTGTCTGGGGAGTATGGGTTGTGAACACGGCAGCCACCGACTAGCACCAAACCGCACGATAAATGTCTAGCTGCCCTAATGCAATGTAAACGCAACTAAACTAATCTGGCCATATTATTCCAAGACCGCATGTTATAATGAAAGATTAATTTACAACAACTGACAAACAACGAATTTCAACACTGCAATTATTTTGAAACTTACTAAACTTGTCACCTTAAAAAGATAGTTTGTATATATCATTAATAATTTAAATTTAATTATTAATACATTGAATTGAAAAATTCACTATGTTTTAACCACACTTAAAATAAGGAAAAATGTTATGTAACTTATTCTTTACAGTTATATAAATTTATACATTTATTACAACTTGAGTTTCGACGTTTGACGGCCATTTTCGAGTGCTTGAACAAATTGATGAGGTTGTATGTAGGTTGTAAGTTGTATGCGATACCCTTATAAGTGTGGTTAAAACATTTCTCAATTCATTGTAAGTATGAATTACCACGTAGAAACAGTCGCAACCATCCTATTCATTAATTATTGATGTTTAATTAAATATACTAAAATAATTTTTGTAGGTAAAAGGTTTTCAAATAAGAATGATATGTTTTGAATTGGTAAAACCATACAACATTATAGATAATCAGATAAACTTAATAAAGACGGAACAAAGCTTGAATATATAAATATACTCAACCTTTCCGGAACTCTATATTACTAATGAGTCTTTTTAGGACTACCAAAACCTTTTTAGGACAAATTTCATACGAGATTTGTTTTTGGTAGTCCTAAAAAGACTCATTAGTATTATAGAGTTCCGGAAAGGTTGAGTATATTTATATATTCAAGCTTTGTTCCGTCTTTATTAAGTATAAGAATGATATGATTTTCAAAAAATATGGTAATATAGTTAATACGCGCTTTGGGACGTTTGGCTATTATCGAAAGTTTTCATGAAAATGTCGAAATACCTGAAATGTTCATAATATTGCTGCTGTATGAGCTAGTGTTGCTGAGGATCAAAATTTACAATTAATCGTCGTGTATAAGAGTTAGGGCTTAAAAAAACGGCAACTTGGCGGATTTGTCTTGAAAAAAAGTCTTAAATTTGTATCACAATCGGCACTATTATCGGCACCGAGAATGTACTGCTTGGAGTTTAGAACAACTTGAAATGAATCCTAATTTTGCGAAAAAAAATATTTTCTTTATATCAATGAGACTGAGAGAATAAGTCTAATTCTCATTATATTATATTTTCGAATAAAGCTAATTTTTGGTTTAATGGATATGTCAAAATTTCCGTTTTGTGAAACGAGAACTGAGAAGAAATGAGAATGAAACGAGAAGCCTTTGTTTCACGACAAAAAACGACACATAAGAAGCCTCTGTATCGGGTCTTCCAATAAGAGGTATCATTTTGATATGTAAAAAAAAACGAGTATTTAAGTTTAAGAGTATTTAAGCGAAATCATCAGATGTTTGCTTAATTGTAAAGAGGAGGGTATGCCATTAATAATGAAAACAATATAAGCCAAATGACCGCCACGGCTACGCCTGCAGGACCAAATTCATTTCATGAAATTTTTCATCACCAATTTGCATATATGTGGCTACAAGTCCACTATAATTTCCATCTTTGAGGTCTTGAATCGATTGTGGGCCATTGGCATAAACTCTATCTTCCTCGTAGCCCCAAAGAAAAAAAGGCTAGAGGTGTTAAATCACAAGATCTCAGTGGCTAATTGTGATCGTCTCTTCGAGAAATCACATGGTCAGAAATCGTTTCAAGCAAAAGTGCGATGGTATCGTTACTTATGTGGTACATAAGGCAGGCGGCGCCTGTTGAAAATAAACGTCGTCCATATCAATATCTTCCAAATCCGGCCATAAAAATTCATTAATCATTGTTAGATAGCGCAATTCGTTCACCGTAACAGTTGTTCCATTCTCATTTTTTAAAAAGGAAGGTCCTATAACCCCGGCAGATCAAAATCCGCACCAAACAGTCACACATTGAGGACGGAGAGGCTTTTCAACAATAATTCTTGGGTTTTACGAGCCCCAAATGCGACAATTCTGCTTGTTAACTTAGGTTAAAATGACCCTTATCACTCAAGAGAATTTTTCGATGAAATTCCGGATCGGTTTAGACCCAACCAGCGGAGACACAAAGTTGTTCATGGTCGGTAGGCGTGAGTTCTTGGGTTAATTAAACTTTAAAAGCCTTGAGACTTAGCCGTCTGTGGAATGCCCAAAGATGGAGTAGAAATGGACAACCCTGGGTTTTCCTGAACACTATGGGATACAATAGCTACATTCTCAGTTGTTCTTCAGCGACGTGCACGATTTCGATCCTTCACATCACTAACTTCTATCAACAGTTCAAACTTTTCCACCAGTTTCACTATTGTTGGCCGAGAAAGTGCATCACGACCAGCAATTGTTAAACATTTTCACCATTTCTGGAGTGAATTTTAATAATTTCAGTGCGTTGTTGAAGCGCATATTGTTCCATTTTTATTAATGCGTAGTTTTTAAATGTTATATGAGAAGTAGTTACAGGTTGACTCCTGGCAACACTTAAAATGGCGGGCTACTGAAAATTAAACCCTATTACCCAATATATTCGTAAGGTGGACCTTATGACCGTAAGGTAACTGTATGGCGTGGTATGGCTGTATGGCTTTATGCCTTGTTGCCACCTTTACGAAACATTTGACCCTGATACAGCCCTTCTAAAAATATATTTTCTTCTACAAAAACACTTTATTTCCTATTTTAACCCTTTCGTCCCGACTGGTACACATATGTTCCGCTAAAATTTCATCTTCCGAAACTTAAAATTGTAAATTGTGAATTCCAAATAGTACTCGTATGGAAAATTTACCAGGCATTTGTTTCGTGTAGGTTATATGTAAGGAGACAAATATTGTATTGGACACTAAAGGACGGGACCAAAATAGATCCCAACCAAATAAGTCTAGAAATGGCGAAACCACACGAAACCCAACAAATATGATTGATAATATGATCAATAGTAGATCACTGAACAGAATATAGATGACTGATAAATCTGGACAGGTCTAGTCTATATTCAACAAGACTGGACAATGTTGGACAAAATTTTGAACCGAAAATTGGACACGAGTGAACAAGATTGAATATGACTAGATAATATCAAGACCTGAAAAGTCTCCACAAAATCAGATAAGAAGAGTAGATATGATAAGATATGTGTACCACTCATTTCTTTAGACAATTAAATTTAGGGTCGATTTATTTTGATATTTTGTGTTTATTTAGCAACAAATTAACAAAACATAAGGTTTATTTTGTTTCTTCAATATTATTAATGTTCAGGTTAGATTTTTTATTTAGTCTTAAACTATTGTAAATTAATAACCCGTCTTTGAGAAAAATAGAAAAAACACATTGTTTTATATTTTTTTCTACGATATTCAATTCATTTTTAAATCGTATTTTATCGGTATTATAGATGCAGTAATGATTGTGATTAAGTCGCGGTGATTATTTATCATTCGACAAACGTTCGCGAGAAAGAACTAAGTCCCCCCATACACGTGCGAACAATTTGTGCAAATTCGGTGTTTGTACAAACGCCTGTTTGTACATACGCTAGCACATACACTTAGCAACCTATTGCGCAAACATCATTTCGATTTCTAGTGTTGTTCGTTGAACATGTCAGATACGGACGATTGCTGTGCCGCCATTATTCTGGCCCTACTGACTGAGAAAAGAATAGTTAAAAAAAAAATAAAGCAAAGAGTGTGGGTCAAGCGTTGGCTCCAGAAGAGGAACGAATTCAGTCATGACCGTCTGGTCACTGAGCTCAAAATAACGTCAGCTGCAGACTACAAAAACTACCTTCGAATGGACGCAGATTCGTTCAGCTAGCTACTCGAAATGGTGACACCTCTCATAGTGAAAAACAACACGGTGACGAGAGACGTAATATCTCTAAAAATTACCGAAACTACGTTTTCAACCACGGAATAGAAAGGAAACTGCCTGATAGTGTCTAGGAGCAGGAGTTGACTAACCCAAAGTTTGCACAAACCGTACCATAAACGTCAAACAAGTACTCAAACAAGTAGTATTTATACAAATTATTTCGATCCTGACCGATTTTACTCAAACAGTTTCCGCATCCATTCAAACAGCCCCAGAGACGGTCAAACTGTTTGCACAAACACCGAATTTGCACAAATTGTTCGTACGTGTATGGGGGGCTTAAGGCAGTCAATTGAGAGTTGTCAATAGATTCGGTCGGCACTGGAAATGAATGTTTTTAGAAAATAAAAATTGTATGCTTCGATGAGAATTAATGCGTTTCAAAAACTAAATACACTTATAGCGACGCGTGTCTTTCTAGTATCTTCGTGCTAAGAACGCGATGATAAGCGAAAGAGGGGAAGACCACCTACACGCTGGACCGACGACCTAAAAGAATTGAAACCCACTGGATTCAGGCGGGTCAGGCAGAAAAAATTTTAAAGACATAAGGGAGGCATATGTCAAGCAGTGGACGTCGAAGGCTGGTTGATGATGGATGATGATGACTAAAAATATTAGATATCGGATCACAAGACAGATACACAATTGTGACAAAACACTAATTTAAGTAAATTCAGAGTAAATTAAGACACACGAACTGATTCTAATTATATATTTTAAAAAGCAGGAAAGCTCAATCCCCGCTCTTATTTACCTATTCATTTACTGACAGTAAGAAATTCAAATCCCAAGTGCACGTGGGCGATTCTATACTAAATCATCACATGCACACAAATCAAAAACACATATAACTAAAACTCATAAATCCAGACAATATATTAGAAAAAACACTTCAAATTGTGATGAAAGATGCTTTTCGTACGTTTGTCGTAAACCATTGTTGTTTGCATAAAAAACAACAAAGCACCTGGAGACGATGAAGTCTTTGGGGAAGCAATTAAAGCTGGAGGCTTTCTCTGGCTAAAGAAAATACATGCAATGCACTCTTTAACCTTTGCCTGCAGGAGAGCACTATTCCGGAGAAGTGACATAAATCGTCCACCATCTTGCTCCATAAAAAGGGAGACAAGGCAAAACCTGGAAACTTAACGCCCTACAACTCTTCTTAGCCATCTATATAAACTGTTTACCAGAATCCTAACATCAAGACTGGAGAACAAACTTGAGCTTTACCAACCAAGAGAGCAAGTCGGATTCCGTTCGGGTTTCACCTCCAGAGTATTAAGACCATCATCGAGAAAACCGTCGAAAATAATAGACCACTAGTCCTCCTGTTTATAGACTTCCATAAGGCATTTGCCACGATCGAATTGAAAGCAATAATGGAAGCCCTGAGAGAATGTCTAGTGCACCACAGATACTCAAAACTGATCTATAACATATACAAGAATGATACCATGTCGGTCAAATTACATGACAACAGCAACTGCATTAAAGTCGGAAGAGGAGTGAGACAGGGAGACACTATGTCTCCAAAACTATTCATAACAGTCCAAGAATACGCTTTCAAGAAACTCGATTGGAAGACTATGGTTATAAACATAGACGGTCGTCAACTCAGTCATCTTCGTTTCGCAGATGACATTGTCCTAACAACCGACAATCTAGGATGGGCGAAACAAATGCTCCATGAATTGGAAGAAACATGCTCTGGTGTTAGATGAAAATCTAACACCAGAGAAAGAAAATTGAAACCCCACACTTGAAATAGTTGAGAAATATATAAACTTGGGTCATGAAATACGAATATCAAAGATCAACCAGACATGCGAAATACATAAAAGAATCAACCTTGGATGGGCAGCCTACGGAAAATTAAAACATATCTTTAAAAGTGATCTTCCCATCTGCATAAAGAGAAAAGTGTTCGAGACCTTAACCCTCACGATATCTTCAGCGAGGAAGCATTGTGTGGCACAACGAAAATGGAGAGATCAATGCTAGGCTTAGGTTTGAGAGACCAGGTTACGAATCAGGGCTTACGACGGAGGACCGGGTGACAGACTTTTTCCAAAGAATAGAGAAATCAAAATTAAATTGGGTCACGTGCTGACCACGCGCTGATAAGCGAAATCGGGAAATGCCACCTACAAGCTGGACCGACAACCTAAAAAGGATTGAAACCAACTGGATTCAGGCGGGTCAAGACAGACAACATTTGAAAGATGAGGGAGGCCTGTGTCTAGCAATGGACGTCGAAGGCTGGTTGATGATGATGACTAAAAATATTAGATATCAGATCCCAAGACATCGATACACACTTGTGACAAAAAACATTAATTTAAGTAAATTGAGACCCCCCAAGATAGTAGTTAAGTCTAGACGTAATATTAGAAAGGCAAAATTAAAACTATTTATGAGTACTACCACTACTAGACGTCGGATCTTAATATATCGATACCCACTTGTAACTCTCTCTCTCTCTCTCTCTAAGGGGGCTACAGTCCTAAGTAGGACCTGGACATCCTCCTACTGCCTACACATGTGCTTGGTGTCTCCCACTTGTAACTAAAGACTCACTAATCCAAGCACATTAAGACCGCCCAAAATTATAGTTGTAAAGTCAAGACATATTATAAGAAAATAAAATTAAAGGCATTAACGACCAATACAACTATCAGAAGTCGGGTATTAATACGTCGATACCCACTTGTAACAAAAAAATCACTAATCCAAGTAAATTGAAACCGCAATAAATAATAGTTGTTAAGCCTGGGCATAATATTAGAGAGATATATTCAAATTATTTATGAGCACAGCAACTTCCAGATGTTGGTCCCTTACGTATCGCTTTACACTTATGCTAAACTCATTAACCTAAATAAGTTAAAACAGCAATAAATAATATTTATTGGCTCTGGATATAATATTTATTAGAATTGGTAAAACCATCTCACGTTATAGATAATCATACAAACTTAAAACAATCGAAACACAGTTTGAATATATAAATTTATTAAACCTTTCCGGAGCTCTATAACAATTACTAAGTCTTTTTAGGACTACCAAAACAAAACCCATGTGAAATTTGTCAGCTATTTAATAGCTTTCAGTCTAGCATCGTGGCACTCAACAAGGACCATAAAAATAACATTGTTTTAAGAACATTTCTTTCCGATAACTTAGGTAAGTAGCCATCTGCAGACGTTTTGAGAATTATCTCTCATCAGTGCAGCTTTGCTTTTATTAATAACAATTTGTAAAACAATCACCTGAAAACCTCATGGTGATTAGGGGCTAGATATTTTTAATTTGACATTTCGTGAGAGAGACATGAACGTAGCAGGTTATTGATTTAACTGATATTATAGAATTGGTAAAACCATCCTACGTTATAGATAGTCATACAAACTTAAAACAAACAGAACACAGCCTGAATATATAAATATATTCAACCTTTCCGGAGCTCTATAACCAATGGTTTTACCAATTCTATCTTATCAGATAAATCACAAATCTGCTAAATTCATATCTCTCTCACGAAATGTCAAGTTAAAAATATATAACCCTTAATCACCATATGGGCTTCAGGTGAGTGTTTTAATAAAAGCCAAGCACTGATGAGAGATAAATCTCGAAACGTGTCTGCAGATGGTTACTTACCTAAGTCATCGGAAAGACGTGATCTTAAAAACAATGTTATTTTTATGGGTTTTGTTGAGTGCCACTAAGGTGGACTGATAGCTATGAAATAACTAACAAATTTTACATGGGATTTGTTTTGGTAGTTCTAAAAAGACTCAGTAATTGCTATAGAGCTCCGGAAAGGTTGAATATATTTATATATTCAAGCTGTGTTCCGATTGTTTTAAGTTTGTAATATTTATTATGTTAATTATATCTAAACTATGTGAACTGAAAATGGTATTAAGATCACAGCAAACTACAATTGTTGGGTCTTAACGGATTGATTTACATTAAAACCATAAAAGCGTTCTACCTTCTACCTTATATATATACATTTCAATAATGTTTCCGTAATATATAGGGTCTTCCAACAAGAGGTTTCATTTTCAATAGCCCGCCATTTTAACAGTTGTGATGAGTCAACGTGTAACTACTTGACGGATGGCAAGCAAAAACTACCCCATTAATAAAAATGGAACGAAACACTCTTTAACAAAGCATTGAAATTATCAAACTCCACTACAAAAATGGTGAAAATATAGCGGTCGCAGTTCGCAAAACAAAAGCATATTTAGGTCGTAGTGAAGCAGCTTCTCGGCCAGAAATTGTGAAATTGGTGATACGTTTGAGCTGTTGGGACAAGTTAGTGATGTGAAGAACTGAACTCGTGCATGTCGCTCAAGAACAACGGATAATATTGCTGTTGTAACCCATAGTGTTGAGGAAAACCCCGGTTTGTTCATTTTTCGTCGATCTTTGAAATTGGGCATTCCACAAACGAGATTACATTGTATTTTGCATAGACTTTGGTCGTAAGGCCTTTTAAAGTTCAGTTAACATAATCGAGTTAACTGAATTGTGTAGTAGTCCAATTTAGAAAAAACCCGGACATTGTTAAGTTTCACCCGGGCATCCAGACATAGTACGTTAATCCAGGACAGGTGGCAACACTAGGTTTATGGCATAATAACTGTTGTACATATCACACTGCTAACGAAACTTTCAACGTATTGCAAGAAAAGTTTGGCGCAAGGTTAAATTCAAGGAATGCAAATACAGTTATTAATCAATTTCAATTTAAACAAAATTAGCATACGCTGGCCTCCAAAGAGTTGTGATTTAACTCCTTTAGATTATATCTTGTATATATGTTGCGCTGCAGCGCGTTTGTGGTCTTCATTTATCTGATAAAGATCGCATACGCGCGGCGCTGCCGCGCGTATGTGGCGTATGTAAAAAAATAGTTTTATCTGAATTTATCTGATGAAGACCACATACGCGCGGCGCTGCCGCGCGTTTGTGTTCTTCATTTATCTGATAAAGATCGCATATGAGCGGCGCTGCCGCCCATATGTGGTCTTTATATGATTTATATGATTTATTGATAGATATCATTGAAATATATTTTTAACGGCACTACGGTCCATGTAGAACCTTGACCTGCTCAATTTCTTCCTTCCATTCCTCTCTATCTAGAGCCAAAAAGTTTGGTAGTTTGGTTTAGTAAAAGTAATTTTAAATTTATTTCATTTTAAAATCATATCATTCCTATTGGAAAACCTTTTACTTTGAATTTTGTTCAATTTTGTGATCTAGTTCAGAAGCCCTTAACATTGAGCAAATGAAAAAATCGAAAAGATGATAACTTAATTATAAACAAGTTGAAAAGAGAGGAGAATCCTCAGGAAGATCCTAGGCCCGGTAAAGGAAGATGGGGAATTCCGAAGACGGCATAACTCTGAGCTCTACGAACATATTGAGATGCTCTCTGACTGTGCAAGGAAAAGAAGGTTGCTTTCTATGGCCACATTGCAAGATTGCCTCCAAACCGACTAACCAACCGTCTGTTCACCTACTGGCAAAACAAGAAGCTTCGTACCACTTGGTTGACAGAGACCGAGAAAGATATTAAAGAACTGGGAATAACAGATCTCAAAAACAGACAGTCTGCGAGACGCAGCCTAAAGGAAGTCCGTGGATTTCAGGAGAAACCTCGAAGGAAAGGTACCCACTGGGCAGAAGAGAGAAAGGAGTTACACCGGCAGAAGATGCGACAATACTGGGCAAGGGTCAAAGCCCAACAGTTGAACAAGCGTGGTCCAAAGTAGGCCTATTCGAAAGAAGAAGAAGAAACAAGTTGAAAGTAAGTTGTTATAATCCATTGATTGTATATTTTTATAACAAAAGTGATACCTAAACTGTAGTCTTACGACAACAACAGATTACATTACATGTTATTCACTAGCACTATTGATTTAAAATTCAATAAAATTATAGATACATAAAAGGGAATATTCTTAATACTTTTATTCAATTTTCCTGAAAACGTCGAAGGCAACTCAAAGAAATAATCGCCTCGGCTTATTCATCATTGCCTCGACAATAAATAAAGACAGCAAAGGACAGAGACTTACTAAATGTGTCACTTTAAAAACATATATTGTTTATATCCCTATTAGTTTATTTAAACATTCATTTTTAATTAAATATGATAAAATAATTAAAATAATTACCTACTAAGGTATTTCCAATTTTGTACAATTCTGAGATCGATTGAAATTCTGATATAATATGTAAATTAAGAAACCTTACACATTTTGCAAATGAAAAATTAGGAAAAGATTTATAGTGTCGCGAGTTTTGAAATGAGCTAATAGTAATTAATCAATTTCAATTTAAACAAAATTAGCTTAGCAAGAGCAGTTAGAGCGGAAACCTTTTGATTTATAATTTGGATTTTATAAACATAATAAATTATAATCGCAATTAATGGCATTCATCTCTCTACTTAACATAAGCCATTCATCAAAAGTTTCCGGCAAACATAAATAATTTGACAAATATGTTGAGAGGCGCTTATTCCTCTACAAATAACAAAACCGTGTTATTTCCCTGAATACGTTTAGTACATTCATTAGAGGCATGAATTTGAATAAGTTTAGTACAATCATTAAAGGCATGAATGTGAATATGTTTACATAAAATATAATTACAGAATACTAATGCATATTAAACCTCTTTGTTTTAAAATACATGTCGATAATTCATTCAACACAATTTATTGAATGATACAATCTATTTTCTGGTACACGCCACGTTTCATTTTATTACGGATTTTTCCCCGCTTGCTGCAAAATACCTCGTTTACATTCTACCGCAACTCGATAAGACTTATTGTTTTTATCCATCCCTTTGTTCCCAAGTCCTCGATGATTCACATCATGGAAACTTTCAATGCGATTTCATTTTTACCGGATTTTTTTACCCCGATTTCACTGAATTACACAAAAAAAGCAAACTTTACAAAAGATTCAATGACGCTCATATCATAAAAGAATACATTAATATACTTTTTGGAAATTGTAGGCACAGAATTTTTTTGTATTAAGTTACAGACCAGTTTTATTTTTATATCGAATGATCCAGAAAAAAACTATGTAATTAAGGAAACTTGAGATGTTACTATAAAACCTAGAAATGATATTACAGAACCCTACAATACAATTACAAAACATTAAGTTGTCATTAAAATATTTTGAAGTGTCATTGCAAAAACCGTAAGCTGGTATTACAGAGCATTGAGGTTACAGAATATGAATATTACGGAAAACAAAATTGGGGCGCTGCATCTTTTGTTTTATGGAGTTGTCGGTCTGCAATACGTAACAGTACTATCGTTATTTAATAATGCTTGGAATCTAATAAAGTGACAATAAATATATTTCCTTGTGCCCCGATCCTAGACATCAAAGTTTGGATTACGTCGCTTTGTGTGTGTTTTCGTCAAAAGTCGCAGGCAAAATGGACAGATTTTTATTTAATAAGCAAGTCGGTAGTTCAAATTACAGTGATCCAGCATCTACATGTGGTGGGGCAGCAAAAAGCGGAAATATTTTAGATATGATGATAGCTATTTGGGCTTCGGCTTTACTTCAGTAGCAGTAAACAATAAAGAAAGACCGCAGTGCATCCTATGTTTAAAAATTCTATCGTTCGCAAGTATGCTCTCAAGTAAGCTAAAGCGACCTTGTCGGCCTCGTAATCTACAGAGTTAGAGCGTTAACTACAAATCTGGAGGTCTCTGGTTCGATCACGGGAGCGAGTGTCGGCAACATTTGCACTAGAAGGCAAATATGTAATTGATTAAAGATAATTTAAATAACATGCAGTAGTGCCATTCGCTATGTGCAAAATGTATGGTGGGGTAGAGTAAAGCTATCACAGCGCATGCCGTGGCAGAAATCTGCAACGATTTGTGATAGTAAATTTGTTTATATTTTGAAATGAATCATCAATGCTGTTGTGTTGTGAACTGCAAAAATAACGGCACAAAAAGTCGGTGTAAATTCTATATTTTTCTTACAGTGGCCTGGATATTAGATTAAAGAAATAAATGGATAGCTGCCGTAAAATGGAAAAAGAACGCATTATAACCTTAACTTACGATATTAATAAATCAATTATATTTGCGCTTTATTTTATGTGATATTATTAGATATTGTTGTTATTAGTGTTGATGTCGTGGTCTCCAAAACATCAGGACACAATTTCTAGAACATTTTATTGGAGAAAAATATCGGAAAAGCAGGCAAGTGCAAGTTGCAATGTTCTCACGATATTCTCTAACATATATCGAAAGAAGAAGGTTAGTGATCAAGTCTACATATGCAAGAAACAAGTCTATATATTCATGCCCGATAAAACGAAGAACCACAAAAGTCTCAAATGCCAAATCAAATGCAATGTTAACATTGCAGTCCTCAAGTGTATCCTTTGTTCTTAGTAGTTATAGATCCAGCTCACATAAACCTGTAATCTTGCTGATGCTGATATAACAGATTGTAAACCGTAATTATGCTGTAACTTAGAACAATAAATGTATTAAAAAAATAATAATAAGTAAGAATTGAATCAAGGATGTCAAGTCAATATGTTTCCTGATTAAAATTTAAGGGAAACAATCTTTATTTGTAATAAATTCAATTACAGTGATCACTGTGATAGTGAAATCCAAGTGGATATAACAACAACTTCAAGAATTATAATGACAAATAATTCAAGAAAGGAAGATAAAATTTGTTTCATGAGAATCAATCAATCAAAGGCCAACAATTTGTTGCTATTTCATCAATAAAAAAGGGTCACGAATTCCTAGATCTTGTTGGTGTGCTATTTAGAAAATTTGAGTTTTCATTAACAAAATTAACAAAAAAAAAATGTAGTTTACATTAAAGACCAACTTCTATTTTTTTTAATGTAATTGAAAATTGGCTTGACATTTTCAGCATTAAGTGTGTTATTTGGTGTGCATAGAACTATAATCTCAGGAATATTTCATTCAATCTCACAAAATGTAGTTTATGCAACTGTTAAATTTAACAGCTACAATTTGTATTGTGTTTTACACTTTCAAAACCAGTTTTTATAATAACATTCATTTTTTATATGTATATTGTTTTTAACACAATCCTCTAAAAACTCTATTTGCAATCTTTCTATCTTTATTTTGTTTACTTTATTCTTTATAAAATAATACAACATTTGTAAGTCATTATTTCATATAATCCCGAATAGTTGTGTATGCTAGGTGTCGCCACTATCGTGCACATAGCCAATACCGTAGTTCGCACAATAAGCAGCGCACTGCTCATCTGTTAAATGCGGTAAATTTAAACAGGAAATATACGCATGAACCTTAATAAAAGATGTACGTCGCTTAAAAGTCCAATTGTAGGTATGTCTATAATGCTATCTAGGTATGTATATTATGTGTATATAATACCCTGTAGTCTACCTATGTGAAAACTATAAAATGGTCAGTGAAAAGTAAGAAATGACAGACTGAGGTAATAAAGCCAAAATAATGTTTAGACTGGAAACAACTTTATTTACAAAAAACCGCATTTATTGTTCCTTTAATAAAACTAACTTGTTATCGGTAACATTTCTGACGAATATGCGCATCTTTTGACCATATTTTACTGGCTTCGTGAAAAAAGCGGACATTTAAATATAATTTTCATATTAATTCGCATATTTGTATTCTACGATCCAGGATGTCCTGCAACACTACATAGTTGATCATTTCGGTGGTGTCGAAAGGAACTCTCAATTTTTTAAATAATTCGCTAACTATTACCGGTACAGTATAATCTTGATATTTCGACACTTATAGTACCAAACAACCGCCGGATTATAGCAAAATTCTGGATTATCAGGATTAAAACAAAACAATAAAAATTGTACATATTTTATATACAGGGTGAGCAAAACTCGATGTCTCAGCTCTATTATAAGAAAACATAAGATAGAAAACTAAACTAAACATAGATAGAAAAAATCTGAAAAGAGGTTCATAAATGGGATTGAGTAAGGACCATTTGAAGTCAAATTTATATATTTTTCCATATTCGGAAGCTGGAGTAATGACGTCTTCGAATTTCGTTTTCCCAGAACAATACCTATATTTTTGCATATTTGAAAAGAGTTAATTTTTCTGAACAAATTTTGTAAAGAAAAAAATTTGCTATCTTTTTTCGTTGAAGAGAAGCTTTTTGTAAATATGCAAAAATATAGGTACGGTTCTGGGAAAACAAAATTCAATCACGTCATTACTCCAGTTTCCAAATATAGAAAAATATGTAAATCTGGCTTAAAATGGTCTTTACTCAATCCCATTTAAGAATCTCTTTTCCGATTTTTTCTATCGTTTTTCGTTTTCTTATAATAGAGCTGAGACATCGAGTTTTGCTCACCCTGTACATTTGTATCTCAGAAAACGACTTACATAGACAACTCTACCAGTTCTTCCAAGTAAGCCGTCAACTCAACATGAACATCTCTTTCAACAAAATCAAATGCTCAGATGTAAGCTAGTGGTGGAGGACAATCCCATAGAACAGGTAATGCAATTCAGATATCTGGGCATAGACAAATCAAGCACCCACGACCCAGTTAAGGACCTGAGGAGCCAGATTAACAGAGCATCCGCACTATCAGGATGCCTACGACATATAGTTTGGGCAAACCCGTACATGCGCAAAGATATCAAAATTAGAATCTACAATACTTGTATCAGACCGATCAAGACGTACGGTACAGAAGCCGGCGAAGACACCAACAAGACGAAAACATGCAAAGGGTGACCTAAATGAAAACACTGAGAACAATATAAGCGAAAACAAGAAGAGACAGAGTAAGAAACACAGATATCAGAGAACAATGCGAAATACAAGACATTGTGAGATGGGGAACACAACGTAAGAGACAGTGGTACAAACAGGTAAGACGGACGGACGAGAACAGACTTCCGAAAGTAGTCCTAGAAAACAACCCGCCCGGCTCAAGACCTCCCGTGAGACCACCTAAAAGATGGAGAGATAGTTGGCAATCTACCTCTCAGGAAAAGATGCAGAGGCGGCTCCAGAATTAACATATCGAAAGATTTTCATGAAGTAGAAGAAGAAGAAATGTATTTCTGAAAGAATAAAATATGTATCTATATAGGTAAATGTTTACATACCAAAAAGTATGTACAATCTTAGAACATATAGTAAGACAATTACAGAGTGGAGATAGCTTGGTCAGAATCGGCAATCAAGTTTTCAAAGTTAAAAGCAGGGTGCGTTCGCCAGAACTTTTTCCAAGAACACTGGATGGTGGTGTTTGTGACATTATTCCTTCTGTGCGCGAGGCCCCGCGACGCGGGGAATCGTAAAGAAATGACACATGTTTCCCCAGAGCGCCGGATTACTAAACATGCCGGATTATCCACAGCCTGATTATCAAGAGTATACTGTACTTGTTGCACGGGGATTATATCGACAAACATAGTAGCCAGACAGTAGCACAGTAGAGAACAGTAGCCAAAGAACTTAAGAACGCCAGAAACCCGTTAGCACAGCATACCTACCATATGTTCATGGATCAACTGACAAAATCTCCAGAATCCTTAAAAGACCCAACATCGACACCATTTTCAAACCTAACCAGAAAATATCCTCCATGCTACGCAGCGTTAAAGACACCATCCCGTTAGAATACCATGGAATTTACGAAATACCTTGCGGAACATGTGAACGAACCTACATTGGACGTACCAATAGAAAAATATCTGCTAGGATTCAAGAACATGTAGTTTCAGTCAGACACAGAGACAAAGTTTCATCGGCACTTGTCCAACACACAAACACCGGTCACTGGATGGACTTTAGAAATTCAAGGACTCTTGCACAGATTAGCCACGAAATGTCACGAGTATACAGAGAAGCCATAGAGATAGAAAAACGAGACTACTGCATGAACACGAAAGACGATTCTTTGAGACTGCCCCCAGCATGGCGACCGATCATATCCACCCTCAAAATGCAATCCCAGACAACCCAGACTCATGTACGACCAACAAGACAAACAAACAACCGAACCGAAGCACCGCACACAACGCGTATGACCCGAAGCCAGACAGCTATAAGTAGTCGCATCGCACGAACGAGCTCTCAGTATGCGTCTAACGGTTGACCCGCACGGACGCATATATCTCTTGAAAATGGCGAATGTTAGTTCGCTGAAACGTCGAGAATCCGGTTCTTTTCAGAACCAACCCTCAACATCAACGCGGTATCCCCGAGAAAACAATACAACACATATATATATATATATATATATATATATATATATATATATATATATATATATATATAGAGTTAATTTTAGTGCTTCGAATTGGTTGGTAGCGCGAACTACTAACGAATCTAACCAAGGGTTCCAGTCATCAGACTACGGTACAGCAATATGGTTGCTATCTGGATTTACTTTCAGAACTTTCGCCTCTAGAGACGCAATGTAGAGAGTATTATGTATATTATTAACGTATACGTAATACTCTCTATATTGCGTCTCTAGACGCGGTATCCACATTGGACCAAACTTTAAAAAAAGCTAAAGCGGCATCTCGAGACCGTTCACCCTACTATGGTTGAAGAATCACGAGATTTTTTTTATACGAAGTTGCAAATTTTACAAAAACAAAAAAAAACCTCACACTATCACAGAAGAGTTTATTCTACAGGCTGCTCTCTACATGGTGGCAGAATCGGAGGGAAAACTAATGTCCAAGGTACCTTCAACTAACAAAACTTTTAGCGAAGAATCCATGATATAGCCTAGAATCTCAATCATCAATTGATAGAAAAAATAAATGGCCATGAATTTGGTCTGCAACTTGATGAGGTTACTGGTAGTAATAAAGATGCACATACTATTTACTACGTACGCATTCTGGATGACAATTTCATTGTTGAAGATCCTTTTTCTGTAAAAGTATTACAGAAAGGCTCAAGACTTGTTTGAAATTGTATTCAAGTTTATAACAGAAGATCAGGAAAAATTAGGGAAAGTGTATCATCGCTGTAAGTACTTACGGTACTCGATCAACGTCTGGCTGGTATAGAGAAAAAAGCAATGCGTGCTATGTAGACCCATTGCATCATCCATAGGGAAGCCCTTGCGTCGAAGTCAATGAGCTTTGGATTGAACCAGGTATCACAACGTGTCATTAACGTAGTTAACTACATAAAAATTAGGTCGCTAAAAGTTAGACTTTTCAAAAAAACTTTGCATGGATATGGAGGCTGAACACACGGCCCTGCTACATTTCTACAGTTCACCATAGCGTTCACGTGGAAATGTCTTATTTCGTGCATTCGAATTATATGAAGAAATACCCACTTTTTACAAAAAGAAGGTTGTGGAAATTAAAGTCATGGAAAAAAATACTGTGCGAACCAAACTTTTTGCTTAAACTAGCATATTTGTGCGACGTATTTGGCAAACTAAATAATTTGATTCTGTTTCGGCAAGGCAATAACATGCACATTTTGAAACAATTGGAGAAGATAGCAGCATTTAAGACAAAAAACTGCAGTTGTGGATTAAAAAATTAAGATCGGGGTAAAGATTTTTTCCCACAATTGCATAAATATGCGGCCTATAATGACCTTGTTATCTCACAAGATTTGAAGTCTTGTTTCATGGAGCACTTTCGAAGCTGACTGAAAGATTTTGGAAATACTTTGTAGCGTGGAAATACTTAGATACGAAGATCCTTTCCATGCACAAGTTTTACCAGAAATCACTTTGCAGAAGGAAAAGTGTCTCATTGAACTCTCTTGCGACAACGGCCTTAAAACAAGATTCAGATGTTTTGATTTGGTGGAGTTATTGATATCCGTCCAAAATTAAATTTCAACTTTAATTTCAAATGATGTCAAAAGGGAAAAGAATTCCTATACCTTTTGCCATATCTTAGTATAATTTACAGTTGTAACTGTAATTAAGAGCCAATATCGCTCGAAGTTCAATGTGGAGCAAGATACGATAGTCAAGGTTCTTATCCCACGCTTAAAAAAAATGTGTGGAGATTTACCAAGCTCACACGTCACATTGACTAAGTTGCCATTTATTTTATTTTCCATTCTTTCTAAATAATAAATATATCCTTGTGTGTCAATGTCAATATGAAAACTCAGCTTTATATTGTGGATGTTTTAATTTTTGTGCATAAGTATATACTTAGTATCATTGTACCCTAAGTTGACTAGCTATGGCGCTGAGACAAATTATTAACCTGAAATTGCGCCGCGAACTAAAAAAGTTTCGGAATCCCTGCCTTATATCATTGTTTTTCAATCACTTGGTATAATAATAAAATAGTTTATATTTCTTGCTTTATTTAGTTGTAGCAACTTAAAACAAAAAATGTAATTTCTATGAATGCACGAATTAATTAAGATGGGATTCGAATTATTGTACCATTTACAATTTGATTAAAGAAGATAGCACAATAACACGCAGTTGATGGACTCGATGACCAATTATCCCAACAAATATTGTGCTAATTGACAAATTGGGACTCAAATTTAAAAAAAAATCATAATCTAAATAACAGTTATATATTAGTAGTAAAAAACGAGAAATGAGTTATATTAAGTTTCAAATGCAGTTGTTAAACGAGAAACTAATGAATGTATAATTAGTCCTCTTGCACCGTGAAAGAGTGCAAGTGAAGGAGATAATTGTGGCGGTGATTATCCGTCGGTTTTTTTAAACACTTTAAAAGCTTAGCATATAGAATAAATAAATCAAAATTTCTTTTAATCTCTTAATCTCCATTTGCAAATTTACTTTTCAAAATTATTATAATAATAAATTTGTCAAATTTAGAATTGGCGAAACCATCCCACGTTACAGATAATCAATCATATATACTTAAAACAAACGGAACACAGCCTGAATATATAAATATATTCAGCCTTTCCGGAGCTCTATAACAATTAATGAGTCTTTTTAGGACTACCAAAACAAATTTCATGTGAAATTTGTAAATAATTCTATAGCTTTCAGTACACCTTTGTAGCGCTCAACAAAAAACTTAAGAATAACTTTGTTTTTAAGATCATGTCTTTCCGATACTTTAAGTGAATAGTGAATCTGTGGACGCGTTTCAAGATTTATCTCTCATCAGCACAGTTTTGCTTCCATGAACAACAATTTGTAAACCACTTACTTGAAAACCCATGTGGTGATTAGGGTTAGATGTCCACAGATGACTGAACACTTAAGGTATCGGAAACATGATCTTAAAAACAAAGTTATTTTTATGGTTTTTGTTGAGTGCCACGAAGGTGGACTGAAAGCTATGGAAAAACTTACAAATTTCACATGAAATTTGTTTTGGTAGTCCTAGAAAGACTCTAAAGAAAGTAATTGTTATAGAGCTCCGGAAAGTCTGAATATATTTATATATTCAGGCTGTGTTCCGTTTGTTTTAAGTTTGTAAAATTTAATTTATTAAGGATGTTCTGGAGAGACATGCGGAGACAAAATATGAAATATGAAATCAGACTGTGAAATTTTACCAATATTAGCATATTTTAGCATAAAAATGCAAAAATCAACTTTTTAAAGATGTAAAATTTGTTTAGGTATTCATTTTGTGCGTATTTTTTCTCTAAACTTGGTTCTATTAAATATATTTTCAAATTTCAATAACTTCAAAGCGCTGTCTTTTATCATCGAATGTACCTTGAATCCAACATGCTTTGCAGCATCGTTGTACGCACTTTTTTTTCGTTTTAAGTTCGTTTTAGGTAGAAATTCAACGAACTTGAATCAATATCTCATAATCGGTGTAGCGAATCACTATGAAACTTTGCAACAGTTAATGCGAATTTATTAAGGTACTCGCGAATTTATTAAGGTATATATTTTTTTGGGAATTTTGCCATATCTTTTTACTTTTTTATGACGAGAATATAGTGTGCTCATAAAACGCCGTGCAAAGACTGTTCAACTTTAAATAGCAATATCTATTAAACGGTTTAGTGAATCGCCCTGATTTTTTTCTCTTATTTCCTAACAACATCCTTAACTATGTGTAGAAGTTTCATAACTTTTTCAGTATATTGGTCAACCTCCCGAACATCCTTAAGGTTGAACGCGCATCAAATCAAAATAAAGGAACTGGAGCCGTATTTTTAATGTTAGTAATAGAAATTAAATACATTTAATTTAATTTTTGAGCAAGATCTGGTGCGTAATTTTTACAAAATTAATTTTTAAAACTAATTATTTAATGTACACTATAGACAATCTTGTATAAAAGATACACTCTTCGTATAACACAACAATAACTGATAAAAATTAAAATCTAGAAAACTGACTTGACTGACTATTATTCAGTTATCGTAGATTGTGTAATGATTATAAAAAAAATATTCTACCATGTAACTTTGAAGATATTTTAAATCTAATTTAATCTAATTTTTTTAATTTTAATTTTATCTGGGTTATGAAGGTTTTTTGTTGGCAACGTTGAACGGAAAATGGTACGCATTTTAAAATTTAATAATTCTGTAGCTTGGTAGAAAATGGACCACAACCCATTTTTAACATTTTCAGACAACTTTACCATTAAACTAAGCATTAGGTAAGCAGAGAAAGGGTAAATGTCTTGCTATAGCAGAAAAATGATGAATGTCCTGCTATAGCATTAGTATTTGGTCCTTTTTTTTATTGACACAATTTTAGTTTTTTCAAGTTCGATGGTAGAATTTACTCGAAATCTTAAAAAAGGATATTGGCTTTTTTCTACTACAGTTGGCCTTACCATTTGCCTTTTCACATCGGAAGTATATTCTGAATGTTTTTTTCATACTACCACTAATATTTCTCTCCATTGCTAAAAATGTTATTTTGCAAACCGCCCGTTGTGTTTGAGTTCATGGTTGTTGTTGATCACTCATTCTTAAATATAATTCTTGGAGTTATAACCAAATACTGCATAACCACAATATAAACATAGCTGCTAGACGCGGTATTACCAGAAAAATCATTTAATAATCATTCATAATCAACTTTATCGGACTTTAGATAAAAAATGTCAAATATCTCGGATTAACCTTCACCAACATTAAAAATTTATTACCGAGGGTACAATATAGAATCCGGATTGCGAATCGATGTTATTATTAACATCTCCAGCTTTTTTTGAAACAAAAATCAACTCAGGTAAATCAAAACTAGGAATTTATGAAACTCTGATCAGCACAGTGTAAACTTATGCAGCTGAATCGTGGAATTTGTCAGAAGTAGACAAAAGCCTTTGTGTATTTGAAAGACGAATTCTATTGAAAAGGTTTGAACCGGTGAGAGACTAAGAAGTATATAGAATTCGTATGGACTGCGATCTCCAAGAGCTAATAGAATGTGAAGATATTCAGATGGTGTTCAAACACGTCAGATTCATTAAGGCATGGAGACTTCGATGACATGATTACGATGGTGAACTTATTAACTCCCAGATCCTTTTATAAAGCGCAACCTAGAAGGGGAGCGCGGGGTAATGAGAGCGGTCGGGTAATGGGAGCGATGAGATTGAAGGAAAAGTAGGCACATTTGCGCATTCATATACACTCAGCCGCTTCCGTCAACCATCGAGAAACTTGCCAAACGCGCACGAACCGTAAGCGACTATGCGTTAAGTCACGGAAGATGGTTGTTTGTTTTTCGCTCCAAGCTTATAAAAAACTACCGATTGTTTATTTTAAACAAAGCGCCAAGATTATATTCTTATTTTATTATGTTTATGCTTATTACATCCCTAGATTCATTTACTAACAAATCCAATTGGTTAAATTGTGATCGAAAACAGAATTATATATTTATGTTATTACTTTTCAAAGTGGTGGTCAGTGGGTGATGGTAGCCTAGCATGGCTGTCACTACCCGATATAGCTCCCATTACCCCATAAACTTTCACAATATATTTTCAGGTCATTTTAGATACATATATCTTCTTTTTGTATTAGATGCTATATAAAGTATGTTTAGTTAAATTTTTGGGAAAGAGTAAATATTATGGCTCCCATTTCCAATATGAGCATTAAATAGGCTCTCATTAGCCGCATATGAAGAGTAATGGGACGGACTGACTGACTGACTGACTGACTTTGTAAAATCGTTATTGTATCTTAATAAATTACAGAAATTCATTATAACTGTGATTAAAATATATTTTAATAATCAAGGTAAGAGTTCCTAATGAAAAATTATAAGAATGTTAACAAATGTGGTTTTTATCATAATTTTCCCTTAGTAGGCTCACAATACCCTGATCTCCTCTACCCCAAGAGGCAGTGGTAGAGGGACAGGTGAAAAGATAAGGTAGAGGAAAATACGAAAACGCTTTAAGTAAGAAAGTGAACACACGTTGCTGAAGATCGTCAAAGGTGGAAGGGGATTGTTAAGGAGGCCAATATTGGAAGGGGATTGTTAAGGAGGCCAATGTTGGAAGGGGATTGTTAAGGAAGCCAGTGGTGGAAGGGAATTGTTAAGGAGGACAAAGCTTAGCATGGACTATAAACCCAGAAGAAGAAGGACTTAAAACAGTCTTAAATAACATATAAATTCGGTATATTAATATATTCAACTATTTTTGCTAGACAAAAAAAATACATTTTATCTTGACTCACCATGTCGTGCATAACCGTAATCTATTTATATTTATAAAGAAAATGATCAAAACAGAAATGTCTTATTTAGTAATAAATTTGACAATCGTTAATCAGTTTATACTCGAATATAATTCTTCGTTATTGGCACAATCATAATACAGGTATACTATATACTTGTATGGTCATAATACAGATACACATGCAAATTATTACGCAACTTTGAAAATAGCCTGCAATCGCCCTTTGTGGGTTGCATAATTTTGATTAACTCTTACGCGCCAACAAAAACAAAACAGCGAATTAATGTCGTGAAATAATTATTAGGAGCTGAAAAAAGGCCGGTTTTTCGCAGTAATTGCCGTAATTTATGTCCAACGCGTTACAAAACCTGTGTCATATTTTAGCTAATCTAAGTCAACATATATGGGAGGCACCGCGTCGGACAATTCTACTGCTGTCATAAATCGCACGGCTAATATTTTAATCTGTGCGCGTCTGTCTCGAAACGAAGATATATACACACCTGAATGCATTGCATACTTTTTTATTAATATACATGTATCATCTGTGCAGTATAATAAATACATACACACACATATACACACACACACACACACACACACACACACACACACACATATATATATATATATATATATATATATATATATATATATATATATATATATATATATATATATGTATATATATATATATATATACACACACATATATATATATATATATATATATATATATATATATATATATATATATATGTGATGTAAGTTATTTTGTCTACGACCACAATTGTGAAAGCACACATGAGCGTTTGGTTTACGATTCGTTGATTGGTTGAGAGCTGCACGTTGATATTATTTTTAAATATAGTACTCCGTAAGTTTCACACAATCATTAAACGTCACATCATTCACATAGAAGCTGTCATTCATTTCGTTTTTCACGTTTAAATCTAACGAAAACTACAAATAAGTACTAAATAAAAAGGTATGTAACCATTATGAATGTATTTCTTTTCATTTCTATCAAGTTAAATAAGGTCGAGTAACAGTTATTTATTAAAGTACAACTGTTTCTTTGTTATAATGTTAAATAATGTACCTAGTAACATATTTTTCTTATCAAACAGAAACAAATTAGTGTGGTCGTAGATAAAGTATAGTACATGACTCTAGTTCTAAGGCAATTACGTACTCAGAACGTACTCGAACTTACGTACTCGGAATTTCGTAACTGTCGTAAATAGGTAAATGTTTCGCTTATACGTAATATGACTTACAACTCTTGTCACGTAAGATACTATTAATTATATTTATTTGTAGTCTTAATTAAAATTTTCGAACAGAATTTCAAATAATTTACAAACCTTTTCACAAAACAATGCGAATTATTTTCCTGTGAAATTTTGCGGGATTTGCATTGGGATTGAAACTCACCTGGAACAAAGAAAAATATAATTAAATAGGTAATCAATGGAAATGAGTAATTATGCAATTATCAAGAGTATTGCAATTTATGTTTTTATGTTAGATTACTTTAAAACCAAACCCGGTTTCGCACATGCTCATTTCAAAATGGAATTGAAGAAATAAATATATTATAGTTGGTAAACAACATTGGCGAAAATGATTTTTTTAAATAAAAATTTTGTTGTCGATGAAGATGGATCTTCCCAATAACTCGAGATTATTGAGAAGACCCATCGACATAGACATATTTTGGATGTAGATTTTTAACGATCGTCGCTGAAATAAAAACTTTTTTTATGCAAAAAATTAGTTAAATATTTGTTTTAAGCTTTGTTTAAGTTTTTTCAATAAGACAGAATCATAATTCGTACATTTTCCGAAGAAGAAATAAAACTAGTAATAATTATCGCAGATTAAAACATGTCATAGAATACGCAGATGAATTTATTGTACTTGAACCCTGTAGTTAATTATTCTATATAGGTAATTATTCTAAAACAAGTTTAGACAAACAAGAGATTTTTATAAAATATTATGAAGAATGTAAAACAATTGCAGAATCAGCAGAAATAGCAGGTATTAATAAAAACAACACTAAATCTATAATTAGACGTTATAAGAAGGATGGATCCGAGATGATTAGACGAAATCCTGGTGGAAAAAGAAATAGTGAATTATCTGTATAGATATTAAATTATTGAAGAATCCATCGATTACCTTGAAAAAAATATGAAATTGAAGATATTTGAAAATAAAAACGTCAAATTGACCACAACATCTGCATCTAATGCATTAAAAGCTTTAAAAATAACATTGAAAACCTTTACGATTAGTCTGGACCGTTAAACTCTCATCAACAATTGGAGAACGTAACAATTATGCAATTTTATTTTCAGAATATGCTCTACAAACACAGGAGAATATAATTTTCATTGTTGAATCCCATTTCAATTACCATCTCCGGCAAAATAAAGCTCTATCGAAGAGAAACACGCTAGCCCATGTTCCAACATATTTCCGATAGCAGAAATGATTCACCTATTGCAGCCATGAATTTACATGATTTGAAATAATTTCTAATTCATCAGTAAATTCAAACATTTTGATTATATTTTATGATGAATTATTTTATAAAATGGCTGAAAGTAACATCGTAGAAGCCTGGCTGGTTCTGGAAAACGCCAAAACTCATAAAACTCAGGTAGGTTGTGATAAAATAAATTAAACCAGCCATAGACTAATTTTCTTCCACCACATTCACCCATGTTAGAAAAACCCTATAGAATTTTTTTTTCAAAAGTAAAATTAGCTGCAAGAAATATCCTGGCGGAATCAGAAAATAATCTGACTTTGGTTACGATTACTGAGGAATCCGTGGCTACTGTTACTTCTGCTGATTGTACTAAATATTATGTGGATAAGTCAATGAAATTACTGCTGGCTATAGCAGGACAATCATTACATGTTTATAATTTTTCAAAATTTTTTTCATTCTAATTTTTTATTATTAAGTTGTGGTTTCTAAAGTATTTACCTATATTTAATAAAAGTTTAATTTGGAATTTAAAAGGTTCAATTTGAATTTAAAAAAGGTTAATTTGAATTTTGAAAGGTTTAATTTAAAATTTAAAAGATCAATTCGAAATTGCAATAAGGGTGTACCAAAACACAAAAGGGTTACACTTGAAACCATGGAAAAAACAAAATCTGTAAATGGGTAGCAACTAAGCAGACTCGATAAGCAGATAAGTCCGAAAATCTGTTAGCATTCGTTTGCTGTGTTTCTAACCATTCATTTTGTCCCAATGTATTTAAATACAATGGGACAAAATGAATGGTTACAAACACAGCAAACGAATGCTAATAGATTTATCGGACGCTTTATCTGCTGAAATCCTGCAACTATCAAGCAACCAGATTATAAATATGGCAGGCCTACTTACAGAACACTGCCCTTCTAGGAGGCACAATTTTTTACAAAATGGGTACATGGAAGGACGAATCATTATACAGACTATGCTATGAAGAGGATGAAACTGCCTTCCACATAATCTTCCATTGCGAAACAATTGCACGTAAGAGACACAAGTTTAACTTTACAGCTAAGAAGGCCCTCGTGAAGAACATGACACATAGACTCCTAGACCTTATACAATGTGGGGAAATACAATAAGACTATAATCCACAGTGTTTTAAGGGTTCCACCCCTGGATCCACGTTGCTTGTCGGAAAAAACATCTTAAAAGAAGGTTTTTAACCTTCTAAAAAAGTTTTAATTTAAAATTACATATTAAGAGAGAAATTACTATTAATATCTCTAAATTCAAACGATACGTATGGGTGATTTTTTTCTAGATAGGCTGGTGGCTTTTTCAAAATGGCGCATTGCCGTATTTTATTCATTTAGTTCGACAGTAAATAAATGTGTTTGAAAATAAGTGGATTAGTTGAGGTAGTCTTGTTCCATGTCCTCCTCGGTCACCCGACCTGAATCCCATTGATTTATATTTATCGAGCGTTATGAAGATCATGGTATACTCAAAGGAAATAATTAATTCAGATGATCCTCGTAATAGCGATCAGACAGCGCGGCGACAATTGGACAGTAAAATTGTCGAGGCCAAGTAAATTATACGTTTGTCCCAACAGCAGCCATTAGTCTGTTATTGAATGCAAAGTCTCGCTCGACGCATCCATGAATTGGAATATGGCTTGTTCTGTTGCTGCGTCCACATGTTTTCCAAACCGCAAACTCCAAATCTTGAATATACACAAGCGTGCATACAACGCTCGATTAAACTACACTTGATCGAATCGGGCGCAAGCGTTTGCTAGCCAAACCAACAAACATTTGGATTTGTCTTGTGTTTGCTTGGTGTTGTGACTTTGCCAAGTGTGGGGACGCATGATAACAGTAGTCACAATAGTCAGTAAACTGTACGACGCATGCGCATTTAAAACGCATTTAAAAACATTACCAATTGGAATATTACGCATGCGTCGCACGCTATTCTGAGCGTCTTGACTGCTGTTGGAACAAGCTTTATGCCAATTCATGGATACATCGAGCGATAACTAGGAAATAACATTGACCAGTTAGTGTAAAGCTAAATCCATTAAAAAAATATTGAAATTGGTTTGTCAAAAGGGGAGCCAATGTTTTTTATAAGGATGTAAGTACAGTCGATTCCGCTTAATTGGGACAGCCGCTCATTTGGGACAAATCTCAAAAAACCGAAACCAAACTAAGAAACCAATAGTAAATTTATATGTTTAATTGGGACAACATTTCGCTTAATTGGGATAGTAAATTTAAGAACACAGCACATATTATGTTACACATATTCTCAAGAAATATGTACAAATAATTGCGTTGAAGATGCGTTGTCTCACAGCTGATCGGGGCGGCGCCGATGTTATTCAGTTACCAATACAACTGGCACGTGACAACTGTCTCAATTGTTGCGTATGTATTCAGTCACTTATTACTTGTTTACTTAACTTATTTTTTGTCAATTTTATTATTCCAAAATTTGACCCTTGCCAAAATGCCAAGAAATGATTTGACACTTTCCAGTAAAATTGCTAGACAAAATAAAAAGCCAGCCACTTAATACAAGTTAGCGTCGTCTCCCTGAGATAACTGGTGTACAAAAACCATATCGCGTGTCTTACGACAAGAAAGTCTGCGTACGAATTGGTATTACAAGAAGGACAAGCAGGAACATCCAAAAGAAACCGCGATGGGAAGGATCCAGACGTCGAAGAAGCACTAGATCAATGGTTTTCAATTGTTAGTGGCAGAGGCGTAAATATCAACGGCCCAATATTGAAGGCGAAGTCAGAGGAGTTAGCTAAAAAACCGAGCAGGAACGATTTCAAAAGCACCTGATGGTTGGTTATCGCGATGGAAAGCAAGATACAATATTAAATTTAAAAAAGCGCACGGCGAAAAGGGCAGCGAACAGTGGAAAACTACGAAAATTCCTATTTTGAGAATTTTTGTGCTGATGACATTTACAATGCTGATGAAACCGGCCTCCATTATCGTGCTACGCCAGATGGTTCCTTATGCTATAAACACATTGCACTGTCGGGTTATAAAAAGGCGATGGACCACATTACTGTGTTATGCTGTACAAATATGTCAGTTACTGACAAACGAAAGCTACCGATCATAGGAAAAAGTGCTAGACCTCGATGTTTTAAGGGGTTAAGAATAGAGGGTTTACCAGTGGAGTACCATGGAAACAAAAATAAATGGTTGACTTCTGAAATTTTTCGAAATTGGCTTACTAGTTGGGACCAAAATTTACAACTTAAACAAAGAAATTTTTTGCTGCTTGTTGACAATTGTGCGGCACACCCTCATTTAGACAATCTACAAAATATACAGCTGAAATTTCTTCCTCCTAATACCACATCTTTAGTGCAACCAATGGACATGGGGGTAATAAAAAATGTTAGGAATTTGTATTGTGGAAAATTGGTTAATTACATATTAGAATTCATAGATGAAAATTGATTAACAAGTTCCACAACAGCCAGAGAGATTAGTTCAAAAATTTCCCTTTTGCAAGCAATACAGTTTGTGGCTGACAGTTGGCGAGCTATAAAAACCACCACAATACAGAACTGTTTTACTAATAGCGGCTTTAAACCCTTAGATATTTCCGAAACTTTAAGCTATGAAGAAAATGAGGATATGTTGCAAGTTCCTATTATTAACTATGAAGAATTTTCAACAACAGATAGCAATTTACCATGTCACGCTGATAATGGAGACTGTGAAGATTTAATTGTAGAAGGTATTAAATCAAAACATGAACAATTAGATGAAGATGACGATGATGATGATGAGTCACTAACCAGGAGGCAAAAAAATGTATGGCCGTGTTACAGCGTTATTTTATGCAGGAAGGAAATGAAGGGAGCACTAAATCCGCACTGAATATCTGTGCTGATTTTGTACAAGTGAAATGTTACAAAAACAAAAGACAGACTACACTTGACTCATTTTTGCATTGAATTAAATTGTATGTACCTACCTTAATTAGGAATTAATTTTTTTTCTTAAAAGTTTATATGTATTACATATTTGTAATTTATATGATAATTTATATTACCTATATGTAATTTACAGTTTAGAAATTAAGAGTTTATAAACTAAAATTATTGAAAAAAATATGCCTTGTTTAATTTTATGTGTGTATTACTGGTTAATGGCCTTACTTGCCAAAACCAAATCAATGAATTAAAAAAAAATGTGAAATTCGCTTAATTGGGACAGCCGCTTATTTGGGACAAAATGCCCAAGACCCGATGTGTCCCAATTAAACGGAATCGACTGTAATCGGAAAATGTTACATTTATGAAACTTGGTATTACGATTCGTTTTAAAAAATTAAGAGACACGTGTCTCACCATTTTTTTTTTGTTCAATGAAAGGGTTTGAAAATCGAGGGTTATATATTTTTATAAACTACGATCAAGTCCGATCATCAGGGGGTTGGAAGTGGGATCCAACACCTGTATACCTTAAAATAACCATATTATGCCCATACTGGGCCAAGAAACAACGACTATGACGGGAAATCACCCGCTAGGATTTGGCTATCACAGCAATCCAGGCGCCAGAAGAACGATGGCTGGAACGGGAGAGGGTAGAAGGCCGGTACGAAAGCCGATGAATCGATGGAAAGACGTAGTAAGCAAAGACACCCGTACCCTGTTAGGAACCCGAAACTAGAAAACGTTGGCCATAGACCGGAATATAGGCGGCTAAGGGTCGATTAGGGTTGAAGCGCCATTGAATGGATGGATCTTATAAAGGAATAAAATTAGCGGGATGAGTTTCAGATATTCTCAAAGTTTAAAAAAGAAATGCCTTAATATTAAAAAAAATAAGACTAAGAAGACTCCATAAAAACCAAGCCAAAATTTAGAAAATTTATCTGCAACAGACAATAACTTTGGAAGCAACCACTCAATTGCAATCAAACTTATAATATTTTTCAACAACTTCACAAGGTTCATCACAGTATTTAGACAACATTCACAGTATTTAGACAATCAGTATTAAGTTCTTCAGTATTTATCAGCTTCATCAGTAATAAGTGTGCAAAGTTTGAATGAAATCCATACGAAAATTTTGGAGAAAATAAGTTTTCCAAATGTAAATTTTATTTCAACATGATTTTACTCAGCCCGCATAACAGTTTTCATATTCTTACTTCCGGTCTATCATAATAGTAGTCTTAGTATTACTCACAAGATATTGAATATATAGTAAACCTGGCCTAAATTAATTTGACTAATATAAAAATCTTGGCGAGCGAAGCCGCGAGCTATAACTAGTTATGCATATAGCAGAGACATGACTTCTCATAACAAGGGTTAGTTGCAACATCTGTTTCAAATTTTAATTGTTTTCTTCAAAAATCGAAGATTATCGTTGTCATGCAAATATATTGACCAATAGCAATTGATAATTTTAATTAGCTACACGGTATAGATAAACGGATATACCCTTGACAAGGTGGCTTAATCACTTCGGTGCTTTGGTGGGTCCACAATAGCAAAAATATTGCGTAATAATTTAAATCTAGAGCCATAATTTAGTAACTGCCATAACAAGAAAGTTTTGTATTTCTTATGGCGGCATTACGGTGAACTTAACGTAACGGTACGCGACGGGACGTGACGTGAACTAAACCTTAAACACTTTGTTTTATAAGCGGCTGATTATGTTCGACGCGACGTGACGTATCAGAAGTTAATGTAATGTGAAAGCTGCCAATGTTCAATCTTCGCGCCACGTTACTTTAAGTCGGGCTATTTCACGTGACTCTTTCAGCCAAACAACGCTCTCGATTCCTAGGCGCATGCACTCGAATTCAAAAGTGATATTCGGTACCGTGTTGTGACATTTATATTGTGCAATAGCCGGCAACTACAACAGAAAAAATGAAAATATCAGTTAACAACACTTTAGTGGTTGAGTGTGTCCGGGCGCATCGTGAATTATATGACAAGGCAAAAGCAGGTTTTAATTCAACCTTGAGATCACATAAACCGATTTCTGCTAGCAAGTTGTAATCGTCACCAAACTGGATTCTTCTCCGAAAAATTTCTCTTACACCAACGGTCGTACTCGTTTCATCTTACGTAGTTTAAAATTCAAATATACAGTTGCAATTAAATTGATCAATTGGTTATGCCTCACTACAGTATTCGTTTTGAATTTCCAACACTGTCAAATCACTTTTTCACGCTGTCAAATCATCATCAATACAAGCTGCTTTGCGGAAAGTTACGGCGATTGTATTTTCCTTAAGATCATCGTAATCTCGCCATCAACAAGCGTTAATTAAAACTGCAATGAATCGATTAAGAAAAGGTTTGGAAATTAGCAAACCAAATGAATCTTTAACGTCTGCGAACAGGGTGAAAACGCACAAACTAATTAATAATATTAAAAATATATGTTAATAGAATTCGGAAGAATATTTGGCAGATATTCTCAAGGACTGGGCTTTCAACATGAATCGAGCTAATGGCACCAATTATAAGAAGGGAGCTGTGAAGAAGATTTGGAGTATTTCCTCAAAGCTTCTCAAGAAATAGTATTTTTATGATTTCAATGGAAAAATAGACCCAAAGCACCGAAAAAACCGAAAGCATAATTTTTGAGGATTCCCATAAAGCCCGGAGGATACTGATAATGAAAATGATGATTTTGAGGATGGTCGTGTGCGGTTAAAAGTAGTGAGCTACAAACACTTCCAGAGAAAAGAAAATCCAGTTATGCAGCTCTGATAACTGAAGAGATCAGAAATATTGTGTAAAACTATGACGAAAACTCACCGGACGGCCTACAAAAAAAATTGAACCAGATTTCTACCATGGAGTTCCCGTGGCGTCGAGCTCAGAACGAAACAACCTTCCGCCTAGTAGAATTTTTCAAGAATGAAGCCGAAATATTTTATGGTGTAACTTCACCAAATGTATGTTCACCAAATGTAATAAATTTTACATATTTTTTATCATATTCTCCAAAACTAAATAGGGCGGTGAAAACACACCGCTGCAACTAAATGGTTATCATGAAACAAAGAATGTCAAGAAAAGTGAAAAGTTGTGTTAAAAAACGAATCGATTGTTCTCGACTCAAAATCTGGATTGGAAAAAGGCTGGAATTTGGTACAAAAAATTTCCAATGGGTATTAACTAACTCAGTAAGTGGACACGTGTAGACGCGCAAAATATTGGGATTGATATCCAATAGATAAAAAAACCAATCACTCAACTCATTCCTCCGCTGTAACCAATTTGATAAAATCCGGAGCCAACTTACAAGAGGTTATTCAAATTACTCGTCATTCCTCACGTGAGTCTCTCAAGCCAGCTACAGCTAAGCAACGAACATCATCTTAACATCATTGAAGAAATGAGAAAAAGAACGCTGCCGTGGAACTATCAATCTAGCTAGCTCAAACTCATTGTGAGATAACAATGTTCCAAATATTATTTACAATAATGGTACGTTTATTATTAATATGAAATAAATGATAAGTATAATAATTTACTATTATTGGTCTATTTATATAATCGTAACGAATACCACTCGAGCAATCGAAAATAATGATTATTTTTCACCCGTAACTCGACATAATCCTTAAAATACCACTCCAGCTACGCTCTCGTGGATTGTCGTAGATTACGACTCGTTACTCGTAAAATAAACGATTATTTTCGATGCTCTTGTGATATAACAGATTATATTATATCTGATTTAATTATGATTTGTTAAATTTGCATTTTAACAAAATATGTTATTATAGATTCCATCTATATTATCCTCATGTTTTTTTTTCGTTCGTTATATATAATATTTGAAAATAATTTAATTAAATTCGCTCGCGTTCGGCATGCATAATATCAAATATTTCCCAAGCGGTCCTTGCAGGAGTATTTCTATATAAATTAATCACGGAAACATTAACGAGCTTTTATGCAGGAAAGTACTGGAAGTGGTTCTTTGAAAAACATGTTTTTACTCCGCCATAATTCCCGAAGTGGTTGCGGCCCTTTTGTAAACATTATTACAGGAAATGTTTTGAATATAATCATAAAATATTCAATCGGTATCATATCGATTACAAATTTTATATTGTATTAAAAACATGCTTTTCGAATAATAAACCTAATTATAATTATGCTTCATTATATAAACAAATATTATTAAGTAATTGCTTGTTAATTATACCCGAACGTTAGTTTTGATATTTGAAGGTGAGTTTGAAGGATATGGTATTTGAAGCAAAGTAAATACTTTTCTGACTAAGTAAATCATTTGCAAATGCGAATATAAGGTGTATAAAGAGGTTTTAAACAATTTTAACAAAAAACTTTGAAAACTACAATTTATACAAAAATTAAGTCGCTTTCAATTCAATACATTAAAAGTAATATAAACTGTTTACGATAAAACACATTACTTTACACGTTGTTCACTACCATTATTGATTGAATTTATAGAAAAAAAAGATAGTTATAAATAGATAAAAATGAATATTCCTAATTCCTTTTTCCAATTTTCGTGAAAACGTCGATGGCAAGTTGAAGAAATAATCCCAATGGCTGTCGCATCGACTTATTCAAAATGAATAAGGTCAGCAATAAGAGGATTTGCATATGGTGATTGAGTGAAAATGGTGTTGGATGCGAAATCGTTAGTAAATTTGATAAAATTGAATTTTTAAAGGAGCCCAAATCCCGCTCGTCTCGGCAAACGAAAGGAACGAGGACGTAATAAATGCCTTCATTAATTTTATTCATCGAACACCCAGCGAAGGCGAAACTTGATGACGCACTGCCCTTTCAGCGACTAGAATTAACTCGCTTTACAATATTGTTTGTTATCGACCCGGGAGGAGTATCAAACCAATACTATAAGTGTTGTAATATTAGTAATTCAGCCATGAATTATAGAAGGTGCCATTACGAAGATTGACTCGAAGTTGTTCTACAAATATCCAGCTGTTTCTGGGTTATGCTTCAATTTCTATAAAACTGTCTTGCTAAAAAAATTATAGTTGATCCTTGCTACATACATTATGCAACAAGGTCTATCTAAAAAAAAACCGTTTTAGAAAAAAAAGTTCCTGAATTAACAATATATCCCGAAACAAGTTTTTTCTGTCTTGTTTTGTCAATCCAATCTTGCATATCTAATCTTGTCTATCTAGTCTTACCTATCTAGTATTGTCTGTCTAGTTATCTCTGTCGAGTCTTGTCTGACTAGTCTTGTCTATGTAGTCCTCTCTGTCCAGTCTTTTCTGTCTAGTCTTGTCTGTCTAGTTTTTCTCCCTAGTCTTGTCTTTCCAGAATTGTATGTCTAGTCTTGGCTGTCTAATCTTGTCTGTCTAGTCTCGTCTGTCTAGTCATTTCTGACTAGTCTATGTCTGTCTTGTCCTTTCTGTTTAGTATTGTCTGTCTGGATCGAAAATTTTCCGCAATCTACTTCTTCAAGGATTTTATTAACGAGCTGGACGATGCGGTAGTACTTGGTTTTACTATCTGAAATCCGTGTGTGTGATTTGGAGTTACATTATATTTTCAGAGAAGAGGTATGAATCGGTTTAACAGACTGTATTCTAATATTTTAGAGAACACCGATACCAGAAAAATCGGTATATGGTTTGTCAAGTTTTCATCATTCGTAATCTGAAAACAGGGCGGTTCAGGAAGCTGTAAACAGTGTCAACTCGGAGACTCAACGTTACAAAATACGGAAATCTAGGAAATTTAACGCGGTTGCAACGATGATATTTCACAGATTATAGCGGCAGTAAGATATCATCATCTACATGTATATCAGCTTGACCCCAACTTAACCGAGGAGTTCTATAATAATCTATCTGAAAGGAGGAGAGTACTATATCTGAAGTGTAATAAAATTGACAACGTCGCATGCACTAAAGTTACATCTAAACACCCAGAGAATTATTCATTTCAGGTGTAAGTAGCAACAGATTATTATGAAGTCGCAATGAAACCCGAAACATGGCAGACACTTGTATTAACCGTTTTTTAGAACGACTTATGAAACGAATGATAAAACCAATTATAAAACACTAATACTAAAAAACGCTAACCTTACTACATCTGCGAACGTTCCAACTGCATATAACCGAATTACATTATGAAACCAAAATACACAATCTGTCGAAAACTCGATAGATAGAAGAGTTTATGTTAGAATTCTCCAGACATTGCAGGTTCTTAGTTCTTACGGGACACTGGAAGAGCCAGCACAACTTTGGCAAAATAAAATTAATAATTTTAATCTGGCGTCCTCCTTGTGTAGACCAGCTGGAACGAACGGAGGCTCCGAGATCTATTGCGAGAACGGGACTTGCTATAAGACTAGACAAGATTTAAATATATTGGCAGAAATGCATGTATTTGAATGTTCGGCAATTGAAATAGTTATAAAGGGTAAAGTAATGATAACTATTAGAAAGTACATAACAACTATTAGGAATTCCCATGGAAGCTTCATGGTCTATAGACATTTTTACGGTTAGTTAAGCGCGTGCGCATCCGCCAAGCTTAAAAGGCGGGAATATGAAAGTTTCAGGCACATATTTAGTCATTCGTCAAAAAGTTCGGGCACTTTTTGACGCATAACATGGCGGAAATTGACACATGCGCACAAAAAATTTCAACTATGAAAAGGTCTATTGTCAGTACTAGCCAATGGCAAGATCCAATATATCATAGCGGGTGACTTTAATATAAACAGCCTTAAAGACAGCAAAGCAGGTAAACAAATCTTCATCTCTTGCAATCCTTCAACACGGCCCTCGATACCTAACCGAACGGAACCTAATCGAAGTTAGCCATCTTGAGAGCGCAACATGTATTGACCACATAATAGTTAATGTCACAATGGGATATAGAATCAAAACAAGAGCTCATCACATTTCTGATTAGTGCGCTTAAATCCTTACATTAGAGTACATAAATGAGGTCTCCCAAAAAAGTAATTAGCTAGGCTGTTCAACAAGTAAAATATGGAACACCTCGGAGAATTATTGGATAAAGTAAAGTAGGATGAAGTTTTTGTAGTAGGAATAAACTATATTTCTCAGTAACTTCAATGAAGCCTTTTCTGAAGTGCTTGTTCACAGGAATATATTAAACCATGTCACGGCTTAACCTCATATTTAAAAATCTTTATAATACGCATAAATTACACTGGGCCATTGAGAGAAGAAAAAAGAAATAAGTTTAAAAGGAAAATAGAAACATCGTCCAATAGGCAACAACTTGAGATGTAGTTAGGTGACTTACTTATATTAAGAAGAAAAGGGAACATATGCCATTCAGGGTGAAGATCCCTTAGTTATATCTACTAAAATCAATAGTTTATTTACAAACAGAACTAATATCCAGGAAGACTCTCAAACTGTTACTATAGGGCAGACTCTCAAACCGTTAGGTAAACAATAACACGGTATTTTTATTGACAATCAGTAGAGAACAACTTTATAACATTATTACTAACTTACAAAATACCAAAAGTGCGGGCGAGTCCATGCTAGTCTTGTCTGCCTAGTCTTGTCTGTCTAGTCCTATCTGTCTAGTCTTATCTGTCTAGTCTTGTTTTGTCTGCCTTTGCTAAACCAACTTTCGAATGTGCAGACTCATTCTCAATACTTGACCTAACTTTTGCAACAAGCGAAATCGCTGACAGAACAAAGAACTGGCAAGTACTAGACAGGGAGTCACTAAGTGACCACAAGTATCTCGGCTACGTAGTAGATGAAAATAATGGAAGTATTCCAACCCGATGCAAAAACAGAAACGCCTGGACAAACAGATCAATGCCGTAATGCCGTAACAGACGTACAAAAATTCTACAGTAACCTAGAAGCAGAAATTAACAAGACCGAACATTATACAGCAAATTCGTTTATAAAAAGTATATGCAAAAGCTGTGATGTCACACTACTACAAAAAATGGAGCGCACACAAAAAAGACGGGTCTATTGGTGGAATGATACTTTCGCTCAAGCAAGGGTAGCCTGTAATAAAGCCAGACGTATATACCAACCTAGCCCAACACAACCAGCAAAAATTCAAGCAGGAGTACACAGCTGCAAGAAAGACTCTCAGAATGGAAATCAACAAATCAATACGAGACCACTGGCAAAACCTATGCCACGAGATCAACGAAGGCACATGGTGGGATGCATTTCAAATTGCAATGAGAGGTCTGAAATTAAGGCAACAAAAGATTAGGGTCCCAATGGAAACAACACTACAGATTGCCGATGCATTTTTCCCAACTAATGAAGAACCGCTCTGGGAGCAACCAGACGTGCTAGAGATTGTGCCTTTCAATGAGGAGGAACTATATAGAGCCAGCCAGCGCCTTCGAAATGGCAGAGCCCCAGGTATCGATGGACTTCTATCAGAGATTATAAAAAACATTGTGGTAAAGTTTCCAAACTATGAAAAGTTTTAATAACATCCACTTTGGGACAGCTTTACTAATTAAATCAAGGGAGGGCCACAAGTAGGCATTGTCTATGTGACTGTTATAAATAGTTGTCAATTTCCAAACTATGTTCTAAAAATAATGGACCATATAGTCACCGAGGGAATATTTCCAGATATATGGAAAAAAGCCAAACTTGTTCTAATTAGGAAAGGCGATAAGCCCATCGAGAAGCCTTCGTCGTACAGACCCCTGTGTCTACTAGATGTAGCAGGAAAGCTACTAGAGCAACTACTGCTACAAAGAATAAGACATGCATTGGAGACAGAAGAGAAACTCTCAGATAAGCAACATGGGTTCAGGGAGGGAAAGTTCACAGTAGATTCTATACATAAGGTCGTCGAAGTGGCGAGAAAACCGCAAGAAGGCTCACAAAGAACGAAAAAGCTATGTGCACTTATAACACTCGTTAGAAACGCCTTTAATTCTGCATCATGGCAAAACATCTTGGAGGAACTGGCAAGAAAGGGCATGCCACCGTATCTACTGCGATTAATCAGGAGCTATTTGAGAAATAGAAAAATCATTCTGCAAGCAGAGAACTCAAGAGTAGAGCGCGATTTTAGCAGTGGTGTTCCACAGGGCTCGGTTCTGGGCCCGACACTGTGAAATATTCTGTACGATGGAGTCCTCAGACTCAAATTGCCGGAGGGAGTAGAGATCCTGGGCTTTGCTGACGACCTAGCTCTGGTAGTGACTGGGAAAACAGAGAGGGGATTAATGCTTAAAGCAAATGAAGCTATAGATCAAGTTATTAGAGTAATTAGATGGAAGGAAAGAGACTAGAATTGGCTCCCAAGAAGACAGGGGCAGTGCTGCTAACAGGATTCAGAAAAATCGGCTCCATTACTTTCCTTGTAAAGGGAGAAAAGATAGTCCCGAACGAATCAATTAAATACCTGGGTGTAAAGATCGACAAATGTCTATCATTTAAAAACCACTTCATCGCAAATCGCAGATAAAGCGCTCAAAACCGCTGCAGCATTAGACAAAGCCCTACATCGGTGGCCCCAAAAGCAGCAAGCGGGGGCTCCTATGCTCGGTGGTACATTCGACCATGCTCTACGCAGCTCCGGTATGGGCAATTGCCATGGAGAAGAAATCGATCAGGCACAAGTTATCGCGAATTCAACGAAAAATGGCACTGAGAGTGTCCAGTGCATACCGAACAGTCTCATTGGAGGTCGCACTTGTAATCGCTGGCATAGTACCAATAGAGCTTATGCTTAGAGAAAGAAAGGAACTGTATCGAGTTAGAACAAGCGACGACTACACAAAGAGCGATAAAAAGAAAGCCGCCAGGGCGCAAACGTATACGGCATGGCAAAAAGAGTGGCAGCTATCGAACAGGGGACAATGGACCAGGATTCTTATACCTGACGTCGAGCAATGGGTGTCACGAAAGCATGGTGAAACGAATTTCCACCTTACACAAGTGCTAAGCAGTCGTGGTTGTTTTAGGGACTACCTGCATAACATGGGCAGGGAAACCGATAGTCTCTGTGAATACTGTGGCCTTGAAGATAGCGTTCGACACACCATCTTCGACTGTCATAGATGGATACCAGAGAGAGAAACGTGGGAAAAGAAAACTCACCTCAAACTAGAGACCATAGGCCTAACCGACCATATGATTAGGTCGGAGAACATCTGCGTAATAACAACCGATATGATAACAAACATCATAAAATTGAAAGAGCAGGACGAGAGGAAACGACTCTATGTCGAGAGCAACAAGAAACTGAACCTGAACCCCTAATCACTAGACGTGGAAGGGGGATGTAAGGCGAAACTTATACAACGACATCTTGTCGTTATGCATAAAGCGGTTCCAAGATACTCGAGGAGTTCAAGGGGGCACTTGACAAGTTAACCGATTGGTGCTTGCTACGTCCCGTTAAAAAAAATCTTGTCTGTCTAGTCTTGCCTGTCTGGCCTTGTCTGTCTAGTCTTGCCTGTCAGGCCTTGTCTATCTAGTCTTGTCTCTCTAATCTTATGTATCTAGTCTTGTCCGTCTAGTCCTGTCTGTCTAGTCTTGTCCGTCTAGTTTTGTCTGTCCAGTCTTCTCAGTCTAGTCTTATCTCTTTAGTCTTTTCTGTCTAGACTTTTCTGTCTAGTCTTTTCTGTCTAGTCTTTTCAGTCTAGTCTTTTCTGTCTAGTCTTTTCTGTCTAGTGTTGTCTGTCTAGTTTTCTTTGTCTAGTTTTGTCTGTCTAGTCTTGTCTGTATAGTCTCGACAGTCTAGTCTTGCCTCTCTAGTCTTTCCTGTCTAGTTTTGCCTATCTAGTCTTGTATGTCTAGTCTTGTCCGTCAAGTCTTGTTTGTCTAGTCTTGCATGTAGAAAAGAATGGGGTATTGATAAATTTGCAATATGAGAAATTTATGGAGGAGCGGTAGAACCGGCATTACTATACGGCGCATCTATTTGGCATAACTCGTGTGGTGTAAAAGAAAGAATCAAATTATTAAGTGCACAGCGTCAAAACACGATATCTGCAGCAAAAGCATATCGTACAGTATCTACAGAAGCGGCGTGTGTTATTTCTAGTCTTTTGCCCGTTGAGCTAAGGCTAAAGGAAATGGCATATAAACATTTAAAACATAATTTGGATGAAACACTATTCAAACAAATAATGGGCTTGCAGGCTTTTCCAAAATTAATCGAGTCGAAAATAAATAAAAGTTTATTCATCCTTCAGAAATTCACCTTGTAAATTATTATGTGATAACATCCAATACTTTCCCTATCCATATAGGTATATACCAACGCTTCAAAATCTAAAATTGGTTTGGGCGCGGCATTTATGGTTTAAATTCAAAATAGGGAGGTTTATTATCAACAAATTCGTTTTGAAAAGTACTGCTCAATATTCAGGCGGAAATTTATGCAATCAAGCAAGCCTTAAATTATAATGAAATAAATAAACATTATTAAGAGTTGTTCTATTCTTTGTGATAGTCGTTCAGCACTTGACGCAATAAAGTTTTTGTCTGTTCCCACAAAACTTGAATTGAACAATTGGATAAAAGCAAAAGAAATTGCAAAAGAAGTTAAATTAAGATGGCACTGGGTTAAAGCCCACATTGTGACAGCAGGAAATGAGAAAGCCGGTAGCCTAGCTAAACAAGCTTCAGGTGCTGATAATCTCAATTATATACCGATCTCGCATTCTAAAATCCCTTTACAAACTTTTAAATTAAAATTAAACGATTATTTTCAAAAAAATAAAAAACAGGTAGATGGACAGAAAACTTCATCCAAAACGTTGGAAGATGGAATAAAATGGATATACATCTTTCACACCATGCTGTCCAACTTATTACTGGACATGGAAATTTTCAAGCATATCTACATTG